>CM053612.1:13008036-13171423 GCA_028646535.1 Procyon lotor | reverse complement strand
ATTCTTCAATTCGTCACTGCTATGGCTACGCAAGGGCATGTTTATATAAGTGTTGTGGGTGCCTGTGGGTGAATGAGAACAGGATGAAACAAACTGCACATGTGCGAAACCGGACAAGACAGAAGTACACACATAACAATATAAAAACAGGAAGAGAAAAAAGAGAGACTCTATGTTCATTAGTGAATCGCAGGGATTACCCCATAACACAGAAGTGTTTAGTGAAATGGAACCGAGACAGGGCCAACATGAAGAGGTGTTGTGAGAGCAAAAGTCCACTACAGGTGAAAAGAGGATGCTTCTTCAAAGTTGGTATTTGCAATAAGCCATTTCTCTTTTAACCATACTATAGTTTTGAATGGTTTTCATAACACATTATAAGATACTCAACACTTCGAAAAAGTCATCTAGAACAACTTCGTTAGGACCAGAGATCTTACCATTTCAAGAGATTAGGTAAGAAACTCCACATATGGCTATTTAAACATAAAAAAAGAACATTTTCTCACCCACCCATACTAAAAACTATAATTTTCAGGGTCTCTTCCAGCTTTAACAATCTAAATATTTCTTGCCAGGGCGCCTGTGTGGCTCAGTCGTTAAGCGCCTGACTTCGACTCAAGTCGTGATCCCCGGGTCCTGGGATTGAACCCTGCATCGGGCTCCTGCTCAGCGGGAGGCCTGCTTCTCCCTCTCCCACTCCCCCTCTGCTTGTATTCCTTCTCTTGCTCTCTCCTTGTCAAATAAATAAATCTTTAAAATAAATAAATAATTTTTTGGCCTAATAAATGGATAAAAATGGTAATACTTGGTACCAGCGAAGGAGGAAGAAAGTGGTAATGTCAATGCTGGGAACCAAGCAGCCGCACACTGCTGGTGGGGTGTAGATCTGTATATGCTTCTGGCAGGGGGGATTGGGGCAATAAGGAATCAAAAGCCATTAAAAGGATATAGTCTTTGTTCTTACAATTTTACTTCTAGATCTATTCTTAGAAAAAAATCAGACATGAAAACATATGTAATAAGGTTACTTGTAGCATTATTGGTAATATTGAAACAAGACTATAATCCAAATATTCAAAAAAAATTCAGAAAATACTAAGGCGTTCATTCACAGTAATAATATACAATTTCTGAACATAGAAACTGGTATATATATACTTTTTTTTTTAAGATTCTATTTATTTGAGAGAGTGCCTGCACACACAGGGGGAGGGGCAGAGGGAGAGGGACAAAGGAGACTCCTCGCTGAGTGGGGAAGCCCAATGCAGGGCTGGATACCAGGACCCAGAAATCATGACTTGAGCAGAAGTCAACTGAGCCACCCAGGTGCCCGCAGAAAATGATCCGTATTGAGTTTAGACAAAAGCAGATCAAAAAAGCAAAAACAGGTTACAATCCCATTTTGTGAAGAAAACACACAAAAAAAATATTCAGTTACCAGTAAGTTACTGAAATAATAGATCATGTTTAAAACTTTTTCTACACTAAATATTTATTGCTTGTATAATAAAGAAAAGTATTTTTTTAAAAGTATTTGGTGGTAGATTTTGTAAAACTTGGTAAATTTGTCACCTCCTCTTTGGGTGGTAAACTTTTACATGATCTCATCAAGTAATCAAAACAGAACGAGTTACCAAAGACTGACTACTCATGAATAAATAATTTGACTGACTTAAATGTTATTTTTTTAGTCCTCCACTTTTGGTGGAAAAAGCATTTTATTTACAGATCTGTATGTATCTAAACAGTCACATTATTTAACACTGAAAGTTTATGCTACAAAAAATACATTAAGTATAGCTATAGAAATTTAAGATAAATATTATATTTCTGATGGAAGTAACAGATTATTAAACAAGAAGTAAAGTTAATACAAGAACTATCTTACAGGAGACTGGGGGAACACTGGCAGAAAATAATCTGACATACATATAAAAGGGCAAAAACAAAGTCAGGAATCTGAACCAAAAGAACTAAAACTGCACTACCAGAAAGTCTGTGATAGCACTGTAATTTATTTTACTAATCATATGAATTTTAACAGAAGAAAAAGTTAAATGAATAAAAGTGGTGGGATAGATTCTGGAAAGAAAAAGGGAGAGGAAAAAAGACAAAGAATGATGGGAATAGTGCATCTGAGCTATCCACTACTGAGGACTTCTTACTACCCACAGACATGTCTAATGCTCTATGTGACCCGTAAGTGAGAAAATCCACATAAGCCTGAAGATATGTTTTATTTAATGATTAATAAAAAGCTGAAGAGCAGCTCAGTGTCAGAGTGTGGAGTAGGAAACTTCCTCCCTTGATATTATAAAACTTTTTGATACTCTTAATATCTAGTACTTTTTACAGTATGGTAGCACATTGAAGCATAGGCCAAGAAACCCATAGATCTTTAAACATTTAGGGTTGGGACGCCTGGGTGGGTCAAATTATTCAAATTATTTTTATGCCTTACTGCAACAAATTAAATGATAGAACCTGTTTGGTTTTTTTTTAAGATTTTGTTTATTTATTTGACAGAGAGAGACACAGTGAGAGAGGGAACACAAACAGGGGAAGTGGGAGAGGGAGAAACAGGCCTCCCGCCGAGCAGGGAGCCTAACGTGGGGCTCGATCCCAGTACCCTGGAATCAGGACCTGAGCGAAAGAGGCAGATGCTTAACGACTGAGCCACCCAGGCGCCCCTAGAACCTGTTTTTTTTGTTTTTTTTTAAGATTTTATTTATTTGACAGAGACAGAGATCACAAGCAGGCAGAGAGGCAGGCAGGGGGGGAAGCAGGCTCCCTGCTGAGCAGAGAGCGCGATGTGGGACTTGATCCCAGGACCCTGAGATCATGACCCAAGCCGAGGGCAGAAGCTTTAACCCAATGAGCCACCCAGGTGCCCCAGAACCTGCTTTTTAAGTGTAAATACTAACACTTTCAGGCTTTCTGCTCTATGCCCGTTACCTGGAGTATCTTTCCCAGGGACTGACAAGGAAACAGCACTTTTGCTCCTGGCTATTGATGATTTTGTAGGGACAAGCAGGCGAGTGATTAAAGTATTCTCCCGAAGACTGGTATGTGGGTGACGAGCTAAATGAGAACAAACAAAAAGGATTCAAGTTGAAGTCTCACAAATAAATGCAAAGCAAGAAAGAGCAATATGAACTGCTGCAAATGAGAACTTTCTCAGCCTAAAAGTAGAAGAAATGAGAATGTGTGTGTGCGTGTATTAAATATATAAAACGGGACTGAACATCGCCACTGGATCTGACTGCCTTGCTAGGGAAGACAGCACCTGAAGTAATAAGGGTCAAAGTCCCTGGTATACACACTAACCCCAGTGAAGAAATGTAGATAAGATATCTAACAATGTCCTATCCCAACGTATAGTCTCTACAGGAATTCAGAAAGTTGTACGTGACAAAACAACTTTGATGTGGATTTCTACAGATATATGCCACTGACAGTCACTGTGGTCAAGTTCATTACCAAAAGCTCCAAGGGACTGACTGAATTCTTTCGTTAAAAGTATATCTTGTAAATACCTTACTCCAAAAGTTTTATGTTCCTAAAGATCCCTGTGACAATGGCATTTGTTATAATAGGATTTGACCTGAATCAACAAACTGGAGAGTATTCTGTAAGTGAATGGTTTGGTATAAAACAAAAAACAACAGTCATGTTTGACAGAGAAAAGTTGTGGGGGGGGGAGTATTAGAAAGAATCTACTTTAAATAAAGAAGTACTTAAGGGACACCTGGGTGGCTCAGTTGGTTAAGCATCTGCCTCTGGCTCAAGTCATGGATCTCAGGGTCCTTGGGGTGCCTGGGTGGCTCAGTGGGTGAAAGCCTCTGCCTTCAGCTCAGGTCATGATCTCAGGGCCCTGGGATTGAGCCCTGCATGGGGCTCTCTGCTCAGCAGGGAGCCTGCTTCCCCCTCTCTCTCTGCCTGCCTCTCTGCCTACTTGTGATATGTCAAATAAATTTTAAAAAAAATGATCTCAGGGTCCTGAGATCAAGCCCCGTGTCAGGTTCCCTGATCAGCAGAAGTCTGTTCTCCCTCTCCCTCTGCCCCTCCACCCCTGGCTTGTGCTCTCTGTCTCAAATAAATAAATCAAGTACTTTTTTTTTTAAAATACTTCAGTAATAAGTATGAAATTTTGTATATAATAATCAGCAGTGAAAACATGCACAAAGGTTAGACGTGGATAATGCTATGAAACAACATATCTTATCATATGACAACAACATATAATTTAAAGTTCAAATTATGGCCAATAACTTAACTTCTTAACACTAACTGATGAAATGTTTGAAGAGAATCGAGTCCTCCAGCACAAATCTTTATCTATACCAACACTCTATGATCTAGTCCCCCAGCTGCATTATAGACCTCTTGCTCAGAAGACAGCAGAATTACATATTTCATTTAAAGATGGACTCTTGGCTTCAGCCAAATACGTATGATATCAAAGGACATTTTTCGGTTAAAGAAGGGATATTCTGGCTTCAAATTTTAGGAACAACTTCTCAAGCAACCAAATGTTGGCACAGATCTTTTTTTGAGAGAAGCACGGGGGTAGGGAAGTACAAGGAGAGAAGATCCTAAGCAGGCTCCAAGTTCAGCACAGAGCCCAACTTAGGGCTCTATCTCCCAACCCTGAGATCATGGCCTGAGCCGAAAATCAGGAGTCGGAGTTCAACTGACTGAGCCACACAGGCACCATAATAGATCTCTTTCAAACCACTATTTAAGATTGGTACTTAGAAATAACTAACCAGTTGATATTTCTTCTACTTGTACAGTTTCCACAGGTGCCTGCAGTTTGTTAGATCTTCTAGTCAAGGATGAGCTTCTCTTCTTTTCTATTTTTTCTGGAGATCAAAAGCAAAGGAATATTATATTTTACAAATTATTTAAATGTATTATTTCAGGAAGAGTCACTCCTCTTTTCAAACATGTTTTATCCTCTCTACTCTTGCTCATAAAAATTTAAACTTCCAATCTTACATAAAGATTCTACATCCCCGAACTTAAAACTCGTTTACTCTTTAAGTCATCTGGAAAATAAAATTAATTAGGAAAAAAATAGTTAAAAATTAAGAGGACAATGTCTAATACTACCTAACAAGATCAACATTCCCAAACTGGAAGTACACAATCCATGACATCTATTACTAAAGTAATGTATACTTTAGCTATAATGGTTATTTTTTTTTATTTTTTTTGAAAGATTTTATTTATTTATTTAATAGAGCGAGAGATCACAAGTAGGCAGAGAGGCAGGCAGAGAGAGGGGGAAGCAGGCTCCCTGCTGAGCAGAGAGCCCGATGCGGGGCTCGATCCCAGGACCCTGAGATCATGACCTGAGCCTAAAGCAGAAGCTTTAACCCACTGAGCCACCCAGGTGCCCCTAAAATGGTTAATTTTTTTAAACAAAAATCATTAACTTTTGGCACAGATGTCACAATTTTAGCAATCTAATGAAAAACATGGTTTGTGTCGACACTTTTCCATTTCACTTGAAATATTCTGACTCAGGATACTGAGGAATATCTGTTTAAAGAATAACTTCTCTTTTGGGAACTATAAATTAAACTTGGGGACCTGTACATATTGACAACATAGCATCATTTGAAAATTCCTGAATTGATAATGTAATTGAACAGCATGAACCAGAAGTATAATCAATTCAATCATGTGATTAAATCACACATCCTTTATTTTCATACTGCAAGAAATAACAAGATAGTGAAGTTATTATGAGTCAGCAATGAGCAGAAGAAAAATAGACAATTTCAATCAGCCAAGCTTTAAAACAGGGCTACTTAAAATATTATAGTAGTTATTAGATTATGAACTTCATTTGAGTGTGAAATGTTGAGCTCTCTGGAAGAAAACAGGTTTCATTTCAATTTGAAGAGATTTTACAAAGGTAAGCCACCACCGATATGGATTTTATTTTCCCTGACATCATTAATTACAACATTCATTGTTTCAGAGTGTGCAATAATACTGTACCTGTGAGTAAGCTATTTCACAAAGTATCTTCCACCATACCTCCTCGTATTAAAAACTAATAAAAAAAAAATCATTTAAAAAAATCATTTAGGGCCCCTGGTCAGTAAGCGTCTGCCTTCAGCTCAGGTCACCATCCCAGGGTCCTGGGATCCAGCCCTGCATCGGGCTCCCTGCTCAGCAGGAAGCCTACTTCTCCCTCTCCCCCAGCTTGTGTTCCCTCTCTTGATGTTTCTCTCTCCGTCAAATAAATAAAATCTTTTAAAAAATTAAAAAATCATTTAAGAAGTTACTTGGAATTGCTCTTTCAGTGCAATTTAATTATTATCCTAAAACTCATCACCTGTTCCTCCTCTTTACAATAGTCTCTTCTGAGGCCTATGAATGAAAGCATACTAGTATTTGCTCACTATACTAAAAATGTCATACACGTCTGTGGAAGAAATATTTGCTAACTCCTCAAAGCAATTAGATAGTTTCTGAAACAGACTGAATGCTAGTTAAACAAATAAGATATATCAGAAAGAATGTGTGTTCATAAATATATATAAAAAATGCAAGTATTTAAATACAACATTGCAATGAGTGCTAATTTTTCTAAAGGATTGAACTGGTGAATAATAAATTTCACTATGTGACAAGGAAGGTGCTAGAGAAAACCTTCCCACATTAATCTACAAATGAACCCAGGCTACACGTAAGTGCTCTGGGAAAGCCTATCAAGGGTTAGGGTGGTAAGTGGATCAACTTTTGACAGACCATTAAAAGAAAAAACGTGATAACCCCAGATCAGGGGTTCCCTGCTCAGCGGGAAGTGTGTGTCTCCCTCTCCCTTTGCCCCTCCCACCACTTGAACTCTATCACTCTCACTTGCTCTCAAGTAAATAAAATGTTTAAAAAAAGATTTTTAAATTCAAACCATAATTATGCCTTTTATCTTCAATTCATAAGGCACCAAAGTGGGAATGATGTGGAATATGTTTGCTGTGTCTTCTTCCTGCCAAGAACGCTTCTGTTTTTGCCTCCAGGAAGGATTTTTTTTAATTGATTGATGGGTATGGTTTGCCTAATCCATTTCAATTATCAGTGGGAAGCACCATGCACAACAAGCCAGAAATGGTCATTGACAGGTGAAGAGTTTTTTGAAAAAAGGAACACTAATTAAAATGGCAAACACTAGAAGCAAAAGGTATTTGAGGTAGTCATAGTAGATAATTTCTTTTTCGTTTAAAGAACACCACATTAGCACTACGAAGAGTTGTAAAGCAGAGGTTAGCAATGCTTTGCTCATTAAACATGGGTACCACTTTATTTGCTTTGGAGGAAAACACAGGATTATTGAAACGTACAATTTCAACATCATTTCAACATACTTATTATGACACATATGTGAAGCAGATCAACCTGTTCACTGCTGTATATATGCTAACATTTTCCTTAAATGAGGTGATATTCGTGAAACTTAATGGAAATTGAATGACCAGTCTAGCTACTCTCTAGGAAAAAGGATTTCACTTACTGGTTAGGTAAAATATGAATCACTTTTATAACAAGTTATCGTGCCAGGTAATGGCAATGTCTTTTGGTCAAAATATGTTTCAGTTTGGGCTACCTGAACTCAACAAACCCTTCTGATGATTCATATGTGGATTATGAAACAAAGATTAATACTGATGAAAATACAAAATAGTAATGACCATCTCTATCTACAACAAAACAAGGTGGTGCTCTTCTGAAATAAATCTAAATGGTAAGTGGTACTGTGAAAAGACATAAAAAGAATTTACTTCATTGGTTTAAATTCAGAATACATGAAATAACTACTCACTCTTGGCAACAGAATTTTGAAGACCTGCAGATGACACGGACATTTGTTTCTGTAAACCAGAAGTCTCTTGTTCAAGTTTTTCAGTCGATACAGAACGTTTATTGGCTGAGAAAAGACATATTTATTGTACTCGTACTTAAAGAAACAAAGTAAATTCATTATGTAGTTCTATGGAGTATGTGCATTAATTAGGTGCACAGGTTTACAAATAATATAAATTCACATTTTACGAAACTGTAGAGCTCTGTCCATTTACAGGAAAATTTATAGTAGCTACAATAGTAAATGGGGCAGACTTATTTTTAAAATATGCATTGGAAAAATAAAATATTCTTTGGATAAAGCTATTTTTACAGAAATTACAAATTTAAATGGTAAGATTTTGGATATACTGGATAAAATATCCATTGCAATCTTACATGACACAAATTTAAGCATAAACTTACTGTGCACACCAAAGAGTACACGGCAGCATTTTCACTTAAGATACAAAGCTCAAGACCCTGTTGTAAATGCAACCTTGCAGCAATAGCCAATACCTAAATATGAACATGAATGAACTTTAACAGTTTATTACCAGTTTTGGTTTCTGGGTTCACGGCTGTAGAGCCTTCCCATGACCATCTTTTTTGACGATGATCAACACGGTTGCTCCGTTCCAATGTCCGATAGAGAACAGCTTTGAACCTCTCCTATTTAAAATACAAATGCCAACGAATTTTTACGTATTCACTATATGGGTTAGTATAATTTAGATCTGTGGGTTAGAAAACCAACCCATTACCAAATTTTTGTATCAAGCAAAATTTGGCAGGGAGGTAGTATCAGGTAATAGTTAAAAATGAAAACCAAAAAAATAAACAATTAAAGACCACATTTCTGGTATCAATATCAATGCTTCTCTTGAATAACAAGCTTTAATCTTATGGATAGGAACTGAGGAACAGACTGTGCTTACCTCTGTATCATTAGGAAATTAATTTATCTGTCAGAGAGAGGGAGAGAATGTGCACAAGCAAGGGGAGTAGCAGGCAGAGGGAGGAGAAGCAGGGAGCCTGACATGAGCCTCGATCCCAGGGCCCTGGGATCCTGACCAGAGCCAAAGGCAGATGCTTAACCAACAGAGCCACCCCCAGGCACCCCTATGGTTTGTTCGTTTTTTTTTTTTAAATACACCTTAAGGGGCACCTGGGTGGTACAGTCAGTTAAGCATCTAACTCTTGATTTTGGCTCAGATCATGATCTCAGGATCGTGGGATGGAGCCCCACATTGGGCTCTGCACTCTACATGGGAGTCTATTTGGAATTCTCTCTCTCTCTCTCTCTCTCTCTCTCTCTCTCGCTGCCCCTCCCCCTGCTCACTCTCTAAATAAAATCTTTTAAAAAATGAAATTAAATACACCTTAAATTCTTTGTAGAATCAGGCAGGAAAAAAAATCAACTCACACACATATAAGTGAAATCTATGCCAGAATCATCTATAATACCCATATTTGTAACATCTTAAATTCTAGTGGTAATAAAGTTTAAAAGAGATAATCGATGTATTTGTCTTGACCTCGACTTTATTTTTTTTAAGTTTTCTTTATTTAAGTCATCGCTGCTCTTAATGTGGGGCTCCAACTCAGAAGATCAAGAGTATGCGCTCTTCTGACTGAGCCAGCCAGGCGCCCCTTGACCTCAACTTTAACTGCAAGGGCTCTGGGTAACAGCTATTCAACTGTAAATGCCACACTGTGGCCAAACCACTCCAGCGCTAGAAATGAGAGGCACGCGTGGTTCTCCTTTCCGTGATTGCAAGTCCCTGTGCTCTAACAGACCATGGACTACACTCAGGAAAGCAAATCACCCACAGGGCCAGGAGGCTTTCTAGTCTTCCCTGCCAGCGAAGACTGTTTCATAGCAACACCATCCTTACATTTCTGAGGGAAAAGATAAACATACTAGGAAAACGGGAGAGTCGTCCATATCCTCCGAGGAGAAAAGCAACTGCAATTCTTAAAATAAAATGTATCTAATGGCAATACTTTACAATTATATTTTTTAACACAAAGTAAGTTGCTCAGATTACTAAAAACCCAGAAAGTATAATAAAGACTGAAAACGGGTGATTCGTCTTGTGTTATTGAAATGTTTCTTTTTTTTTTTTTTTTTTATTTGACACAGATCACAAGTAGGCAGAGAGGAAGGCAGAGAGGCAGGCAGAGAGATGAAGCAGGCTCCCTGGTGAGCAGAGAGCCCGATGTAGGGCTTAGATCCCAGGACCCTGAGATCATGACCCGAGCCGAAGGCAGAGGCTTTAACCCACTGAGCCACCCAGGCGCCCCGAAACATTTCTAATTCGTAAAAACCCTATCCCCCTGCTTCCAAATGCACTGGCCCTCTGTGCTCTCAGGTTCCTCTAACATCTGTGGTTCCTACAGGTCCTCTGGTCACACTCCTCCATCCTCGGTATCACCCCTGCTCTAAGGAATCATTCTATATGCAGGCTGTTCAGTGTCCCACGGACCCTTCCTGCTCTGCCAGGGACCACCCCCTCCATCACGTTAGTTTTGTGAGGCTCATTCTCTTTTGCTCCTTTTCTCCTTGTCCTTCTGCCTCTTTTCTCCCACCACATCTCTGGCTCCCTCCCCCCCATGCAGTGCCATTTTGTTAACATTTTCTCTGGGATCTCTCTCAGGTTCCTCTTTTTCTATGACTGTCTATTTTTTCTCTCGGTCCCTGGGAGTCTCTCTCCTCCAGGGACCCTCCCCCAGTCTACAGTGTTCTGTTTTACTTTATTTCAGTCTCTTAGTTCAAATCTCTCTCTCTCTCTCTCTCTGGCCTTCATTCTCTTCACCACAGAAGTAAATTAAGGAGCTCTTTCACAGAGGAAGATGAAGAGTGATAGAAATTCTGAATGAGAGTTCATCGAATACTGGAATGTGAAAAAGCAGCATGAACAACCACAGAAAAAGGTACAGAAAGACAGAGAAGTGGTAGTGGACCATAGCTGGGGAAGAAATGGAAAGGAACAGTCCCAGAATAAGGAAAATCCAGACGGGGCAGGGGCTGGGGGTGAGGTGTGTGAGGAGGAAGAGCGAGCCCCACAGAGAAGAAGCCTCATGGGGACAAATGAAACCAAAAAGAAAGGACAGAAAAAGAAAATTTAAAACTAGAGCAACAGAAGAAAAGAAAGGAGGGAGAGATAAAAACACACATACTGAGAGAATAGGCAGAAAGCCCAAAGATGGAAAGGGAGAGAGGGAGTGAGGGAGGGAAGGAGAGAGAGAGCGAAAAGCTAAGACAAAGAGGAAGGAGAAAAGTAAGGCACCTCAGGTAGAAAAAGGTCACAGTCAACCAGAGAACCAGAAGGACACTTGAGAATCATTGGAATAAAGCAAATGAGAGAATGCCAGCAAGAAAGAGAATGGTATCCTAGAGAACATGGCAGATTCACAAGGAGTCAAGGATCCTCAGAGTAAAGTAGCAGAATGACCTAGAGGAGAAAAATGGTGTCAGAGAGCATCAGACGGAACGAGACAGATAGCCAGATTCCCAAGTATGGACACTAAAAGACAAACCGACTGAAGAGGGACAGAAAGGGAAAGAGAGGGTATCAGGAAGGCAGTGACTCATACCAACACCGAAGAGTCCAGGAAGGTAAAGGGAGAGGCAGGGCCCCAGCACAGCAGGGAGGAAGAGAGTCCAGGAAGGTAAAGGGAGAGGCAGGGCCCCAGCACAGCAAGGAGGAAGAACGAACACGCAGAGAAGCAGGAGAAGGCAGACGGGAGAGCAAGCTCTGACTGGCCTGCGCTCAAGTCAGAGGAGCAGCTGTGACACGTAAGATGGTGGCCTATCCATGGGTCTGTGAACACGAGGCTGCTATGCAGAACTCAGAGAGACACCAGGGAGCCGCATCCTGGAGGGGGGAAGGGCTCTCCTCGCAGGCCTCAGCTAGCAGGTCGAAACCCAGGGACCTGAGAGGACAAGGACAAGAGGCCTACTGCTGAAGGGAAGGAGAGAGAACTGGGACTATGTCCTTTGGTGGGAGGGAGCAGGAAACGCAGTGAAAGGCAGAGAAAAAAGTATCCCGGTGCCAGGTGACACTGAGGGGCATCTGATCAACAGGTTAGGAAACATGTACTGTACCCTTTCTTCTTGTAACTTTTGTTTCCTTTTTTCTTCTGCAGATATTCTCCGCTGTTCATCCTTTTCCTTTTGTTCTTTCAGTTTCCGTTGCTTCTCTTCCATCTGTTTCTCATACTGGATCCTGGACTTTCTTTCTTTTTCAAGCAGTTGTGTTTCCTTAGTAGCTGAAATATTCCAAATACATTTTCGAGTTGTAAGAGCCAAGAAAATATTTAAGTTTTCTACAGTTCTCACAAAGGAGAAAGTTAATGTATCTCCCTCCTCTTTCTTAAAAATAACATGACCTATGCTAATAACAAATGATTATATAAGTGAACAAGAATGGTCATTAAAGACTCATTTGCACTGGGTGTTCATTTAACTCTAGAGAACAGAGATCTCATAGATGACCTTCACATCCTGTCCAAACTAAAATTCCAAATTATAAACAAATATTTTCTTTCATGTGATATTTCCACTTATTTGAGACTAACATGCTATATACATTAAAATAAGAATTAAAAAGAAAACACACGGCCAGGGTTGGTTTTTTTTTTTCTCCTTCTACTAGGAAACTTCTTTCGAAGGCCTCATCTATGCAGACCGTATTTAATTATGCCAGCTATACATTCCATGGAGTTAGACACCACACTATGGAACAGCATGATATTTTCCTATTTCAAATATCCCCTCACTAAAGCCTGGAGAGCACCTATGTGGTTCTAAAATACTCTCTGAAGGGCTCCAGGAAGAAATAAATCTTCACCAAAACAAAGACAAATGAGACAAAGACAAAAGATTATTCTTTTTTTTTTTTTTTTAAAGATTATTCTTTTAGGTCCCAATTTACACTTGAGAAGCCTATGTTAGGATTATTAGCAACTTCACTTTCCTTTTTAGTCATTTTTATTGAAACCCTATTCTGCTTGTTTCTACAAATGTTGAAATTTTCATCTTAGTTTTCAGAAAATTAGAGCTAACAGAAATTACTACTTCAAAAGTCAAACAATCAAGTATTTTTTACAGGCCTTTACGTGCCTTAGTATAATTATTCAATCTAACATAATACATCCTAGAAAAAACATAATCTATGTATAAACAGATCAGGAAAAGTAGATAAAATCACTTTGAAAATACATAACCTTGGCAGAAAATTTATTCATTCCGATTTTTTTAAAAAGTCTAAAACATACCTTCTTGTTGTCTTTTCTTCTCCTCTCTTCGCTCCTTCGCCAACCTCTGCTTCACATCATTTTTAAGCACGGATCCATCTATTACTAAACACAAAAAAGGAAAATATAGTAAGGCATTAATAGATCCGATTTTAATGACGTTACACTCTGACATCTATCAAAAAGCATTCTAGAAATTACACCTGGCTTAAAAGTAGATCTTATATTTGCAGAATGAGATGGATGAGTGCTGAAACCGCTTTGGTTCCGTCTTTCTTCAGCAATGGCGTGAGCAGCAGCAACTAGAATATAGGGAGAGAAAGGGAAGGAATTAGATACTATAAATGCAAACAGCTAATACAGGGGGAGGCAAAGCCCCGGCAATCGTCCTTGATGATACAGGACAGCATCTCTCATCTAGAAGACAAAATTATGACAGATTAATCCAGGTCAGCAACAAAGACATACTGAGTACCCAGGATGTTCAACAACAGTTTACGAAAGAATTAAAGCCGTTAACCGTAGATGTGACAGCCTATCTGTGGCCTTAGAGCTGTTAGTGGGAGCGGCAACAAGAGCTTGTGGATAGGTAGGAGCTCATGATTAATAACTTTCAAAAATGCCTCAGACAACATATTACACCAAGTACTGGAAAAACTGAGCTGGCACAGAAATGGAAAAACTGTTTCACCATAAATTGAGAGTTTAGAAAAGACGTGTTGTTTACAGATCTGAATCTGGAAGCAGAAGGGTCGACAGTGAGATCCTCAGAGGTTGGACCCAATATTAAAGGTATGTTTATAAATTACCTAGATGTGGGGTTTTCTTTACCCAGGTTGCTTTAAAGATATCAGCAATGCCTGCCTTTCCCCACCCCCAGTCTCTGGGTGGAGGCCCAGGCACTTCCAGTTGCTAAAAGCTCTATTCTAATGCAGTGAAGGTGGAGAAGCACTCAAGGAATTTCCATTGAGATAGTATTATTCTAGGTAGAAAAATGTCAGACAAACAAAGATAAATTTACACATGCCTTGTAAAACACGCCCCAAAGTGGTAAATAAACTTCAATAAGGGTGAAATACAAGATTAGGGGAGCCACAATTTGAGGGAGAGTAAGAAAAACAAGTGCCAGGATAATACACACACCAATTATTATAGGGGATTCCAGAGCCCTTTAATTCCATTTATGGCTGCATCTAAAATGCCCCAAGATGCTGAGCATCTTCAGGAAGGATCTGGAGATTAACACTGAAAACTCTCCTCTACCTTTGTGAATGCACAGAATATATGCCCCTGTGATATTGCATAAAATTCTGTTTTCTATATATCAGGAAAAAAAAGTAACAGCTGGAGATGGGCAGTTAAAATAATTAAAGGAACAGAGTAGCTGTCATTTTCCTCAAAGAATGAAAGGACTCTGAGATGTTCCTTGCCACTGAGGAAAGATATCTGGGAGTCGTTTTACAGAGTAACCTTGAAAGTGATGTCATAATTGCTGCCATGGCACTACTATTTCAAAAAGGAAAAAAAAAAGGATTTTTTTTTTTTTTTACCAAACTTAACAGCTCAGATAATCCATGATTTAGCTAAATTTGAAGATTAGACTCTTCTCAGCTTCCTTCATAGTTCAACTACCAGCAATTTTGTGGACCACAGATTATCCTCTGAATTTGCGTACTAACGTATTACGAACAATTCTTAAATATAGTCTATAAATTGAACCCTCCTACACACTCTCTCCCACTTGTAACATCTCTATGTGAGCACAGAAAGAAAGTTGGTTTTGCACACACCGTTTTCCCGCTTAGAAATCCCAAAGAAAGTTCGTATTTTGGCACAAATTACCTGACCATAGGACAATTTCTCTTGAAATGTACAATTTTGCCATATTTAAAGATCTTATTAAACAGCAGTAACCTCAGAATTAGCTGTGGTGGGAATAATGAACTAAATAATTCAAAGGTTAATGTGGTAATAATATCAAGTCTGATTTTTAGAACTTCATATCCAGGGGTGCCTGGGTGGCTCAGTTGTTGGGCGTCTGCCTTTGGCCCAGGTCATGATCCCAGGGTTCTGGGATCGCCCCACATCGGGCTCTCTGCTCAGCAGGGAGCCTGCTGCTTCTCCTGCTACCATTCCCTCTGCATGTGTTCCCTCTCTTGCTGTGTTTCTGTCAAGTAAATAAAATCTTTAAAAAAAAAAAAACAAACAAAAAACTTCATATCCAAATTCCCACTGGCAAGAAATATATTCACCAAAAGGACAGGCTCTAGAAGTTATTTAAAATGTCCAGGCAATGGGAGAAAGACTTTATGTCTTAACAGAATACTTTATTCAACTCCGTTGAATGAGAGAATTCACTTACCATTCTTTTTAAAGCCACAGTAAGAAACAGTTCAAGTATACTACAGTATTTCTGTAGTTCCTATACTAATTCTGAATCCCAAATTAAAGTTAAAAGTTACCTTTTGCAGGTCACCTCAGTGGCCTTCGGCTCAGGTCATGATCTCAGGGTCCTGGGATCCAGCCCTGAGCCCTGCATCTGGCTCCCTGCTTCTCGCTCTCCCTCTCCCTCTGCCTCTGTCCACCGCACCCCCAGTCATGTTCTCGCTCTCTCTCAAATAAAATCTTAAAGAAAAAAGTTACCTTTTGCCTGGAGGTTAAGAAAATGCATAGAGTTTATTACCAAAACTGAAATATGAACCTTAATCTATATTTATGGTACTTTCCTAAAAGTTGCTATAACAAATAATGTATATCCCTCACCATCTACAAAATTCTTTTCATTTATATGACTTCATTAAATTCTAACAATCCGGGGCGCCTGGGTGGCTCAGTGGGTTAAAGCCTCTGCCTTCCGGCTCAGATCATGATCTCAGGGTCCTGGGATTGAGCCCCACATCGGGCTCTCTGCTCAGCAGGGAGCCTGCTTCCCCCTCTCTCTCTGCCTGCCTCTCTGCCTGCTTGTGATCTCTCTCTGTCAAATAAATAAATAAAAAATCTTAAAAAAAAAAAATCCTAACAATCCTATAAAGTGGATATTATTTTCCCTATTTTTTACAGGCAGAAAAACTGAAGCTAAACATTATTGGCCCCCCCAAAATAAACATTACTGCCCCAGATCACACAGGTAAATAACTCTGGGTCTTGTGTTTGAGCCCCAAGTGGGTAGAGATTACTAAAAAATAAACTTAAGACAAAACAAAAAACTCCTCAAAGATAGCATGTCTTAAAGTAAATTAGTTTCCTACCAGTCAGAGCTGCCTACAGTGGAATGACTACCTGGAAAAATATTAAGCTATTAGAACATACATTCAAGTTGTAGAAGCTGCCCAGGATTTTATAGCTGGGACTCTGGGTGCTCGACTTGAGAACCTTAAGGTTTCTCCAGCTCTAAAATTCTTTAATGATCTGATTCGATCTTAGTAGCTTTTTCTGCATTGTTTAAAGTATTCTGAGTAATTTATGCTAAACTTAGAAATTACTTGTGAATTTAGAAAAACAAGAAAGGTGACAAATCAGTGGCAAAGTTTCTTACACTCATCAGGTTGAAATATTCACATAAATTATCTTACAATTATGTATAAAAGTATAAAACACATGTTTTGTTAAAAGAAGTGTATTTCGGGATGCTTGGGTGGTTCAGTCAGTTAAACGTCTGCCTTCTGCACAAGTCATGCTCTCAGGGTTCTGGGATCCAGCCCTGCATCCTCAATGGGCTCCCTGCTCAGCAGGAAGTCTGCTTCTCCCTCTCCCTCTGCTCCGCCCCTGCCCATTCCCCCCATGCTCCCGCCCTCTATTTCGAGTAAATAAAAATTTTTAAAAAGTGTATTTCTTCAGTATGCTACAATCTTAGCACAGTGCTACACACAGAAAACATAATAAAATGAACGTACAAGATTCATGCACCCGAAGAAGTTATTTGTTCAGGGACAACGTTTTTAACTCTTGGGAGTCAGGCTCCCAGCAGGAAATGGAATAGACCAGATTAACAGATTCTGAGCTACTCATGGTTATTTGGATAACAGAATAAAAAGAAGCAACTGTCGCAGTGGCATTTCATTTGCCACAGAGTGGCAAAACATTTCAGTGACTCCTTGTCCCCTTCAGGAGAACGCTGAGACCATGAGGGCAAATCTAGTTAAAGCCGGTAACCTGTGAAAAGTCTAAAGTATAACATAAGATGTTTTCAATTCCTAATAGGAAATGGGCAGCAAGGAGGTCAATTAGGGTTCTGGGTTAAGCTCTTTTTGCATGACTAAGTTTTTGGCTTGAAATACTGTGAATCCAAGTTACTGTTTCATACAAGATTTTAAAATACTTCACAACATTCAATATCCAAAAATGCTTGGGAAGGGGGTTATCCAGAATGCTGGTTACTTTAAATCACTGAAAGAAACCAATGGCAAAAAAAAAAAAAAAAAGAAAACCAATGGCAGAGAGCCTTAAGTGTCAACAAGCAATAAACCAATCCGAATTTACTGCACTCCCTCTCTAGATAAAGATGAAAGTGTATTTGCTTTTGATCCATTGTTTGGGGAGTTGATTCGAAGTATTCTGAAGTAACACAAAGCCTCCCAATCGCAGCCAATTTTTCAACTGCAAATGAAAAAATCCCTAAGGATTTCGATAAAATCAATTAAGATCGTTTTACTCTCAAGTTCACAGTAATAGGGACTAGCCTGAGAACAGCAAGTAACCTCCCACAAGCGAGAAATACCATTTCGCTCAGCTAGCGGAGCGGTCTCCTGGGCTAAGCAATGCGCTGCCAAATTTTAGAAAATTAACAATTTTAGGGTGAAAAACATTTGGCTTTGGGACCAGTTTAGAAGCAAGCACACTGAAGTGCTGCTTCCCGTTCATTGCCGCCCAGGGTCTGCAAAATGTCCCACGGAAGGTGACATCTTGACGAAGTCATGTGCTACAGCAGGCAAATCAGGAGGAGCGGAGAGGCAAGTTTCTTCCAACTTTCAAAGCAGCAGCCCCCCCAAGGCTCTGTCCTCACCGGACGCTGACCGGGAGGGTGCCGCAGACTAAGCCCTTGGGAGAAGCAAGGGCTGCGACCGCAGGACAGGATGCGCCCCGCGCTGAGGGACAACTCCCGGCTCTCGGCGCCTGGAAAGACTGCCCCGCGCGCCGGGTCTGAGCGGGCGCCCACACCTCCCGGGCTGCGGCGCGTCCGTTCGACGGCTGCGCGGGCGTCCACCGGACCCCAACGGCAGGCGGAGCTCGGGACCGTCCGCGAGGTCCCGGGTCCCAGGCCCGGCCACCGCCCCCGCCCCGCGCCCACAGCGTCCGTTGGTTCGCTCGCGCCCCGCCCGCGGGGTCCGGCCGGTGGCGGCGACCGTTAGGCCGTTGGCCGCGGGACTTCGGCCGTCGGTGATGCCGGCCGGCCGGCCGTTCCCTTCTCCCCACCCCCGTCCCACAACTGTTCTCTGTCCCGTCCAGGGGAACGCCGGGGCGGGTGAGGGGAGGACCGGACGCCGCGAAGCCACCCCGGACTAAAGTTTTCTGGCGTCCTCCGCGCCGCTCCAACAGCCCCGGGGCCGCGAGAAACCCGCCTCCCGCGCGGGCCGGAGTTCCCCCGGGAGCCGCCAGGCCGCTCACCCATCCGTTCGCGCATCCCCCTCAGGGATGTGCCGCCGGCGCGCTCCGCCATCTTCCGAGCCGCAGCGTCTGGAACCGCCGTTGGCGCTGGGGGCCCAGTGCGCAGGCTCCGGCGCCGCCGTCTGGCCGGCCTCAGCCGCGGCGCCGGGGGGCGGGGCGGGGCGGGGCCCGCAGAGCCGCCGCTCCCGCCAGAGACCCGCAAAGGCTGCAGCGCTGCTCCCTACGCACCACGTCCGGACCTGCTGGGCAGGGCCCTCCTGGTCTAAAGAAACCCTGTCGTACGTTCCTTGCTCTCCTCGCATCCGTGTGCGGGGGGCCAGCCAATCATCAGCCGGCTTGGCCATCTGACATTCCTTTTTCCCTTTCATCCCGTCTACATAGCAACTCAGTAACATTCCTTCCTTTCTTCATTTGTTCCTTCGTTCTTTAGGGAGCATTATACTGAGTGCCTCCTGGGAGCGCTCGTATCCGGAGTTTGCTAGTCTTTGAAACACTACAGGAAGGCCTCAGGGAGGGGGAAGAGGCCCAGAGACACAGGTTAGGGGGTAGAGAGGTTCCTGTGAGGCGCTAGGGGCCCAATCAAGAGTAGAGCCTTTCTTTAAATTGTTGCAAAATAAATCATGACACTGTTAGGTCTCAAAGTTGCTTGAATTATCTCCAGGGTGTTTGTGGGTCTTTAAGTGAAGGAGAGGGCTTGTGGGACACGCACTTTGATGAGCCCTCTGTATCTCAAAATTACATGGGAGCTGTAAAATGGAAGAAGCTAATAAGAGGAAACATCTATTGGCTCTTACTATTCTAACTGCGTTACCTATATTCATTCATTTAATCCCCCTACTACCTGACAAAGTAGGCACCCTTATCACTCTCCCATCTCCTAGATAATGAAACTAAAGCAGAGAGAAGTTAAATTATTCACAGTCACACAGTTACTATCAGAACTGGAATTTGAACCCCAAATGTCTGACCAGTAGTCTTCCTCCATGTGCTTACTCTTAAGCAATACTGTTTCATGAAAGTTGGAGATTCATATATAGTTCATAAATGGTTAGCATCCAGAATGCATAAAGATCTAAAAACACATAAGGAAAAAAACCTCCAAGAAGTGAGCAAAAGACATAAACAGACCTCTCACAGGAGAAAAATCACGAATGACCAAAAAACATAAGAAAAGATGCTCAAACTCTTTAGCAGTCAAGAGAATACAAATAAAACCCAAAAGATATCATGTTACACCTACAGATTTAGCAAATTTAAAGAGTGGACAATAAGTGTTGGTGAGGTTGTAGATTAATACTGGGGATGGAGGGAAAAAAAATACTGGGGGCTGAGGTAGGAGAGTAGGGGCTGCTGTGGGAGTCCGGGGGTAGGGTGGGAGTCCAGGGTAGGGTGGGAGTGGGGAGGAGGAAGTTTGGCATTATAAAGTATCCGAAGCCCTGCTCCTATGTGTACACAAAGAGCAATGTTTTCCATGATGCACATGATGGTAGCCATGATTGTTAATATGACACACATGTGATTAAGACAACAGCAAAGCAGATACGCATAAATTCAGCTTTGATGAATTTATCTGGAACTCCACAAATGGACAATCTAGAAAAATGCAACATCGCCTTTATGGTTTCTTTCCTTTTTTTTTTTTTTTTTTTTTTTTTTTACTAAGGGCACGCAGATGCTTTGCCCTAGAGTATGCTGAAAGCCAGGATATTGTCATGGCAACGCCTGGAAGCATCACACAGGGAAGGGTAACAGAGTGAAGGGAGGGGCATCACACCGAGGGAGGCGTGGCTGGGAGGCCTGAGGGCATTTTGTACCACAGTTTCCTGTGCTGATCTCTGATACAACATCCAACAACACACTCGGTTTTCCCTCTTTTCCTCCACCCCACAGCACAGTGTACGCACATACGCGCCCACATTTTTTTTTTAAGATTTTATTTATTTATTTGACAGAGAGGAGAAAGATCACAAGCAGGCAGAGAGGCAGGCAGAGAGAGAGGAGGAAGCAGGCTCCCCGCTGAGCAGACAGCCCGACTCAGGGCTCGATCCCAGGACCCTGAGATCATGACCTGAGCCGAAGGCAGAGGCTTTAACCCACAGAACGCCTACATTTTAAAAGGAGCTAGTTGAATGACTGAGGGGAGAAACATCCAGATCACACACAGGGAAGTGAAATGCAAAAGAAATAGAGGGAATTTCATGCATATTTATATATTGCATTTCATTAATCTTCAAGTTTTATCTGGAACTACATACTATTCTAAAAACTTAGGCCTGGGGCGCCTGGGTGGCTCAGTGGGTTAAAGCCTCTGCCTTCAGCTCAGGTCATGATCTCAGGGTCCTGAGATCGAGCCCCGCATCGGGCTCTCTACTCAGCGGGGAGCCTGCTTCTCCCTCTCTCTCTGCCTGCCTCTCTGCCTACTTGTGATCTCTCTCTCTATGTCAAATAAATACATAAAATCTTAAAAAAAAAAAAAAAATCTTAGGTCTTTAAAACTTTGAGACTTGGGGTGCCTGGCTGGCCAGGTCTGTAGAGCTGTGAGTTCTTAATCTCACAGCTGTGAGTTCAAGCCTCACTTTGGGGGTAGGGTTTACTTAAGAAAGAATTAATAAAACCATTGTCAGTGGTTAAAAAAGTCCATCCTTGAGGGTCCTGGATGGCTCAGTCAGTTAAGTGTCCAACTTGTGATTTTGGCTCAGGTCATGATCTCAGGGTTGCAAGATCAAACCCCATGGTGGGCTCCTCACTGGGTATGGAGTCCATTTATTTAAGATTCTCTCTCTCCCTCTCCCCCTCCTCTCTCTCCCTCTCTAAAAAAAAAAAAAAAAAAAAAAAAAATCCATCTTTATTCTGGCTCTTCTTAAGAATTTCCCTTTGCTGGAGTTGGCGGGGAGGGCTGGCTCTACCAGTCACAAGTATGTGACTCTTGATCTTGGGGATATGGGTTCAAGCCCCACATTGGGTGTAGAAATTACTTAAAAATAAAAAAAATCTTTAAAAAAATGTCCCTTTGCAAAACTCAATTGTCAATGGGCTGATACACTATAGAGCCCATTGTTCCTTGAGGGCCAGCTTGCAGATCTATTTGGAGAATGTGTAGTTTAAGGGGGGAAAAATGGCCTGAGAGTACAAGGGAACCTTGTGTGCACACTCCTCAGGCCACGTGGGTCTAGCGGAATGCACACTTGTGCAGCCAAGAGCGCAGGCAAGTTTTGCCAGTGGGTTCTCATCCATGTGTGCAGCTTGGGTGAAGGACTCAGCAACACAGAGCAAAAGTTCAGGGTCAGATTCACCCAAGAGCCAGCCCCTCCAGGCCCCTGAGGAATGTTTTCAGAGAAGGCTCTCACGGTGGATGGGGCAAAGAGGAGAAAGTGCAGGTTATCCCTGAGGCCAAGAGTAAATAGACCACAGTTTTGTGTTCTCAAGAAAGACACATGCCCTTGACTTTGCTTTTCTGTAGTTTCTAGATATTACTGTCGAGACAGGCCATGAAGTTCAGTCCACTTCAACTCCAGCTTCCATAGCTGGAACCCTAGCTAATGCTCTTTTCCCTGCACCTCCGTGAAAGGCTGTCCAGATAATACTTTGGAAGGAAAAAAAGTGACAATTGCCGATCGGGTGCTGGGAACCATTATGTAACCCAGCTGGAATTTGCCCCATATCCTCCCAATGAAACGGAAAAGGGACACGGGAGGGAAACAGATTGAGATACGGCTCCGTTGACAAGGGCGTGCTTAAAAGGATGTTGAACCGCCATGATTTTTGTGAGGGGTCCAATGAGTCAGCCCCTGTCTGCTGCCCTGGACTCAATTCTCATCACTTCCTCCTGGGAACTCTTTTCTGCGGGAGCAGAACCAGGCAAACACCTTGGCTCTTGGGCGCCTCTTCACTCTTCCCCCATGGCACAGAGGCAGGATTCAAATTCGGGACCATCCGATTCCAGAGTTCTCGAGCTTTCTAGAGGTGGGGGAGCTGGAGCAAGAGAGGGCCCCTAAAAACAGTGCCTGGCAGCCCATGCCAAGGGCAAAGAGAAGAGCCAAATCGAATCGCTCTTTGAATCCGGGAGTGGACATGGGAATGGGGGAAGATGGTCAAGGGCCAGCGTAGCCTGAGAGGCTTCCTGGAAGAAGTGGCTCTTACAACCGGGCTGCATAAATGGTTGCTCTTTATTGGATGGTAAATTCTTACAAGTGTTACCCTCAGAACTCTGCATGGTGTTCCGTAGAGGGTTTGTGCTATTATTGATGATATTTATTATTATGCCTCGGGGTGATTAATTTGACTGAAACATATCCAGGAGGAATTAACTAGTTCTTTTTGGGAGGGGGGGAGGAGGAGGGTGTGTGCCAAATCCTGGCTCCTTCTGGAAGTGTGTACACTGGGATACTGCAGCTGAGTCTGACTTCAGAAGGAAGGTGCGAGAAATACAGCACTGATTTCAATTTCAGTTCTGTAGAAATATTTGGGAAGCCTGCTTGTTGGTGTTTTCATGATTAAAAATGACCCACTGCGTGAGCTTGACAGGAACATGGGCCACAGCAGGCCCGACATATGCTTTTTCCCATCTCCATATGTTTCAGTTATATCTTAATCCACGGCCTGCTGGGGAAGAGCTGGGGAACACAGCACTTTGGGGACCACTGTCAGTTGGTCTCATGCTATTTTCCTAGCCTATGGTATTCACACATCCTCCACTGTGAGCTGGAATTCAGCCCTGGGCTTGTGGAATTGCCACAGGGCTGACTGCAGGGGAAAGAAAATTCGAAATGTGAAATGAATTTGTTCAGATGTGAGTCAGGGATGTGTTCAGTCTGTTTATAGAAGGAGGAAATGACATTTGAAGAAAATTGGTTCTGGGAGAAATGCTGTCATTATACAAGCTTTCAAAATTTAGTAACTGACTGGCTAGGAGAGTAACAGATTGGCTAACTTGTAAAGTACCCAAACATGCCCTTTACCCATTACAGTGTGGCAGCTTGGGTCCCAGCCCTGCCACTTAAAGACTATTCAACCCTAAGTCTAGGTTTCTGCATCTGTAAAATGAAGATAATAACAGTTGCTCAAAACTGGGTGGCTCAGTCAGTGAAGCAACTGACTTCCGCTCAGATTATGATCTCAGGTCCTGGGATCGAGTCCCGCATCAGGCTCCTTGCTCAGCCAGAAGCCTGCTTCTCTCTCTGCCTCTGCCTGCTGCTCCTCCTACTTGTGCTCTCTCTCTCTGACAGATAAATAAATAATTTTTTTTTTTAAAAAAGCCGTTTTGTTGATAGAAAGGATCAGGTGCAGTTCTCAGTATGAGCTCAATATAAAATAGTAATAACAACAGCTAACGTTTTAGAGGCATGTATCACATGCTTTTTTCACGTTGCCTCATTTATTCTTGACAATTAGGCTACGAGGCCAATAGAATTACCCCCCAAAATGCCTAATACCATTAATAATGACAATACAGCACACAACTCAGATTGGAATAGATAATTCCACGTTCTCTAATCCTGCCTATTCGCCCCCACACCTTCCGCTACAGAGTTTTCATTTGCAGCCAGAGGGCTGGAGATGTTTCACAAGGCAATAGAATAACGAAGACAGGAAACCAAGAGAACAAGCATTTTGGAGCTCAAATGCTGGAAGAGGGGTTTGGAGTCAGAGACAAGCGGTGGTCAGGTTTTCATGCAAAGAATAATTGTGTGTAACTATCTAACAAAGAGGCTTGTTTGGGGAGAAACAACCATGGAAATCATTCATACACTTGAAATCTTATAAAAAACCAGAAGAGTCACTGTTCCTCACCTTCCTTCCTTCTCTGCTTTTCTCTGCTGTAAGGGGAGGAGAAGGCCGTTTTCAGAAAGGGATAGGGTCGGGTCTATTCCCTTGGGGTGGCTTGCCGTCACAGACCCCGTCCCCCAACCGTACGCACATCTCCTCGTGGGGAAGGCACAGGGCAAGAGCAGATAGAGCCCAAACTCGCAGACTGCAGACACTAGGGAGCTAGTGCTCCCCTCAATTTCTTCCCAAAGGACATGGCCTTATTAGATCTTGCAAGAAAAGAACAGTTCTCTTAGGAAAAAGGCCAAGAGGGAAGCACAGGGGCCTTGAAGAACCTCAGGTCTGTTGGAATTAAACCAGGTCACATGACTAAACACACCCCTTCATCCATCCCAGAAGGACAGCTTGCACGTGCGCACACACAGTGTCTCTTTCAGGACAAGATTATTTTAATACTAACTGAAACCAAAGCCTGTTCAAATTTCCCTTCGGCCTTGGGGATGTAACAGCACAAAATTTCAACATTTTTTGCTTACACTATCTATGCATGGTTCCAAATTCTTTCTGAGTACATTTCCCACTGAGACCGCCCCCCCCCCCAGGCTTTGCCAATTCCCTGGGTGTGGGAGAAAGGAAGCGCTTTCAGTCTGGTCTCCAACAAAAGTCATGGAAATATGAATAACAGTAATACGATATTTGGAATTGTATATTGTTTTAAAATAGGGAAGTTAGTTATATTTTTCTCTGGTGGCATTTTGCGCCATACTTTTCAAAACAACAAGTTAAGGAACACTTTGGAGTGAGCATTTGAATTGGGATTCCTCACAAGCACCAGAGAGAGAAAAACTTAAATGATGACTTATTTGCTCGCTCAAAGGCACTTGATTTTAAGAGCTTGAGATTTAAACCTTAGTCAGCTTCCTCTTTATTTTACAAAGGAAACAATTTAGAGGGAGATTTGTCCAAGGTCACCGGGCTAGTAAATGGCAGAGTCATATGTTTTAATGCCCCATTTTCAAAATTCTGTTATACCAAAAAAAAAAAAAAAAAAAAAAATCCCATCCCAGCAGGGGGCCTTTTTGTGTGTGAAAATTGACAACATGATTAGGTGCCATGAGGATTAAATGGGATAAAGTCTTTAAAGCGGAGTTCACAGTAGCTACACAAAACTGAATGAACATGTTCTAGCCACTACACATTTTCCTTCCTTTATATTCACATCCACATATATTTTAGGTTTACGCAGTTGTAATGTTTGTGTCTATACCACATTGTGATCTCCTTTTTTCACTTAACACAGCCTGCATTACTTACCATTTTGATGTCTGAAGAATGTTCCATCTGGTCTGTAGACTCCTTTTTTTAAGACACTCTATCATTATTGAACATTTGGGTTGTTTTCAGTTTTTCACCATTATAAATAGTGGCACTTGGAACAGTCTTACATAGCTTACCGCCCTCCCACCCCTGTACCCCTTTTGGAGTTGTTTCTTTGGAATATGTTCTCAAAAATGGAATGAGACACAGAAAGAGCACTCAAACCAGACTGCTCTCCAGAGAAATACCACCAGTTTACTGTGCTTGTGTGTCACCTGTGACGGGAGGCTATATTATTGCAAAAAAAAAAAAAAAAAGTGATTTAACTGTTCTGTCTAGGCATAGAAAAGGAACTTGGGGATTCTTGCCTTAAACTTCCTTTCCCAGCAACCCCACCCCCACACCCCCTGCTCACCCCACCCCTGCACCCTTGGCAGTGATCATGCTTTCCTGGCCTTTTTCTAACTTCCTCCTCCTGCTCGGTGTCTTGGAGCAAAAGTGACCATGCTGATACAGAACAGGATGAACAGTTTCTGTATTAAAATCTAACAAAAGCCTCACATGGAGTGTGACTATCCCAAGGGCTTCACCAAATCAAAGGAATGCTGGAGATTCACTTGTGAATTTCCATCACAAACAAAACTGCGATTGGGGTTTTGAAGAAAAGCCTGCCATTTTAATAAGAAAATCTAACTGTGGCTCTGTATCTGTGGGCTTAAATTCAAACTTTCGGCCCCCTGGGCTTGGGGTACCTGTTCTGACTTCTGTCACTTACAAATTGTCACTGATTTAATAACAATAAGTTACATTTTTGAGTGTCAAGGCCCTTTGCCTCCATGCAGCATCTCATTTAATCCTGACAATCATCCTTGGAGTGAACACTATTATCATCTCTATTTCATGGATGAGGAAATACGAGCTTGGAAAGATGATTTAACTTGCCCAGAGTCACACAGCTACCGCCTGAGCTGTGATATGAACTCGGGTCTATTTGAATTGAAGGCCTTGGTGCTTCCTCTTGTCCTGCCTCTCGTGCTCTCAATTATGAGATGGTGACTTATCTGCCATGCTGACTCCAGTGTTGTTTCAAGGATCAAATGAGACCAGAATCCCCAAGTGCTTTGTAAAGAGTAGACAAAACGTCTCATAGATGGGTAGGCATTTTATCAATGTCAGCCATTATTATCCCTTGGAGTTAATTTAGCTGAGGTGACTCTGTAGGACTCTACCACACCTACCCCGGCCCTAGGCTTTCTGGAGAGACTTAGTGGCTTCTGTCCTAAGAACAACTTCTGTGGAGTGGGTCCCTGATTAGAGTTACCCTATGCAATCTGCAAACGCAGTGTTCCCCAATCATGGGGCTCTGCAGAGGAAGATACACTCACCTGAAATGGTGTTCTTTTTCTTGGCCTTGTTCATGTTTCAAATTGAGTTCGACGAACTAGACAGGAACTGGTACTCAGAGACTCATTTTCTGAGCAAGCCCGGCTCTCCACTGCAGATCTTATTGCAGCGGAGGAGTGACGCAGTTAGGGGATAATAATGAAGGAATCTCTGTCTCTCACTGGCTTCCCTAAGGGAGAGAGCTGGAGTTAGACACACAGTTCACCTCCATACCCGAATCAGAGACTGTTGGGAGACTGTTAGCTTTGAATGACACCTTGAATATCTCCTCCCATTCCTGTACGTCGAATGTTGTCTCAGACTCTGTCTCGTGCCTCTCTGACCCTTACACACATGGTCTCTAATTTTTTCTTTTATTTCCTGAAGTCATCTCTATCCCCAGTGTGTGGCCTCCACTCACGACCCCGAGATTGAGAGTCGCACACTTCACTGACTGAGCCAGGCAGGCGCCCCTGGTGTCTAATTCTTGCAAAATCCTAGGAAGTGATACTATTACTATGGCTTTATTACAGATGAGGAACTCCAGGCCCAGAGAGGCTAACTAATCTGCCTCAGGACGCACAGTTGCTAAATGAAATCTGTGGGCAGTATTTACCTCCCCAAAGAAGGAAAGTGGAAGAGATTGGGATGCAGAGTTAAGAGACTAGAGCTCTAGTTCCCACTTTGCCACTTCACCTACCCCTATGACCTTGGCTTAGAGTTGTTTCATCCTCTACAAGTTAAAGGGTCCTAGTCAGTTCTTGCTTTGGTTCTTTTATGGCTTTTTCCCCCTGAAACCTGTATCATTATTTATGATTACTAGTTGTTCAGGAAAATAAAAAAGAAATAGAATCAAACGGTTCGGCGCTGCTCCCAAATCAAACATTAGATGATAGAGATCCTCATACTAGTGACAATAGACCCTTTTTCTCTTTGGCAAAGCTAAGTGTTGCTGCCACCTAGTGAAGAAAAGGAGCATAGCCTCCGGGCAAGATCTGGTCCTTCTGCAGTGGCCTAGGGAAAAACTAGGAGAAAATCATTCCATTGATTAATTTTATGGGACTTCACAGATATGTCAAACCTTATGGTGTTTCTGCAAGCTAATCTCTACCTTTATCTAAAATGAGGTTAGGCGAGGGGCGCCTGGGTGGCTCAGTTGGTTAAGCCCTCGACTCTTGATTTTGGCTCAGGTCATGATCTTGGGGGTCCTGCCATCCAGCCCCACTTGCTTGCGGCGGCGTGCTGGGTGTGGCGCCTGTTTAAGAGTCTCTCTCCCTCTCCCTCTGCTCCTTTTCTCTTTCTCTTAAAGAAGATTAGCTTTAAAAACAAAATGAGGTTAGAAGAAGAGCTTCTCCGGGCGGTATCATTAAGTACATGACCCATCTCTGACCTTCAAATGTGCCGGTTACTGTGTTGTTTCTCATACCCACCCACCTGTAATCCTAGAACCCTAGGTCTGAGTAGGAAAAAACCATCCTCAGTGAATTTCGAGGGCAATCCATTTCATAGTCCAGAGGACAGGTGTTTTGACCGAGGTCACACAGGTAGTTAACGTAGGCAGCGGCGACTATAGACTGGTCCCGGAATTCCCAAAGGTGGTCTGATAAAACCCACCCGGAAGGGATGAGGTTAAATTATTTGCAAACTCACCTTCCCAGGAGAATAGCTCCCAGGCCTGGAGCAAGGTTTGGAGATGTAATCAATGATATTTACATGTTTAAAGAAAGCCTGAGTGGTTCCGGTGGGGAAGAAGGGGTGGTCAGGCCGGAACCCCCCTCCCCGGGAGCCCTCGCTTACCTAAGTTTTAAGCTCAACGGGGTGCTCAGTGCGGAAGGAAGTGCTCCCCGGGACTCCCTGAGGCCCCCAGCCCGGGAATCTCAATTTCCGGAGAGACCTTTCCCACCCTTGGGAACCCCGAAGAACTCCCAGAAAAAGTTCTCAGAACTGAAGCAATGGGTCTTGCAGGCTAACCGGCAGCTGATAAGAATGTATTTTAAGCAGTCAAAAGTTTTTAGTACGATTGTAAGGAATCACTTGCAGCCATTCCACCGGCGCCTAGTAGAGAGGATCGGAACAGTTCTTTGCACCATCAACAATCTTTAATAAGAAGACTGAAGTGGCTGACGTCACCAAGGGCATCCTTGTAGTCAGGGGCTTTGCATTGTTTCCCATTTACATCTGACAACAGCCCAATAAGGTAATAATCATTATGATCCTCATTTTACAACCGAGTAAGCTGAGGTCGTAACCGAGAGCAGTGTGCCGAGAGCCCCACAGCTCACCCTGACGTTTTCAGCCCTTGATCACTACCCCGTACCACCTCCTCCCTGCCAGCTCGGCCTCCCGGATGCGCTAGGACTGGAAGCAGGAGGTGCGCGTGTGCACTCTGGGTAGTGAAAACGCCCCTTTGAGAGAAGGCGGTCCTCGCCAGCCCCCCACAGACCCTACCCGAGACGAGTGCAGGGGCACTCCGGTGGTAACAGCCTCCCCTTGGGGAACTGATCCTCCGGCTTGGTAGGCTAGTTGCCTGTAGGGGGAGAGATTACCTCGGGAAAACATTTCCCTTAATTTACAACAAATGTTTGCCGGGCGCGGCGGAGGGGCGGCGGGGCGGGGAGCGGGGGGTGGGGGGGAGACTGTAGGAGGACAGGTGACTAATTAAGGGGAAAAATTTTTTATTATCTGTTGTTTCAGCTTATCAGAGCAATTGCTTCTTTCTCTTAACATGGATAATTAAGAATTGACTGCGTAGTTGAGTGATTCAAACCTTCCTCGCTCACATAAAATCCTCTTAGGTAATAAACAAGCAGGCACAGAATTATTCACTGAAAAGGATGGACTTCCAGTGTTTGTTGTCAGATATAATCCCGTCCCCCTCCCATTAAATTATCAATTAGGTGAAAAGCGTCCTTAAACAAGAACATCTATCTATCATTCATCTATTACATATATATATACATCTCTAATTTGAACAATAGTATATTACTCTTACCCCACCTATCCCCACACTTTTGACTTTTGTTGATTCCTTGGGCTAAGAATACATGCTAAGGCTTAGATAACATTTTATGCTGTCTCTCTCTAGTTTTTTTTTTTTTTTAAGGCAGAGAAAAATAAACAAGGGCATTTGGAAAATGTGAACAGGAAACAGTTGAACACAAGCTGAGAATGCTGTTAAAAAGAGGAAGTGAGTCCAGGACTGAAGGAAACTTTGTGTTCAGAGGGTCATCAAAAAAGAAAAAGACCTTTATTTATTTATTTTTTTTAAAGAGGCTTTGCCTCTCATGCCTAGGCCCCATGCATCAAGTCAGGACTACAGGCAGAATTTTCTGCTGTTTCCTGAAATAAGCCCAAAGTATAGGACCACAAATTGCCCTCCTGGGGTTGAGATTATGTCTCATATTTCATTAAATTCCACCCCCCACCCCCGTGTCTAGCCTAGTTTTAGCATGTTTTAGCTACTCAATAAATATTGAGTGAGTCAAAATGCAATCAGGTTTTAGGCTTCAAGAATCAAGTTGCTTTTTTCTTGTTAAGCAGCAAAAGAAATGAGGAACTATAGAGACTTGATTTCAGAGCGTGAAGGGGGGCTGTAAAGATAGTGAATGTTCTCATCTCATTTTATATGAATCATAACTGTAATAATGCAGCCAGCCACGACATGGGCAACTCTTCAGCGGCTGGTTACAGCCACCTTCCAATCCAGCTGTCTACCTGTAGGGTATAATTCACAGAAACAACTGTTTAATTAAAAAGAGAAAACTGCCTCTGTTGTGTGTGTGTGTGTGTTCGTGCATGCGTGTCTGTGTGTGTGTTCGTGCGTGTGTGTGTGTGTGTGTGCGCGTGTTTAATCCAGAGAAGCTAGAACTGAAAAGAATTTTTAGTTTTGAAAATCATTTTGAGGCGCCTGGGTGGCTCAGTGGGTTAAAGCCCCTGCCTTCGGCTCAGGTCATGATCTCAGGGTCCTGGGATCGAGTCCTGTGTTGGGCTCCTTTCTCAGCAGGGAACCCTCTCTCTGCCTGCCTCTCTGCCTACTTGTGATGTCTCTCTCTCTCTCTCTCTCTCTCTCTCTCTGTTAAATAAATAAAATCTTTTAAAAAAAGAAAGAAAATCATTTTTTTTAATTTTTAAAATAATTTTAAAAATTATGTTATGTTAGTCACCTACAAAGCATTTTTAGAATTAGGACAATTCTCACTACCAGAAGTCTGTGTTCACTTATGTGGTGTGGTGTATGAGAAGTTCCCAAAGACACCCCTTTGTCTCCCTAGCTCCCCCTGCCTTCCTCCTACAGCACGTGACAGCTACTTAAAACCCCCAGCAGGGAGGTGAAGATCTTGTCTCTTGGTGGCCTCTGTTAAAACCATGCATTTGGGAAGAAGAAGGTAAAAAAACCACCCGAAATCTTGGCAGGGAGCAATTATTATGTGCCAGGCATAATGCTGGCAAACATGCATATGAAAAGATGCTCGACCTCATTAGTCATGAGGGAAATGCAAATTAAAGCCACAGTGAGATACCACTGCATACCGGATCAGGAGGGTTAAAATAGAAACAAAGCAAAACCAAAACTGATATTATCAAAGTGCTGGCAAGGATGCAGAGTATCTGGACCCCTTGAATATTGCTAGTAAGAGGAGGAATCTTCAAGAGAGAAAGATGAAAATGTGTACTAATTTGGTCTCTTGTCTAGAATGGACCTTTTCTTGTAGGCGGCTAAAATAAAGTATTGTTATAAGCAGGTCCTGACTGGGGCGGTAGCTAAAAACACCAGTGGCCACGTATTATGTAGTGACTAAATCATTCCAGAGTAAAATGAAGAACTCTGGAGAAACACTTAAGTTTCTGGTCTCAGCCTGAAGTCTGTTCCAAAGATGGGGCGTTTGACATTCTTTCTATTAGAATTACTTCTGGAAACCCAATTTTTTAAAGATTCTATTTTTTAAAATATTTTATTTATTTATTTATTTGACAGAGAGAGAGAGAGTGAAGTAAGCAGAGAGAGAGGGAGAAGCAGGCTTCCTGCTGAGCAGGGGAGCCCTATGTGGGGCTCAATCCCACGACTCTGGGACCATGACCTGAGCTGAAGGCAGACACTTAAGGAATGAGCCACCCAGGCGCCCCTTAAAGATTCTATTTCTTAGTAATTTCGACATCCAACAAGGGGCTCGAACCCACAACCCTGAGATCAAGAATCGCCTGCCCCACTGACTGAGCCAGCTCAGTACCCCTGGAAACTTTTTTTTTTTTTAATTTACAATAAGCTCTATGCCCAACGTGGGGCTTGAATTCACCACCCCGAGGATCAAGAGTCGCATGCTCTACTGACTGAGGCAGCCAGGCGCCCCTCTGGAAACCTAATTTCCACCATCGAAAGAACACACATCTCCTTTTAATTTTAAGAAATTGATCACTTCTGTAGATTGCTTTTAGTAGGGAGAAGTTTGTGGGATGATGGGGGACTGGAGGTGGGAGGGAGAAAGAGACAGAGGGAGAGACCTTGTGATCAGGTGGTTTAACTCTCCTTCTGGGCGCCCGGTCCCATTCAGGGCCCCCTCTAATGACTGCCTCCTGCAGCCTTTCAGCCATCAGCTTCATGTATAGATTTACTGGGTTCCAAACGAGTCCCAGCAACGTGAGCTTCCTAGGATTGGTGACCCTTGGAAACCATTTCCTGATAAGGGGGCTGCACGTGGTCCCAGGATTTACTGTACCTATTTCAATCAATACTAATTACTTCCCCGAATTAATGGCTTCTGCTTTCAGCAAGAATAAGGCGCCTCCCCAGCTCTGCCATTTCCCTGACAACTATGAATTACAGTCAAGGTTACGCTCTTATCTCCACCGGACTCAAATCACCCTCCTGGCTCGGGAGCTCTGGGCAGCTTTCTAGACAGATGTTGCCATGGTTCTGTTTGCCTGACTACCTGCCAATTTGGTTAATGTAAGTAAATACACTTACGCTCTCTGCCTTTTACCTCTGGAGGGGACCTGTCTGGAGCTAATTGAAATAGAGAACGCCAAATAATCTGAATAAATATACATTGCGTTACACGGGGCAACTAAATCAAGCCGAAGAGTAATCTAAAGTGATAACTACTGTAGAGAAGCGAGAGTCTGTGTTGTTATTACGTGCCTGAATTGCTCATGTGGAGGTCATTTTTTTGGACTAGAAAATGACCAATGATGGTACCATCAATGGGATTGCCAGCTGCTTGATTTCATTTCAGTTGGTTTGGCCAAATACCATCGACCAGAAAACAATCCATCTGACTGATCATTTCTAATTGTTCTGACAGAATTGATTGATTGAGGATTTTTTCACCCATGGAGACAGACTTGTTTTTGTATGGTTTTAATATTTAGAAATTTGGATCCCTTTTCCTCTATAAATGATTCAAAGGTTCCATTCTTTTTCTTTTTAATTTTTTTATTTTGTATTATTTTTTAAAAAGATTTTATTTGTCAGAGAGAGAGAAGGAGCACAAGCAGGGGGAGCTGTGGGCAGAGGGAGAAGTAGGCTCCCCACTGAGCAAGGAGGGAACAGGACCCTGGGATTAAGACTTGAGCCGAAGGCAGATGCTTGACTGACTGAGCCACCCAGGTGTCCCCAATGTTCCGTTCTTTTTCTTAGATAAAACTCACATCTATCTGAAGGCTGAAAGTTGATAATATGGTGCCTATTATTTGGATAACTAAATTACTAAACACTCTGGAAATGACCTTCCTCTTTGACCCAAGTCCCGAAGCATCTTGGGGGTGACTTTCCTAACTATTCCTCTCCACCCAGAGGGGTAGGACCAGGAAGGATGAGACCAATAACAATTAAAGGGAAATATCCAGCACCTAGGAGAGCTCTGGGCTTCTCTTCCACGGGGGCAAAGCTGGACCTGGCAATGCTCTTGGTCCTCCCGTTTGCCCAGAGAGCTCCCCCAGGTCAAGCAGTGTGTTCAGCGATGTGACAGGGTGGCATGCACTGCTATGGGCAGCTCACAAGTGGGAGCTGTGTGTTAAGGAGATGAGCTGTATGTCAGACTTCTAAGTTGTAGCCTAGCCATGTCCCCGAACCCAGACCCTGCCCCAAATTCTCAAACAGTGGAAGAGTAGTGACAGCTGTGAAAACAAGCTGCCTTGCTCATCTTGGCGTTGAGTTATAGAGCACATCGTTTTTAGGGAGGGAATCAGGAACATCTGTCTTTCTTGGCCCTTATTTAACTTATTCTACTTAGGCAACCTCTCCGTGTTCCCACTCTGTAACTACTGTAAATGATGCAAAAGAGGAGCAAGAGACAGAGACAGAAAGAGGGAAAGAGAATTAATTTACCACTGGGTGAAATGAAAATGTACTGAAGTGTAATGGAATTTCATTAACTTCGGAAATGATGATGAATGCTGTCCAAATAATTCTTACTAATGCATAATTCACAGCTGAAAATAGAGCCAAACTCTCCTAAAAAGCACATCCATTTGTGCCCCCAAATTAATTTGGTGTGTTATTCAGGATGGTTGACAGGATAAAAGATCTACTATGAAATGTAATCATCTATTAAGATTAGGAATCTATGAGTCTTTCTGGTTTAGTAGATGAGGGGAGCTGATAACAAGTGGCAGCTTGAGAGGCAGACACCCACAGTCCTCACTCTCATAATTTGAATCTCCCCAAAGACATAATTTCAGACATAACCACGGAGAAGTTAGGATGAGCTTTGAGATCTCCATAGCAACCACGACCCAGTTCATATATATATCCCAAAAGGAAATTAAAATCCCTTTCAACAGATTCAAATGGGGTCAGGAAAAGTCCCATACCTTTCCTGACTGGTGATGTTTTTACATTATACGTTTATATGATATATAAATTATATAGATCATATATTATATACTTTTACATATAATTACACAGAAAAGGTTTAAAAATTACTTTCCCATTTTGTGTAATACTGTCGTTCTTATTCCACAAACTCTCAGCGACATTTATCACTTAATGTCTCAAGACATAATAATCCCTTCATTAAAACCCACTTATGCTTTTGGTATACTCAGGAGGGTGGTAATGGGGGAGAGACCTTTTCACCTTTGGATCTAACACAAACCCCCACTGTGGTTGGCAGAGAGAGACCATTATGATGTAGGAGGGTAGCTATTGGCCAGGCTTCCACCAATAGGAATGCTTGGCTTCCCAGGCCAGGCAACACCTCACAATTGAGGCGTAATGGCTCCTCGCCCGCTTCAGCCAATCAGAAAGAACCTTGCTCAGATGTGTGAATAGTAATGTCAGGGTGATTTCTGTGACCCTCTGAAGCCCTTCCCCAGGGTGGATTGTACTGTGTGGAGGTCGGGGTGTTGCAGGGGGAGCACTACCTTCCAAGGTCACCCCTATTTGTTTAAATAGCCATGCCTTATGATTTGAGGTGCTGGGGTGATCAGCAAGCACATGAGCTGCTGATACAGGGGGCTGCTGATCCCCAAGATGTGCTTAAGTAGAAGGCCAGCCATTGGTCAGCTTCCACCAATGGGAGATCTTAGTGCTGTTGATCTCGAAGATGTGATTAAGTAGAAGGCCAGCCATCAGTCAGCTTCCACCAATGGCAGACCTTAGTGACAACACCTCACAATAGAGGCGTCACCCGCCTCTATGTGGGTCGCTTAGCAAATCAGAGAGCACCTTGTATTAACATGTGAATAGTGACATCAGGGACGACTTCTGCCACCCTCTCAAGTACTTTTCTGAGGATGAAATCTGGCATGTAGACGTGGATGTATCATGGGGGCTTACTACCTTCCAAGGCCACCCCTATCCCTCTTAATGGCTTGACCCTATGATTTGGAATGCTCAGGTGGTAACCAAATACACTGGCTGCTGGATACCGAGGACGTGATTAAGTAGAAGGCCAGCCATTGGTCAGCTTCCACCAATGGGAGACCTCAGTTTGAGGGGTCATCATTGCCTCACAATGGAGGCATCGTGACCCCTCCCCCCACCACCCTCAGCCACTCAGAGAGCACCCTGTGCTGACATATGAGTGGTGATGTCAGGAATGACTTAAGATACCTTGTACTCATTCCCCTAGAGCTGGGTTTAGTGTGAAGAGGGAAGTGTTATGGGGGGAACGTTAACTTTTAGGGCCATCCCTGTTTATCCTAATGATCCTACCCTGTGACAGGGTTACTGAGGTGGGAATCAAGTGCAGTGGCTGCTGGATACTGAGGACGTGATTAAGTAGAAGGCCAGCCATTGGTCAGCTTCCACCAATGGGAGACCTTAGTTTGAGAGAGTGACAACACCTCACAATAGAGGCGTCACCCGCCCCTATGTAGGTCGCTTAGCCAATCACAGAGCACTTTGTATTAACATGTGAATAGTGATGTCAGGGATGACTTCTGCCACCCTCTCAAGTCTTTTTCCTAGGACGAAATCTGGCATGTAGATGTGAATGTGTCATGGGGGACCACTACCTCCCAAGGCCACCCCTATTGCTCCTAATGACCTATCATAAGAAGGGCTGCAATTAAAATCGAGCCCATTGGCTGCTGACATAGAGGTCTTGATTAAGTAGGATGCAGCTATTGGGCAAGCTCCCACCAATCAGAGACCTCAGTCTGCAAGGCCGTCAATACCTCACAATGGAGGCATCATAACTCCCTGCCCCCACCCAAGTGAGTAGTGACATTGGGATAACTAATGTTACTCTCTATCCCTTCCCCTAGAGCAGGATTCAGTGTGTGACGTGGAAATGTAGTGGGAGAGGAACACTACTTTCTAGGGCCATCCCTATTCCTCTTAACAGTCTTACCCTAAGACATGGTTGCTAAGGTGGGAGTCAAGCACATTGTCTGCTGAGTCCTGAGGATGTGATTAAGTAGAAGGGCACCCATTGGCCTGATTCCACCAATGGGTGACCTTGGTTTGCCAGGCCATCAGTGCCTCACAATGGAGGCATCATGGCTGCTCCCCCCACTCTCCCACCGCCCTCCATGAGACGTACAGCTATTGTGACAAAATCTGGTGCTGAGGTGTGAAGAGTGATGTCAGGGATGATTAATGCTACCCTATATTCCTTCCCCTGGAGTAGGATTCTGTGTGTGAGGTGGGGCAGGGAGCACTAACCTCTGGGGCCATCTCTATTCCTCTTAACAGTCCTACCCTATGATATGGGTGCTTTAGTGGGAATCAAATCCCGCTGGTTGCTGATGCAGAGTATGTGATTAGGTAGGAGGCAGCCATTGGCAGCTTCCACCAATGGGAGTCCTTAGTTTGTTAGGTCATCAATGCCTCACAATGGAGGCATCATGGCTCCTTTCTCCCATGGGTCCCTCAGCCACTCAAGAGAACACCTTGTGCAGACACCTGAATAGTAATGTCAGGGAATGTATCTCTCCCTCTGAACAGCTTCTCTTGGGGGCAAAAGTGCAAATAAAAAGGGCCACTATCAGTTAAGAGGTCCCCCAAGTCTTTCCCACCCTGGTATCCCCACCCTGTCCCTGTTGCTATTCTGTGATGTCATAGACTCCTTACATCACAGTAACCAGGTAACCCTTGTTGAAGATACTTGTCTCTGCCTGTTCCCATACCTAGGGATTTACGTGCAGTTACTTGGAGATAAGTCATTTACCTTATGAGTCCGACATATTTTCTAAGGTGTATCTCAGGTTTTCATACCTTGGAGCCTTTGGGAACTGCTGTACCCTTACAAGGGAACCCAGTCCTGTTCCTTAGCTGGTACTCAGGACCCCATGTGGCTTGCTCAGTCCCCCCCACATCCCCCCAAGGCTCCTCCCCACCATCTCTGCTTCTGGGCGCATAGGTATCAGGGCTCCCCCTGGGCCTGAAACCCCTTTACTTCGTCGCCACCCATAAGAGTGCTACTTACCCTTCCAACTCCAGCTTCACCGCCTTCTTCGGAGCCCTCTCGCTCCCGGTTGAGATGTTCTCTTTTGCTGTGAGTTTGAACAGAGAACTAGTGTCAGAACTGGATCTTGAACTAACTTACCTTCTTAGTACATTTATCCCTTGTTCCTCTATCTCTTTCTTTAACATTTGTTTAGATTGCTATATTGGAAAAAAAATCGCTATATTGAATGAGCCCTTGTAAACTATCTCCAATTCATTGTGGAACAAATAGGATAAATGAATAAAGAAATAGTAAAGAGAGTCTCTTTCAGAGAGTTGCACCTCTAAGCCCTACTTGTTATATGTACCCTACGCTCCGCATCACCCATTACCTTGTGCTTCTGATGGGACCGCTCACCTGGTAGTTGGATGGATGTTGGTCGTTCTCTGGATATGAGCCTTCACTCCACGAAGGTGGGTTCCAGATGTCTTCATCTAGGCTCTTCTCCAGCGTCTGAGCTGTCCCAGGGAGTCAGCCTGTATTTATACCCAAGCCCCACCCAGATTGCACATTGTGTGCTAATCGCCCCACTATGACCTGGCCTGCACTATGACATAGGTAGACCAGGAGTAGGTTATAGATGGATGTATTTCAATGACTGAATACTTTCCAAGGTAGAGGAAACAGTTGTGTATAAGCACAAAGACTGATACAATAACGTTCCCACAAACTTGTTCAGAATTCTGAATTCACAATCCCATTACCGTTTCTGTTCATAAAGAGTGTGAACAGGCACTGGGCTGCTGTCTTACAAGCTCCACGACCCTCATCAGAAGCCTATTGCTTATTTCAGTCCTTTGTCAGACCCAGTAGCCAAGCCACATGCCCCTTATTTCAGAGCTATACCAGCAGTAGCTAAACATGAAACTTCAGCTAGGTCCGTTCTAATTAAACCTAATGGTTCTTCATGCTTTCGTACTAAAAAAATAAATAAATAAATAAATAAAAAACAATGGTCACTTGGGGGCGCCTGGGTGGCTCAGTGGGTTAAGGGATTGACTCTTGGTTTCTGCTCTGGTCATGATCTGAAGATCTTGAGATCAAGCCCTGCATCAGGCTCTGCACTGGGCATGGGAACTGCTTAAGATTTTCTCTACCTCGGGCGCCTGGGTGGCTCCATCTTTAGGCATCTGCCTTCGACTCAGGTCATGATCCCAGGGTCCTGGGATTGAGCCCCGAATTGGGCTCAGCAGGGAGTCTGCTTCTCCCTCTCGCACTCCGCCTGCTTGTGTTTCCTCTCTCTCGCTGTGTGTCTCTCTGTCAAACAAAATAAATAAATAAATATTTAAAAAAAAGATTCTCTCTCCCTCTCTCTCTGCTCCTCCCCCCTGCTTACATACGCTCAGTCTGTCCCTCTCCCTCCCTCTCAAAAACAATGCTCACTACTTTTTAGCTTGTTACCTACCTCCCATTAGGTATTGCCTTCTCCTTCAGACATCGTTGTCCATTGCTGTAACACTATAAACCCACCCTCCTTCCTTTGCCTGAAAAAGGAAACCCTAAAACTTCTCGTCTTTGTTAAAAAAAAAAAATAACAAGCAACTATCCATACACCGCACAGACTGTCCAGAGACTCCCTTGAGTAATGCCAATTTAACTGTGCCTGTTAATTGTTCATACATGAAAAGCAAAAACCCGAAATTGACAAATAGGATGTGCTACCGCAGACTTAAATTTACTCTTAAAATATAAACTTATGGGGCGCCTGGGTGGCTCAGTCGTTGGGCGTCTGCCTTCAGCCCAGGTCAGATCCCAGGGGTCTGGGATCGAGCCCCGCATCGGGCTCTCTGCTCTGCGGGAAGCCTGCTTCTCCCGCTACCATTCCCTCTGCTTGTGTTCCCTCTCTCGCTGTGTTTCTCTCTGTCAAATAAATAAAAAATCTTTAAAAAAATAAAATAAAATAAAATATAAACTTATCACAGAAATTAAATCAGTTCTAATGGCTAGATTGCTGGTCTTTGCCTAAATTGACCAAATGCCAAGAGACGAAGGAATATTTATATTTATATTGATAGTATATGGTTTTAGGTTGATCTGACTTCAAAATGCTTTGAAACAAAGAGGTTTGCAGACCTTGACAGAAACACCTGTAAAAATGGACCAAGTTGAGAAATTTTAGATGCTGTTAACATAAGGAAATAGCTATAATAAAAGAAGAGCGCAGTTCAAAGTGCAAGGACCCAGGATCTTCTAAGAAAACCTTAGCTGACCTCTACGCTAGACAAGCAGCTGTGGCCTAGATAATTGTTCCTGCAATCACTCCGAAAGGAGAAGACTTTGGAGGAATTAATAGATTCTTCTGAGGTTGTTGTTAACTGTCAGAGACAGATTGCCATTAACTATTGTTAACTGCCAGAGAGAAGCCTTTAATTTGGAAAAAAGATACCTGGGAAATACTTGAAGGCTCGTTGCTTAAAGAGAATATTCGGCACTTGTCAGTGTGGCTACTTGGTAGCCTTTCAAATGAATTTTAGCAAGAATTCATGATATTATTCACAACAGCAGAGATAAATTGGCCATATTACATTACCATCCGTGGGGGTAATTTTCAAGGTATTGTCAAAATGTTTGCAAAACATGCCCTACCAGCTAACAACCCAATCCCGGTTAAACTGTAAAGTGGGTCATGGACAGGATTCAAAGCCTGGAGGGTCCTTTGAACACCTCCAAATAGACTTTATACAAATGTCTCCTCGATAGGTGATAAATACGTCTGGTCATCATTTGTTTTCAGGGTGGGTTAACGCTCTTCCTGTCAGGGAGCGGGGCACTGGCTTCGTGCGCTAGGGCTATATGCTGAGGTACCACTCACTGCGTCGCTTACATAACAGAAATCGGTTGCCTCACAGTACCGAAGGTGAGAAGTCCGAGATCAAGATGATGGCAGGATTGGTTTCTTCTTCTTCCTTCTTGATTGGTTCATTGATTGAAGGTCAGCTCTATGCCCAACGTGGGGCTTGAACTCACAACCTTGAGATTAAGACTTGCGTGCTCTACAGACTGGGCCGGCCAGGTACCCCAGATTGGTTTCTCCTGAGGCTGTGAGGGAAGCGTCCATTCCAGGCTTTTCTCCTTGCCTTGTAGCTGGCTGCCTTTCCCTATGTTTTCTCAAATCAATTTCCCTTTCCATGTGCCTGTTTCTGTGTCAAGTCTCTCCTTCTCGTAAGGACAGTAGTCATAGTGAAGTAGGGCCCACCCTGATGACCTCAGATATAGCTAATTATATCTGTAAAGGCCCTATCTCCAAATAAGATCATATTCTGGGGTCCTGGGGTTAAGACTTCAACCTATGAATTTTGAGGGCCCACAATTCAATACATAACAAGCCCTAAATGTGGCAAAATAAAATGTTGATTTCATTTTTTCCCAATCTGGGGCATTCTAACTTATCTCTCTGGTGACAGGGAAACTCACTTACCAGCTGTTATAAGGAATTCTGTAAATGTCTCCTTTTTGCCCAGAAACCCCACCCCACTGTCCTTATCGTCCAGAGAGTCCTCATAAAAAGTAAAGAGAATGAAAGGAACTCCAATAGTAAAACTAGCAAAGCTCTCGGAAACCTTAGCACTTCTATGGCTTAAGGTATTACCATTAGCTTTAATTTCTGTAAGGTCAACATCCTCTGGGACCCACAAGTTATCTCATGAATTAATAAGGATTAATGACATAATAAGCCCTATGTGTTTGGGAATTTCACCCCCTCCCCAGCCTTGGATTCTACCCTATTACGAGCAGATGTGATTAGTTCTTGTGAGACATTCATACCACACTTCCGACTTTATTGCCGACAGGTGCAAGCCACATTTCCAAATAGCTACCTAAGCAGCTAGAAAAGACTGGAGAAAAACTGCTCTTGAGCCTTCACAGAAAGGACCCTATCGGGTCCTGTTAACAGCTGTCATAACAGTAGAGACGCAGGGTATCGATCCTTGGGTTCACAGTTTCCAACTCAAAAGATGTATGTCACTTCATCCTGATTACCAGACCTCCATTCTACTCAGAGACCTTCAGCTTTGGATTCTTGGGAATCCTCCAGAAGCCACTGACTCCAGAGGTGGATAGCTCCTGCCCAAAATGGCCAAACAAGATTAATTTTCTGATTCTCCAACACTCCTTTTGTTCTTTTATTCTCCCACTAAACTTGCTTATTATTCTACTTTGATGCCCTCTAGAACACTAACGTGACATCCCTCATCTCCATCTGAATATTTTTGCCTCCTTACGTCTCCTTCTGCCTCTGAAGAAAAAACCCAAAGCCTCTTATGCGTTTTTTTCCATAACCACTGCCCTGAATTTAACTGGCTGCTGGATCTGTTACCCCTGGCCCATCCCTGCTGACAAAAATTTAATAACTATTCCTTTGAACACCTCAGGAGGTAGGATCTCTTTTACAGGTCCCTTCTGGTACTTTTTCCCTCACAGTGTTAACCCCGACCTTTGGTCTTATGGAAATAGACCTTGACCTCACATCAACAGAATACTTCTGCCAAAGTCCCTAGGATCTTATCAGGAAGTCCTGGTCAATCAGGAATAGGGACTGATATTGGGGATTTTCCAGTTGCAGTGGTCTGTTCTTTTCTTTTCTTTTTTTTTTCCAACTTGTTTTATTTACAATGCCAACTTTTAAAAGGTCATTAAAACTAAAGTTAACTAGACAATTAACTAGGCAGAAATCGCTTTACAAAGAGAGGGAAAGCCCAAAATGCCACCTTCTACAGAGAACCCACAATTCAGGTTTATTTAGAGCAAAGAAAAAAAACTTTTGATCATATCATACTAGAAGAAACTCAGCCGTAAGTTCGGAATATGTACTCAAACTACACATGCAAGGAGGACAATATTCTGCTTAAACAACTGATTCGCTGCTGCCATTTGTCTACTGTTTGTCTAATATTAACAATTATAAACAAAGCAGTGCAACTAGTATTTGGAACAATCCTTACAGTGTTACAGTGTCAGGCTTAACATTTCACTTCTCTTCACACCACTGGTTCTCTTTGCGTACCTGGGCTTCCTCTTCTTCAGTAAAGTCATTTTTGATATTGAAGGTCTTGCGGATCTCCTCAGGAGTTTTCCCCTTGATCATATTGGCAACAGTCTTGCATGTAACATCAAGCAAACCTTTGATGTCTAAGTAGTTTGCAGCCAGAATAAGTTCAAAAAGTGTTCCTTGGTCAACTTTCAGGAAATCTTGGTCCCAAACAGGGATATCATCTGTCCGCTTTTCTTTGTTCTCATCATCCTCTGGAGGAGGGGGGGTCATCCTTGTGGTGGGTGCACCACTGAATGACCTTTTTTAATATTGCTGCATTAACATTTGGTAGAGGAACTGGGTCATCCTCTCCTTCACCATCCATTCCCAAATCTTCCAACATGGTCTTGATAGTCACGGACTGTTTGGCAATTTCAACATCAACTTCAAATATCTCTCCATCAGAACTCTGCCACTTAATTGAAGGCATGGTGCTCGGTCTCAGGCGGACTGCGGGTCGGAGGCTGACCGGAACACAGCGGCCTCCGCGACGAAAGGAGAAAGGCGGAGAACAAGGCCACTGGTCTGTTCTTTTCAACCTACTTCGCAAGAACTGTTTAACTCCACTAAAGGGATTTGTCCATCTCAAGAGACACAAACTGGCTTACTCCCACTGTAGTAAATAATAACTATTATTAATAACTATATTATTAACTATGATCATAACAACAACTATTACCACAATGGGAGTATATATACATATATATATATATTTTTTACATTTTATCATTTATTTGACAGAGAGAGAGCACAAGCAGGGGGAGTGGCAGAGGGAGAGGGAGAAGCAAGCTCTTGGCTGAGCAGGAAGCCCGACATGGGACACGATCCCAAGACCCTGGGATCATGACCTGAGCTGAAGGCAGGCGCTTAACAGACCGAGTCACCGAGGTGCCCCAATGGTGATGATTCAAATATAATCTGTGCTCCACTAGAGTACCACTTTTATGAGACTATCAGCCTTATACCATGAGAAGGATACCCAGAAGCCTCCCACATGAGGCAAACACAGGCTATTCAAGAGAACTTGTAAGAGGAATAATTGATTCCTTCTTTATGCCTACTTCTGAGCTGCAATTCCATGGGGGGGGTAGTCCAACTAGATAGGTGGCCCCAAACTTGTCCCTGCCACTGACACAAGTAATAAATGACACACTCCTGCTCTGGAAACCCAACAGACCCAGCTAAATTAATTAGCTGGTGTTGTCACAGACGATCACCTAGTCTCCAGTTTCCTCTTAGCCAGCCAAGGGAGAGTTCATACTATAGCAAATTTCACTCATTACATTTATGTAAATAGTACAGGGCAAGCAGAAGAGTTTGTGACTAAGCTAAAGGAAAAAGCCACTTTCTCATCTAACACGAACTTGATTGGATTCTGCGTCATGTTTTCATTAGTTGAGTTTCATAATCTAAGCCCCTGACTTCAAGACCTGTTACTGATGTTCGCTTCGGATAATTGCTTTGTGTTACATTGGCTGATGAAAGCCTCCCGGTCTTATTACGTTGACTTCTTCCTGTGCAGTCATTTTCATCTCAGAGAGTGTAACATTTCATCCCACAGCAAGCAGCAGAGAGAAACTAAGCCCAGCCCAGCTACAGACCACGTTTTCTAGATAGCCACTCTGATCAGCAGTAGGGAAATCTGGGTGTCATGGAGAAATGTCCTGTAGGTGGACTTCATCTGTCCTTGGCCAAGAGAAAAAGAAAAGCAGCAGCCCCTGTCATCCAGGCAGTTGTCTGATGCTCTCACAGCTAGACAACGTTATTCTCCTGTTAGACATAAACAATCTTAAGGATCGCCAGTGTCAACCGAGGTTACTCTATGACCATTATAGAGTAAGATCAAGCAAGACTGCTTCACAATTTTGTCTAAGTAGAGACAAAACCTCGATCACCCTGTAGCCCACAAAATGCTAAACATCTCCCCCTCCTGGTTAATGTGAGTGATTGCTGCCTCTCTACAAATTAAAGGAGCCCCTCTTCATCCTTAGTTCTGCTTTTCAGTTTGTTACTCATGGTCAACCATAGTGGAGAAGCAGATGACCCTCCTGCTGAATCACGAGAAGTTCCCCAGTAGCCTGACACTGTGTCACAATGCCTATGTCATTCACCTCACTGCATCTCATCGCTAGGCATTTAATCATCTTGCATCATCACAAGAAAGAGGGTAAGAGTACAAGACAGTAAGATATTTTAAGAGAGAGAGAGAGGCCACATTCACGGGACTTTTATTACAGTGTATTGTCATCATTGTTCTATTTTATTGTTAGTTATTGTTGCTCATCTCTTTCCGTGCCCAATATAGAAATTTAACACTATCATAGATATATATGTATGGGAACAAACATGGTCTATGTAGGGTTCAGTACTGTCCATGGTTTCAGGCATTCACTGGAAGTCTTGGAATGTATCCCCTGTGGGTCAGAGGGGACAACTACAGCTTTATCCTCACGGTAGTGGGCTCTCTCTGTAAACCAGACTTACTGAGATACCCAATCATGGGATTGTCCCTGCTTTCGGATGGCACCTCACCTAAAGCAAACCCTTGCCTCCTTATACCATCCCCAGATTACCCAACCAAAGCCCAAATCCTGTCAGAAGTCTTTCCTAACTCTCTCTTGCTGAAATGCCTCATGGTTCTTCCACGGCGTGTGCTCTCCGTTGTTGCCACGAGTAATAAACTCAACTTGTTCAAATACAGATGTGTTCCTAGTGGCCTTCACCTGGAGGGTGCTGAACACTGGAGAACTTTGATGGGATCTAAGGGCTGCTAATGAGACTCATCTCCAAAAACCCTGAAGGAAATATTTCAGGAAGCTATAGACCTTTGCCAGAGGATGAACTTAAGGTATCTTACACAGTTTTCCAGCTGACATAAGGGATGTGACTGACTTGGATCTTCTCAGCTCCGTGTCAGATAAGAAGAAAAAGAAGAGAAAAGAAGATCTGGAGGGCACAGTAGAGCATGCAGCTCATGACCCTGGGGTCGTGTGTTCAAGCCCCATGTTGGGTGTAGAAGTTACATTCAAAAAGTTTATAAAGATCTGGAGGCCACTAAGGGAAAAGATGTGTCCTTACAGAAGCCTCAAAACTCAACTGAATTGTGTCTCTTAGTTAACTAAGTCTGTCTCCCTCTTCCCTGTGCCCCAGGTTCCTTTGAGCTCTGGCCTACCTATATCCCCTTTTATCTCTCCTAGGAGTCCAGAAAGGTGGCACCAAAGGAGAGGAACTCTCATCTCACAATGGCTTGGATGATAATTTCTACTTGGGATGGGAAGGGGAAGGAATGGCTCAGGAAAGACTTCACAGAAGAAAAGAAAATAACTGTGTTGAGTCTTGAGGGATGAGTAGAAAATCTTCAGGTAGCCAAGGGGTGAGGTAGGACAGGCTGTGAAAAGAATATTCTAGACAAAGGGAACAACATTTGAAAAACACTGAAGATGAAAGAGAATGGGACATTTGGGGAATTCTAAATGGTTCACTACAGGCAAAGTATAGGGCTTGAGGAAGGGGAGCAGTAGGGGAGAGAGAGGAAGAAGTCCACAGGGACCAGGCTGTGGAAGGGCTTTCTTTGCAATGCCATGCTTTTTTTTTCTTTTAATTTTAATTCCACTATTGTTAACAGAATTCAAAGGAGCCAAAGTATATATGTCAAAATCCCAATCTCCACTGTGACAGTGTTTGGAGGCCTTTGGGAGGTCATTGGGGTGAAGCTCTCCTGAATGGGATTAGACCCCCCCCCACAAGAGCTCCCTCATTCCTTGTGTGGACCCAGCAAGAAATGGCCATCTATGAGCCATAAGGTGGGCCCTTATAAATGCCCATTGTTTATATGTTACCCTGTCTCCGGTATGTTGTCGCAGTTAGCCCCAGAAGACTAAGATAAGGAGGAACAGGGTATTTACGCAGATTCTAAGTAATTTCCTGTAGATCACTTGTGAATTACAAGTGGAAAAATTAAAACTTTTCAGGGGAGAAATCTGGTGAATGTCCACCTTGGCCAACTCATCAAAGTTAGCATCTTCAATCATGGGACAGAGAGACATCACTTCTGTGCTCTTCCTGCCAGAACTGTATCGCTGGAACTAGGAGGAAAGATTAGACAAGCCCAAATTGAGGGACGTTCTGTAAACTGGCTGGCCTGTGCACTTCAAAAATGCTGACGTCATGAAAGTCAAGGTAAGTCTGGAGAATATTTCCAGATTAAAGGACACTAGAGCATAATGACAGCTAAAAGCAACTGGTCATCCTTGATTGCTCCCGGATCAGAGGGGAAGACTGCAATAGACAATATTAGTGAGACAGTAGCTTAATGTTAATATGGACCATAGAGGAGATGGGATTACATCAAGGTAAATTGCCCAATTTCGATAATTACACTGTGGTTATGTAAGAAGCTCTTTCTGTTCTTAGGAAAATGCCAGCTGAGGTGTTCGGGGCAAAGGGGCGCCGTAGCTCCAATTTACTCTTAAGTGTTTCTTTTTTGTAAAGAAGATTTTACTTTTCAAGTCACCTCCACCCCCACTGTGGGGCTCAAACTCACAACCTCAAGATCAAGTATCCCATGCTCCCACTGAAGTGTTTCAAAAATAAATGTAGAGAGAGATCATCTGGCAAATGCGGCAAAATGTTAACAAATTGCAATTTTCTTACAACTTTCTTCCACAAGTCTGATGTCATTTCGAAGTCACAAGTTTTGAAAAATTCTGCAAGGGCAGCTCTCTGTTTCTCCAGAGTAAAGCCGAAGTTCTGCTCCTGGTGCACTGACCTCAGCACTGTTTCTAGAATATCTGAACATGAATTTTATGAGGAGAGAGAGTTACCTGTTTTGTTTACTGCTGAATCCCCAGCCGCTTAGACTCATCAAGTGTTCTTGCCTAAATGAAGACCACTGAGGACGAAAAATAAATTTATTATGTACCATGCAGTATTCTAAGTGCGTTACATATATTATCTCATTTATACTATAAAAAACACTAGACGTGGATATCATCATCATCATCATCATCCCCATTTTACAGATGAAGAAGCTGAGGCAGTGAGACAAGAGAGAACCCGAGCATTCTGGTTTCAGAGTCTTTTTTACTAACTATGTTGATAAAGGATGCCCACTTATGTAGCAAATGTATGAAGTTAATGATGGGAATGACAACCAGCAGGGATTTGGTTGGATGGGAGTGTTTAAGGTGGCAGGCAGACCTAGTCAAAATTCATCTTGAAAATCACTTAGCAAGTCCCCAACACAGATGATTTTTCCCTCCAGCATTGGACCCTTCCTTATTTCTATGCTTGAGACCCAAACTCAATGGCTGATTTGTGGTTGGGTGCCATGTTGTAGGGAAATCGCCAGACTCCCGATTGGCCTGGTGGGATACTCACACCAGGAAAGGAAGAAGGGATGATGACAGCATGGACCTTCACCAGATTAAAGTTCTCTTCTGGTGTCAGGAACAGGGACAAAGTCTCAGTAAGCTCAGCCATCTCTCTCTGTGGGAGGACAAGCAAATCAGCAGAGCCCCATGAGCTCTCTAGACCTTTGAGTTTCCAGCATGGCTCATCACATCCCGTGACAGCCTTTTCTGGTGTTTATCAACTCCTATCGGCAGTAATGACTTACTTATGCTTAACTCATATCTCCCACTACAATTTCAGCCCATTTCTTATTACTCTGTAAATACAGAGAACAGATGGCCAACTTTCTCCTAACCTTCCAGAGAATGGAAGATACTCATTGAAGACTTCCCTCCTCAGGTGGCTTTTTTTTTTCCTGACTAAAGACTTCCAGCCTCTTCCTTTTTCTGGATGTTTCATTTTCCAGTCAGTTGTTTCATTCGTGCTACATTGAATTTTTTTTTTTTTTTTTTTAGTGAGCTCTACTCCTAATGCGGGGCTTGAACTCACAACCCCGAGATCAAGAGTCACATGCTCCACCGACTGGACTGAGCCAGCCGGGTGGCACCCCGCACTACACTGGGTTTTTTAATAAAAGTAAACATAGTGATTTTTTTTTAAAAAAGTAACACATGCAAATGATGAAACTTCTAGCAGAACAAAAACATATGCAGAGAAAAGTAAGTTTCCCTCCCATCCAAACCCTTCTCAGTCTCCTTTTCTAGAATCAACTCTTCTCATCAGGGTCTCCTCCCACAGAATTTTCTTAACATATCCAAGTGCATACAAATATATTCTCCATGAAATTCTTTTTCAATTCGACAAATATGCATGAAACATCTACTATGTGTCAGATGCTGTGCTAGCTCCTGGGGCAGGGCCTGAGGAGAACAGAGATGGGCTTCCCTGTCCTCAGCAAGGGCACGCTTTAGTGGGGGGGAAAGGCATAGTCATGTATTCATTCATTTATTAAATATTCAACAAGTGCTCCCTCTGTGCCAGGCAGTGTGTGAGCCACTGAATAATATGGAGCTTTGTCCTTCCAGAGCTCATAGTGTCATGGGGGTGTGGGAGGCAGACGGGTGAGCGCACCTAGTGTGAAATAGAAGCCAATGCCAAGGAAATGGGAAGATGATCCTTGGCCACAGCCCCACACCCCCTTGGAAGCTGTATGGACCACGTGGGGTGCGGGCCACAAAAGCTCAGCCTTGCACACAGTGGAAAGAGAAAGCAGTGGGAGTGGCCCAAGGACCCCAGGCCAGACCCTGGGCTCAGCCCTTTACACCCACTGTCTCCTGTAATCTTCACGGGGATATGAGGTGAGTGCTATTAGCCACAGTTTACAAATGAGGACACTAGGGGCTCCGTATCACGCAATGGAGAATCAAACTCTAGTCTACCTTTCTGGAAAGCCTGGGCTCTCATCCACCACACCAGTCACAGTTTCTGGGCTTGGAGATGAGTAATGGATAATTCTGATACCCCACCCCGGTGGAGAGCTACTAGCCTACAGATAACACTTTGACTTAGTTCGTCATTAGACTGAATTTTTCCATTTAAGGTGTGAGATGGAGGGGAAAACGCATTGGCCTGGGAACCAGGAGCCCTCAGTCCTAACTCCTGCTCTCATAATCTCTGTGACCTTGAGCAAGTCATTGAACCCTTTGAATTTAGGGTTCTGACCTTGGAAACGCTGAGGCTGATGGAGATCATCCCTGGAGGTTTGATGGGATTTGACAATATTTCCGTCATTCCAAAGGGTTATAATGACACCTTCTGGGGGCAAAAACGACATCCCCCCTCTTGAGAATGACACAAAACCCATTCTGTAAATCTACTTTCGAAGCAATTTGAAGAATGGATCCGCAGCCAAGGTAAAAAGCTGCCTCCGCCTCACTGACGGCGGGAGACGTGAACATGCTGGTACTTCCTTGGCCCTCGATTTCTGCTCATAGTTCTGAACACTCTCCCCCATCCCCATTTTCTCAATAAAGTGAAATGAGCCTTGATTAAGTGAGCAAGTACCGGTTTAATATATCCAATTTAATTAAAGTGATAATCAACTAGCAACTGCAGATAATCCTTAGCGAACACCGGGAAAGAGCCCTGAAATGAATAGATTATTGCAGATATGTAATAACCTCAGAACTTTGCTCAGGCTGATTTCATGCTCGGGAGAGCAGCCACAGAAAGAGGATCTGCCCTGGTCAATAAGCCTCATAAAGCTGAGAGCAGAGAGGCTGGATTGTTCCAGGGAAAAAAACAAAAACAAAAACAAAAAACCAGTGACCAAGGCAGGACCAGCAGATGAGGAGGCTTCCTGCATCTTGCTGGTCCCATTTCACATAAAGCATAGGGATTTGGAGACCAGATCTGGTCATTCGCAGGGTGAATTCTTCTGGATTCCTCAGTGACACGGGGTGGGAAGCTAAAGGAATCCAGCTCTCAGGTAAGTGTCTTTCTTCCTCTCTTCCATGCTTCCTTCCTTCTGCCCTACGTGCCTCTTTCCTTCCTTCTCTCCTTCCTTTCTTCCTGCCTTTACATTTTTTTTAAATGATGAAAGAAACGCATATTCCTTACAAAAGAACCAAATTGCCTATGACTGTATGAGGTATAAAACAAAGGTCTTTACTCTCTACCCCTTCTTTCTCTCTTTCTCTTCTTTTCCTCCTTCTCTTCTTTCTTCTATTTTGGAAAAAATTATGAAATTAAAGCATGCTCAGTATAAAACACTCAAACAATGCGGAATGGTCTTGGCTATAGAGGAAACCTGTTTGGTGCACATTCTTCCGTCCTATCTTGTCCTCTTCCTCTCCCTCCTCCCTCCCTCCCTTTCTGTCTCCTTTCCTTCAATTTTAAAAATCAAGTAGGTGACAGATGATGATCATGCAAGGACCAAGCAGTCCAGAATTGTCTGCTATACAAAGGAAAGTCCTCAGTGCCCACCCCCCACCTTTTCATACCTGACAGACATAGAGACGTACCCAATTCCTTTTAATGGCTGCGTAGTATTCTGTAGTGTGTCCCATGACGTATTTATTGGGTGCGAGGTAAGTCTCTGAAACACGTTGGAATTGTTATAAAAGTTTAGAGGAAATGCAAGAAAGATATCAATTGGATTGTTTGCTACTGAAAATTCCATTTTATAGATAGCAATCATATCCATTTCTATAGCATTTTAGACTTTGAAAATTGCCTTGGAAATATCACCTCATTTGATCCTCTTCCATAGCAGCTCTGGGAAATAGGCAGATTATTATCTCCATTTTTACAGATAAAGAAACTGAGGCCCAGGAAAACGAAGGAACAGAAATAAGGTCCCACAGCTACTTATGGATTCTCAGGCTGGTCCTCCTACAACACTGTAAATTTAAGCTGAATTTCATCTTGCAGGTCATAAAAGATTTACACATCCCCTACCTCTAAGCTTGTAGTTTAGAAAACCCATCCAAGTCATACAAATTCCATTATTATTCTAATGAGAATGGCAGTAGACCACTTGGTAAATATGAAGAGCCGTATTAATGGCTGGGGCTCAGAGCGAGCCCAAGATTCATTTGGTTTCCTAATTGGCTTCTGTCTTTAAATGTAAAGCGAGTCTATTCACTCCAAATCCTGCTTAGAAGTGGTAAGAAGTACAATATGTCGCATTATCCTATAGGAAAAGAAATGTTTAAATCAGTAGTAAATCATTCAGAAGTGCATTTTATTTAAAATCAGAAAAGGCCCATCAGCGCCCTACTGCCGAGTTTCTGTGATATGGTTCTATAGGATTCATAGTTTTAACGCCATTTTGGCTGGAGAAAAAGGGATCTCCAGTGTACTTCCCAAATAAGCAGCTTTAATTACACTTATTACAAAATAAGTAATAAAAAATTACTTATTTCTATATTGAGAGAGAGAGAGAGAAAGAAAGGAGGGGCAGAGGGAGAGAATCTCAAGCAGACTCCCTCGAGATGTGGGAGCTCAATCTCACGACCCTGAGATCATGACCTGAGCCGAAACCATGGGTTGGATGCTTAACTGACTGAGCCACCCAGGAGCCCCTAGTTACACTTTTTATTTTATTTTGTTTTGCTTATCTATTTACTTATATATTTTTAAAGATTTTATTTATTTATTTGAGAGAGAGAGAGAGAGCACGAGTGGGATGAGGGGCAGAGGGAGAAGCAGACTCTGCTCTGAGCAGGGAGCCCGATTCAGGGTTTGATCCTGGGACTCTGGGATCATGACCTGAGCTGAAGGCAGCTGCTGTTAACCCACTGAGCCAACCCAGGTGCCCTTATTTATTTGTTTTTAAAGATTTTATTCATTTATTTGAGAGAGAGAGAGTGCACGAGCAGGGAGGAGGGGCAGAGGGAGAGGGACAAGAAGACTCCCCGCCGAGCAGGGATCCCGATGCGGGGCTCCATCCCAAGACCCTGGGATCATGACCTGGGATCATGACCTGAGTCGAAGGCACATGCTTAACCAACTGAGCCACCCGGGAACCCCCTTATTACACTTTTTAAAGAAGAAATCTGGGTAAATGTAAGGAGATGATCAGGTTTCTCTAAGCAGATCTGCTTTGTAAATAGGAATGATTTGATGAGTTACTTTTGCCAATAAAGCCTTCTCGCATGGTGCTTCTTTCAAAATGTTTAGGATTATTAAATTTGCAAGTTGTTGAGTTGAAGTTGTGTGCATTAAGGTTGAATGCATCTCATTTTGTAATTATGCATTTGATGTCTGTCTCCCCCTCCGGGCCAACTTGTCTTTCCAGCGCTGGACTCCCAGTGCGTGTGTGTGTGACACAGGGTCTGGCACATGTAGGATCTCAGTGAAGTTTGTTGGAAGCATAGGCACATAAATCAATCCGTGAGGTTTCAGCAAGGCTGCATAACTCAGGCAAGTGTCAATCTTGCAGTTGGCTGACATGACTTTAAGCAATAGGAAAAAGCCTGGCATTGGGAGGGGAGAAGTGTGGTCATGTACACTTAGAAATTGTTTGTTCTGAATCTCAGCTGGGCGTATTTCTGACTTCTTGAACACAGGTTCACACAATGAAAGAACACACCACATGTCAGAGGCTTCATGGATTGATTCTCATGTTGAGTTTTATCTTTCTCTCAGGTAAGAAAATGGATTCTTAAGATTTCTTTCAGTGTCTCATAGGTTCCAGAAAGAAACCATTGGAAAAGTTGTGGGGCTACCTTTCAATGGTTTCCTTGTGATTAATATGGCTGTAGGACAGGTTGAAACTTCAGTGAATGAATCCATTCACTCAGGATTATGTAAGACTGATCGAAAACTGGCCTCAAGTGGACAGTAGTTTGGACTATTGTCTTTGACTTTCCTTCCTTCCTTCCTCCCTCCCTCCCTCCCTCTCTTTTCCTTTTTTTCTTTCTTTCTTTCTTTCTTTCTTTCTTTCTTTCTTTCTTTCTTTCTTTCTTTCTTTCTCTCTCTCTCTCTCTCTCTCTCTCTCTCTTTCGGCTCCACACCCAACGTGGGACTTGAACTCACAACCCTGAAGTCAAGAGTTGCATGCTTTCTTGACTGAGCTGCCAGACTCTGTCCTTGACATTTTTTTAAAGACTTCATTTATTTTATTTATTTGTCAGAGACCAAAACAGAGAGTGTGCACAAGCAGGGGGAGCAGCAGGCAGAGGGAAAGGGAGAAGCAGGCTCCCCGCTGAGTGGGGAACCTGATGTGGGGCTCAATCCCAGAACCCTGGAATCATGACCTGAGCCAAAGGCAGAGGCTTTAACCCACTGAGCCACCCAGGTGCCCCTGTCCTTGACATTTCTTAATGCAACTCTGAAATGCCATTTTGTAGCTAATGCACACCCAGCAGAAGCTTTGAGTTCTCTTTTGGGCTGTTTTCCCTCATGCAAATGTTTATTTATTTAAGGTTTATTTATTTATTTGAGAGAGACTGCAAGCATGAGTAGGGGGAAGGACAGAGGGAGAAGGACAAGCAAGTTCCCTGCAGAGCAAGGAGCCTGACTCAGCCCCAGGACCCTGGGATCATGACCTGAGCTAAAGGCAGATGCTTAACCAACTGAGCAATCCAGGCACCTCAAACTTTGGACTCTTGATTTCAGCTCAGGTCATGATCTCAGGGTCATGAGATCAAGCCCCAGATTGGGCTCCACACTCAGCGGGGAGTCTGCTTGTCCCTCTCCCTCTCCCTCTATCCCTCCCCCATTCACAAGTGTGTGCACGCTCTTTCTCTCTCTCTCTTCTCTCTCTCAAATAAATAAACAAATCTTAAAAAAAAAAAAACAATACTCTCTGGAGCATGATGATTTCATCTTTCTTTTTTTTTTTAAAGATATATGTCTTATTTTTTATTTTATTTCATTATTTTTTAAAAAGATTTTTTAAAAATATTTTATTTATTTATTTGACAGAAAGAGATCACAAGTAGGCAGAGAAGCAGGCAGAGGGAAAGGGGGAAGCAGGCTCCCTGCTGAGCGGAGAGCCCGATGTGGGGCTCTATCCCAGGACCCTGAGATCATGATCTGAGCCGAAGGCAGAGGCTTAACCTACTGAGCCACCCAGGCACCCCTATATCTTATTTTTTTAAAAGATATATTTATTTATTTTGAGAGAGAGAGGGTGGGGGCAGGAGGGCAGAGGGAGAAGGAGAGTCTCAAGCTGACTCTGTTCTGAGCAAGGGGCCGGTGGCAGGGCCGGATCTCATAAACTTGAGATCATGACCTGAGTCAAAACCAAGAGTCAGATGCACAACCTACTGTGCCATCCATATGCCCTTAAGATATATATTTTAAATGCACCAATTTTTTAAATTGTTTTATGTGGCCACTATTCTTTTTTTTCCTGTATTTTACTTTATTTTATTATGAAATCATCCTTCTGTCCTTTATTGGTATATGACTACAAACATAGAATGGAGATGGGGAAACCAAGGTATGCAAAAGCTGGTCACGGATTCATAGGGACAAACAGGCATCTGTTCTGGGGTGGGCCAGATCTTGCCTAGGCTCTGTGACAGGAATGGAGCTAGATTCTGTGTTTGGGTCTATTTTGCAGTGAATAGATGATTAAGACAGTTCAACTGAAGTAGCTGATAATTTGGAGACTTAAGGAAAAGGTTGCCTCAGAAAATTGCAATCTCGTCCATATTAAGTTAAATTCAGTTGATAACATTGTTCATTTAGCACATCAGTCTTTAGCTAAAAGGTCATACATGCCAGTGAGTGACAATCCCTGATGAAATAGACCTGTGGTTTAATTTGAATAGTCCTCAGATTGAGAGCTAATCTTCTGGAAAAATACCAAATCATCATCACCATCAACAACAAACACTGACTGCCTTCTTGCTGTGTGCAGGGCCTGATGGGAAGCCATGTTTCTAATAATAAAGCTTGAAATGGGACCTATGGGGCACAGTGGCAACTCTGTCACCAGGCCTTGACTACCTGCCAAGATGTTGATTTATCTTCCCCCACGTCTGTTTCCTTAAAGGCAAGAAACTGTTTTCACCATTTCTTTTTTTTTTTTTTTTTAAAGATTTTATTTATTTGACAGCGAGAAACACAGCGAGAGAGGGAACACAAGCAGAGGGAATGGTAGCGGGAGAAGCAGGCTTCCTGCCAAGCAGGGAGCCCGATGCGGGGCCCGATCCCAGGACCCTGGGATCATGACCCGAGCCGAAGGCAGACGCTTAACGACTGAGCCACCCGGGCGCCCCGTTTTCACCATTTCTTTATCCAAAATGTCCAGCACAGGTCTTGACATGCAGGTTAGACATTCAGTATTTATTTGCTGATGTAATAGATTTGTTTTATTTAATAAATCGATGCAATTTGAAATCACACATCTTTGAACACCTGTATGGTGATGGTCCTGGAGGAGGGGATGTATTGGACCCATTCTAAGTGGGTTTTTTTTTTTTTTTTGAGGGTTCATGGGGCATGAAATAGAGGGATCTAGGGACAGAGGGATCTAGAAGTCTTTAGTGTAGTCATGAAAGAGAAAGTGGAAGGGTGTGTTGTACCAGAAAATTAGAATGAGTTTGATAGGAATGTCATTGGTCAATGGAAATTACGATAGTTATGCAGATCTAAACCCTGAAGAGGTTACTTTAAAGCATTTACAAGGTTTTGCAGGCTAAGTCTCAAACCCATGAATCAAGACGATGATTTTTCTAGGTTATCAAACAATTAATTCTAATTGTTCCTCAACTGGTAAGAAATTCATCATTTTCTTCCCTGGGGGAGGGGTGGGGAGGTGTGGGGAAGATTCTGTCCTTGAAACAATGGCATAACTAAGGTTCAGTCTCCTTTAGTCTCCAGATAAGTCACCACCAGCTTCCCAATTGCGAGGGTCATTGTGGGATAGAGGCCCAGGGTCAACACTAGGTCAGGCAGAGGGTGAGTCAGATGCTTTAACTGGTTGGAGCCAGAGTGTGGAGCAAAACCATGTTCTTGGAAGAATACCAAGGGTCAAGAAGAAACCAACCCTGTCATAAAGTCTAAGGGTTGAGAACAGAGCCAGCGAGAAGGGATGAAGGATAGGTCAGGAACTGAATAGTTATAAAATGGAGCAGGAGATAAGAAATGAAGCTGAAATAGCCTCCTTACTGGTCTCCCTGCCTCCACTCTTGCTCTGCTATAGCCAATTCTCAACATGGTGGCCGGAACAATTCTTTCCTGTGTCAACTCGGATCATGTCACTCTTCTACTCAAAACCTGCCAGTATGTTTCCATGACAATTAGAATATAATCCAAACTCTTTAATAAGACCTAAAAAGCACTGCATGATCTGGTCTCCCACTGCTTCTTGGGCTTCATTTCCTCCCATACTTCCACTCTCATTCCACTCCAGACACACCGACTTCCTTCCTATTCCTTGATCATACCAAGCACAACCCTACTTCAAGGCCTTTACATATGCTATTACCATGGCTGGGTCACTCTTATTCCGCACCTTTGTAACCCTAGTTGTTTTTAGTCTCCTAGAAATAAGTAAAAAGGACTTTTCCCTAAAAGAGGTCTTCCTTAACAATCCTATCTAATATAGGTATTCCCATCACCTCATCCCTGTCCCTCCCATTAGCCAACTCATCAGCCTATTAATTTCCTTCAGAGGGCTTTTCACAGTTTGTAATTCTTAAAAAAAAAAAAAAAAAGATTTTATTTTAAATAATCTCTACACCCAACATGGGGCCTGAACTCACAACCCTGAGATCGAGTCTCATACTCCACTGATTGAGCCAGCCAGGTGCCCCACAGGTTGTAATTCTTATATTTGTTTATTGACTACCTCTCTCTCTGGAATGTAAGCTGACTAGGGCCAAGGACCTGGTGTGAATATGAGTTCACTCTATCTCTGTACCCTAGCACTGACACATGGTTGGTGCTCGGTGACCATCATTATTGAGTAAATGAATTTTCTAGGGTGCTTCTGGCTTTATGAGTAAAGACAACCATTTTGTTGGGTGAGACATAGGCCTTGGATCCAAAATCTGAAGGAACAATCACATTACCTATGTAGGGGTAATTACTCTGCTTCTTATTCTGAGAAGAACACCTGGTAGGCCACATATGTGGTCAGCAACCGGGGTCCTGGAGGAGGGGATGTGTTGGACAAGTCGGTGACTAGTGACTGGTGACAGAAATGATGCTCAAAGATGGACGCTTTTATAGATGGCAGGTCTGGTTTACCAGGTTAGCTGGTTACTCATAAGACCAGTAGGAAAGGTGGGCAGTGAGTGGCAGACAGTAACTCTAGTTCTTTGTGGCTCTTCACGTGATGACCACGGTGTTGTGGGTAATGGAGCTGCCCAGCCAACTCAAACAGCCATAGGTCTACTAGACCGGGACCAAATCTACAAAATTTTTCAAAGCTCCTGACCATTCATTTGCAAGGATTTGTGATATTAAGAGCCAGAAGATTCCTTGTGCAAGTATAGGTTTTGTAAATTATGGAAATGAGTGCTCACTGTCCCCCCACTTTCTAAAAGATTTTATTTAAGAGAGAGAGTGAGAGTGAGAGAACGAGCAAACATGAACAGGGGGAGGGGCAGAGGGGGAAGCAGACTCCCCGCTGAGCTAGGAGCCCGATGCGGGGCTTGATCCGGGGACCCTGAGATCATGACCTGAGCTGAAATCCAGAGTCAGGCACTTAACCAACTGAGCCACTCCAGACTCCCCCTGCCCACTCCCTATTTTATGAGTGAGTGGTGACATTTCCCAGTCGAGGCAGGCTTGGTGTACCCTTGGCGGAATACCCATCCTCGGAGTGGCCAGATTCTTAACAGTATCAATGCAGCCACCGCCTCTGGTGGGCTAGAGCTCTAGCTTGTCTCCCTCTTCTGAAAGGAGGTATCTCCATGCGATTAGCTGAGCCTTGAGCCTTATTCAGTATTATGAGTTGAATTGTGTCCCCCTCCCCAAATTCATATGTTGAAGTCCTCTCCCTCTGCACCTCAGAATGTAATCACATTTGGAAGTAGGGTCATTACCACTGTAATTGGTTCAGTAAAGACGAGGTCATACTGGAATAGGATGGCCCCTAATCGGACATGACCGATGTCTTTATAAAGGGGGAAAATGTAGACATAGACACAAATACAGGGAGAGGGCCATGTGGAGAGATACAGGCAGAGACTGGGGAGAAGTCAACAGTAAGCCTCAGAACGCCAAATATTGCCAGTGAACTAGAAACTAGGAGAGAGGTGTGGAAGAGATCATCCCTCCAGAGCCCTTAGAAGGAAAAGACCCTGCCAAGACTTTGTCCACTCCTCCTGAGATGATTCAGGGCAACGCACGTAGCATCTCTGTCCCCTACCCTTTGAAACACTTTAACATCGTGGGGAGAAACTCAGCCAACAGAGGACGGAGAAACAAATAAAGAATATATCTGATGATCACTCAGTGCTGTCTTCAGAAAATTCAGGGACTTTGCTGGAAAAAAGAATCACTTGGATTGCCTCTCTCTTGGGGTTCTAAATCTTTTATGCACTGACTGTTAAAATAAATGTATTTATTACTTTTGGGGTCTGATAGGAAGAGGGAACTTTCCCCAGAACTTTTCCCCAAAGTTCTTGGGCAGGGCACAAGTTCAGGTTGCAGTTCAGAACTTCTTATTCTATGCCACATGCTTCACCCACTTCCCTGATACATTTGCACGACGAACAGTCCTCTGTCTGCCATTCATTAGAATCTAGCTCAGTGCCCTAATAGCGGGGCAAACCATTCATTCACAAAATAGCTACATAGGACCCACTATGTGCCAACCGTTATGCTGGGCACTGGAAACTGACAGTAGGGGGCCAAGACTCAGGTTAAGCCACTGCCATGAAAAATCAGAGGATACGAAAGTTGAAGCATTCTGAGAAAAAACCAGCACTGTTTAATGCTCCATAAATTCAGTTCTGCTTAAAAATTGTGTAAACATGGCATCACCAGGCTAAGCAGCTTGGGAACCTCACAAAAGGCAAAATAAAATTACATATTGAGTAACAACTGTGGCAAGAGTTTTATTTTCTTTTCCCCAGGCTCTGCCAGAGATAGGCCTGGAGCACAATGTTTTGCTATATCACTCTGCTAGAGAGTTAAAAATGGTAGCTGGCAGACACAGCCATCACAAGAAATCTGCAGACCAATATCCCTTACGAATATAGATGCAAAATTTTTTTAAAAGATTTAAAAAATTTTTAAGGGCGCCTGGGTGGCTCAGTGGGTTAAAGCCTATGCCTTTGGCTCAGGTCATGACCTCAGGTCCTGGGATCAAGCCCCACATCGGGCTCTCTGCTCAGCAGGGACCCTGCTTCCCCCTCTCTCTCTGCCTGTCTTTCTGCCTACTTGTGATCTCTAGCAAATAAATAAATAAAATCTTTAAAAAAATAAAAATTTTAAAGTGATCTCTACATTCAACGTGAGACTTGAACCCACAACCCTGAGATCTAGAGTCACATGCTCCACTGACTGAGCCAGCCAGGGGCACCTCCCCCATCCCTTTTTTAAAAAGTAAGCTCTATGCCCAATGTGGGGCTGGAACTCATGACCCTGAGATTTAGAGTCACATGCTCTACTGACTGAGCCAGCCAGGCTCCCCTAGATGCAAAAATTCTTTTTTTTTTAAAACTATTTTTTAAATTTAAATTCAATTAGCCGACATAGAGTACATTATTAGTTTCAGAGGCAGAGTTCAGTAATTTATCAGTTGCATATAACACCCAGTCAGATGCAAAAATACTTTTTTTAAAAGACTTTACTTATTTATTCGACAGAGAGAGTACAAGCAGGGGGAAGCAGGAGAAGGAGAAGCAGACTCCCCACTGTGCAGGGAGCCTGACGCAGGGCTCTATCTCAGGACTCCAGGATCATGACCTGAGCCAAAGGCAGAGGCTTAACCACTGAGCTGCCCAGGCACCCATAAATGCAAAAATTCTTAACAGGGGGGCCTGGGTGACTCAGTTGGTTAAACGTCTGCCTTCCACTCTGTCATGATCCCAGAGTCCTGGGATCAAGCCCCGCATAGGGTTCCCTGTTCAGCAGGGAGTCTGTTTCTCCCTCTGCCTCTCCCCCCACCCCCCAGCTTGTGCTCCCTCTCCCTCTCTCTCGCTCACTCTCTGTCTCTCTTAAATAAATAAAAATAAAAATCTTAAAAAAAATCTTTTTTTTTTTTTTTAAAGATTTTATTTATTTGACAGAGAGAAACACAGCGAGCGAGGGAACACAAGCAGAGGGAATGGTAGCGGGAGAAGCAGGCTCCCTGCCGAGCAGGGAGCCCGATGCGAGGCTCGATCCCAGAACCCTGGGATCATGACCTGAGCCGAAGGCAGACGCTTGACGACTGAGCCACCCAGGCGCCCTTAAAAAAAATTCTTAACAAAGTATAACAGACTGAATCCAGCAATATATTTGAGGATTATAAACCTTGACCAAGTGGAATTTATGCCACGAATGAATGCAAAGGTGGTTCAACATGTAAAAATTGATCAATTAATGTACTACATCACATTTATTTTTTTTTATTAATTTTTATTAACATATAATGTATTATTTGCCCCAGGGTACATGTCTGTGAATCTTCGGGCTTACACATTTCACAGCACTTAATAGCACATACCCTCCCCATTGTCCACACTACATCACATTTAAAGACTTAAGGGGGGAAAACCATATGATCATTTCAATTGATGCAGGAAAAGAGTATGACAAAATACAACACCCTTTCATGATAAAAACACTTGACACACTAGAAATGGATGGGAACTTCCTCAATCTGATAAGAGCATCTATGAAAAACTTACAGTAAACATTATACTTAATGGTGAAAAATTGAAAGCTTTCCCCTAAGATCAAGCACAAGACCAGATTGCCCAGGTTCAACACCTGTATTCAACATTACACTGGAAGTTCTAGCCAGAGCACTTCGGCAAGAAATAGATATAAAAGTCATCAAAACAGGAAACTATCTCTCTTTGTAGATGATATGACCTTACATATAGAACATCTTAAAGAATCCACAAAAAAATAAGTAAATAAACACATTCAGCAAAGCTGCAAGATATAAGATCAACACAAAAATTTGTGGTATTTCTATGCACTGGCAATGAACAATCTGAAATAAAGTTAAGAAAAGAATTTTATTTACAATAGCATCTAAAGGAGTAAAATACCTAGGAATAAATTTAACCAAGTAGTTGAAAGACTTCTACACTCAAATTACAAACATTGCTGAAAGAAATTAAAAAAGACCTAAGTAAATGGAAACGATCCCATGTTCACGGATTTAATAAAAGATAACAAGATTTAATATTAAAATGTCAATATTACCCCAAAGAGATTTACAGATTCAATGCAAGCTGTATCAAAATCCAATGGCTTTTTTTTTTTTACAGATATGTAAAAGCTGATTGTGCAATTCATATGGAATTGCAAGGGACCCTGGATAGCCAAAACAATCTTGAAAAAGAACAAAGTTGGAGAAACCACACATCTAGATTTCAATGCTTACTGCAAAGCTATGGTAATCAAATCTGTGTTATTGGCATAGGGATAGATATAGATTAATGGAACAGAATTGAGAGTCCAGGAAGAAACCCATTCATATACATAGGGTCAATTAATTTTCCACAGGGGTGCCAAGAACATTCAATGGAAAAAAATAATCTCTTCAACAAATGGTGCTGGACCAACTAGCTGGGTAAATATATACCCATGTACACAAGTATACACGCATATACATATAAACACATAAAAAGAATGAAGTTGGATTCCCTTTTCATACCATGCACAAAAATTAAGTCAAAATGGATGAAATTCCTAAACGTAAGAACTACAACTATAGAAATTACAAGAAAGCACAGACATGTGCTTGGATTTGGCCTTGGATGACCTTTGGGCTTGGACGACCTTAGATTTGGCAATAGATTCTTAGAACTGACACCAAAAGAATGAGTAGCAAGAGAAAAAGATAGATCAATTGGATTTCATCAAAATTAAAGGTGTACGTATCACAGGACACTATTAAGACAGTGAAAAGACAGCCTAGAGAATGGGAGAAAGCATTTTCGGGTCACATATCTCATAAGGTTCTAGTATCTAGAATATATAAAGAGTGCTTACAACTCAACAACAAAAACAGGAACAGCACAATTTAGAAATGGATAAAGGACTTGAATAGACATTTCTCCAAAGAAGATATGCAGATGGCCAACATGCACATGAAAAGATACCCAATGTCATTAGTCATTAGGGAAATACAAATGAGAACCACGATGAGATACCACTCTGCACCCTCTACAATGGTTATAATACTAATTTAAAAAAGGGAAAAGAACGAGTGTTGGTGAAGAGGTAGAGAAATTAGAACCGTTATAAAATGGCGGTGAGAATGTTGAATTGGCCTCAGTAAGTTCAACATAAAATTACTAAATGGGGGTGCCTGGGTGGCTAAGTTGTTAAGCGTCTTCCTTCGGCTCAGGTCATGATCCCAGGTCCTGGGTTCGAGCCCCGTATTGGGCTCCCTGCTCGGCAGAAAACCTGCTTCTCCCTCTCTCACTCCCCCTGCTTGTGTTCCCTCTCTTGATGTGTTTCTCTCTGTCAAATAAATAAAATCTTTAAAATCTTTTAAAAAATAATAAAATTACTAAATGACCCATCCTAGATTTATATGAGTGAAAGCATGTTCAGACTGAACAAATGGCATGAATGTCCACAACAACACTGTTCATAATAACTTAAAGGTAGAAAAAAAATCCCACTAATGTGTCCATTAACAGATTAATCAGTAAACAAAATGTAGTATATCCGTACACTGGAATATCATTCAGCCATTAAAAATAATGACATACTGGGATGTTTGCCTTGCTCAGTCGGTTGAGCGTGCAACTCGATTTCAGGGTTGTGGGTTTGAGCCCCATGTTGGGAATAGAGAGGGCTTAAAAAGAAGATCTTAAAAAATAATGATGTACTGATGCCTGCTAAAACATGAATGAATTTGGAAACATTATGCAAAGTGAAAGAAACTAGAAACAAAAGGTCACTTGTATGTTTCCGTTTATATCAGTGGGAAGGAAGGGGGGAAAGGACCATGACTGCTTAATGGATATGGGGTTTCCTTTTGGGATGATGAAAATGTCCTGAAACTAGATAGTGTGATGGTCAGATACCATCGTGAATGTATTAAATGCCACTGAATTGTACACCTTCAAATGAGTAAAATGGTGAATTTTGTGTTACGTGAACTTTCTCCGTACAAATAAAATGGTGCCTGGTACTCCAAGGGCTGTAACATAGCCATTTGTAGGAGGTTTATAAGGTTTTCCAAACATGGAAAACACTTATGTCACCTTGTTAAGTGAGAAAAGCAGGGTACCAAACTTTCCGTGCCATATGATCTCAGCCACGTAGTAACAAACAAAACCTGTACCCGGAAGAAAAGAAACGCCAAGAGAAATTTACCAAAATGTTGTCTCTGGGTGGTAGGACTCTGGCTGACTTTGTTCTCATCTTTTTAGTTTTCTAATGCTTGCCATGTTTTCTTTTAAGAAAGCATGTACCATATCACTTTTATAATGGACGAAACACCTTTTTTTTTTTTTTTTTGGAAAGCATGGACAACAATAAATGTAATTTAAAATAAAAGGAAACAGGATAGAGGCGAGGAGACACAGAGGAGCCAAATCAAGAGAGAACACGCTTCAGGGGAGCAATCATGCAATTTGGACTTGAAAATTGCCAGGAAACAGATGGCAGCGTCCAAGCAGACATCTGCAATGGATAGTTAAATCATATGCAAAGACACAAGTGGCCTTTGAAGCAGGCCCTGGAGAGGCCCAGCAGAGAACGATGCTTGCCTGGCCAAACAGAAGGGCAAAGCCTTTGCCCCCATCTTGTCCCAGCCTGGTCCCCGCTGAGCACTTGCTGGGGGCCCGGGTCGGCGGGGTGGGGGTGGGTCGGCTACGGCAGGGCTCTGTGCAGATGTGCTTGGCTGTGTAAGGGGATAAGAGGTTGTGGGAGAAGAAAGAGACTTCTAATCATGATAGTGGCAAACATGGCAGCTGACATTTACCTGGGGCTTCACAGTTTATAAACATTTCACACACGTAACGTAAATGGCAGTTAGATTACTGCATCATCTTTCATGACGGCCCCGCCAGGAAACTAATTAGTATTCCTATCTCAACCATGGAGGAAGGAGACACAGAATGATGTGGGTTTAGTGCACACTCATACCGCTCTCACTAAGTGCCGCTGTCCTCAAAGCTTTCTCGTGCATTAATCGTCCATGTTGATGCAGCTAGTAAGGGACAGAATGGGGCTTCGAGGTGCGTTTTTGGGTTCCACTACACTACACTTCTGCTGATATCTAAGCAGATATCTAGCTCTGCCCGCAGAATCTCAAGTATGGCCCCAAGTGGTTCCATCCACACATCCATCCATCCGTTCATCTTTATTTTTATTTTTCTGATTTTATTTATTTATTTATTCATTCATTTATAAAGACTTTATTTATTTGACAGAGAGAGACAGCAAGAGAGGGAACACAAGCAGAGAGAGTGGGAGAGGGAGAAGCAGGCTTCCTGCTAAGCAGGGAGCCCGATGAGGGGCTCAATCCCAAGACCCTGGGATCATGACCTGAGCCGAAGGCAGATGCTTAACGACTGAGCCACCTAGGCAGCTCATTTTTCTGACTTCAAATTTAACATATGATTACATAAAAAGTACAAATATTACTGAAATAAATAACATAGAAAGCAAAAGTCCCCCTAAATCTCACATCTAGAGATACTCATTCTCTTTTTTTAAAAGATTTTATTTATTGGGGCGCCTGGGTGGCTCAGTGGGTTAAAGCCTCTACCTTCGGCTCAGGTCATGATCTCAGGGTCCTGGGATCAAGCCCCACATCGGGCTCTCTGCTCAGCAGAGAGTCTGCTTCCCCCTCTCTGCCTGCCTCTCTGCCTACTTGTGATCTCTCTCTGTCAAATAAATAAATAAATAAAATCTTTTTTTAAAAAAAAAGAGCAAATTAAATCCCAAGTAAGCAGAAAAAAGAAAGAATAAAACTTAGAACAGAACTCAATGAAATTAAAAATAGGAAATCAATAAAGAATATCAATGGTAGCAAAAGTAGTTCTTTGAAAATAGCAATAAAATCAATAAGCCTCCGAGCAAGGAGCCCAACGTAGGACTCAATCCCACGACCCTAGGATCATGACCTGAGCCGAAGGCAGACACTTAACTGACTGAGCCCCCCAGGCGCCCCTAAAGATACTCATTCTTAACTGCTTAATGTGTGTTCTTCCAGATTTTTTCTATGCCATGCTAGTATACACATTTTTCTCTTATTTTAAAAAGTAGGATAATACTATATCTATACTTATGCAACTCCCATTTCATGGAGTATGAAGCCTTGGAAATCTCTCCATGACTGTATAGATCTACCTGATTTGTTTTAATTCTCCATTATATAGAGGTAGCAATTACTTAGCTTACTTACGGATAGACATAAAGATCTTACTTTTTGTCCATTAGAAACAATACTACAATAAATATCCTTGTACTTGCATCTTTGTATACATGTGTATTTGTCTAGAATAAATGGATATAGACGGAATTGCTATGTCAAAAATATACACACAGCCATACACAATAAAAATGTTCATAAATACTGACAGATTGCCCTTCAGATAGAAAGACTACTGGGGGGGCGCCTGGGTGGCTCAGTGGGTTAAAGCATCTGCCTTCGGCTCAAGTCATGGTCTCAGGGTCCTGGGATCAAGCCCCGCATCTGGCTCTCTGCTCAGCAGGGACCCCGCTTCCCTTTCTCTCTTCCTGCCTGTCTGACTACTTGTGATCTCTCTGTCAAATAAATAAATAAAATCTTAAAAAAAAAAGAAAGAAAGAAAGAAAGAAAGACTACTGGGGCCCCTGGCAGGTTCAGTTAGTAGAGCACGTGATTCTTGATCTCAGGGTTGTACGTTCCAGTCCTGAGTGGGGTGTACAGATGACTAAAAAGTAAATAAATAAACTTAAAAAGAAAAGACCGTACTAATTGGTGCTTTCACCAACAGTGTATTAAAATGACTTGTTTCCTCAAAGCTCGTCAGTGCTGGGTATTCTCAGCCTAAAAAGCTATCATTTCAAAACAGTAAAAATGGTATCTCATTGTAGCTTGTGTTTTAAAAATAGGCAGAGTCCACCTTTTTGTATTTCTGATTTAGTAAGTTGCTTGTTAGTGTCCTATGGCAACTGGCTTTGTATTCGTGTATTGCAGAGAGGAGAAGCCTTGTAGACAATAGGGGATTATGGTACATTCTCTTTTAAGGGACAAATAAGCCCTGGAGATTTACACTCACCATAAAACTCATTCTCAAACGTTGTGTTTGACGTCATATTGGAGAGCTGAGCAGAAATGCAGTTGGCCAACCATAGTCGATATGGAGTTTCTTAGTGATTATCACCTTGTGGGGTTACCTTTTGCTTTATTAGCCACATGAAATATGGTAAGATAATATAATCACATAAGCCAGGGACAGAAATAAACGTTTGCTCATCCACCATGGACAGTTCAGAAATAACTCCCCGGCAGGTGGACGGCGGGGGCTCCGGCAAGTCGAGCAGGGTGTGCGTGCACGCATGCGTATGTGTGTCGGCAGACGTGGACTTGCTCGCCTTTGAAAGATACTCAGTGCGGAATGGAGGGAGACAATAATTTAGGGCTAGAGAATATCTAGAAGCTCGCATCTGGGGCCATCTGCCCGAAGCAGGGAAGTGTTCACTTCCGGTCAGCCTCTCTAGGGTGCCGTTTCGGCTATCAGTTTTAGACTGCTGGTCCCAACGTCACACCCCTAATTTAGAGAGAGGTTGGAATTCCGTTCTGCCATAAAGCTCTTTGCGGTTTGTCTTGGGCTGCGCTGGGACTGGAATCAGGTTGATGTTGGGCAGTTCTCAGCTATTTGCCTGGGGGCCTGGGGTGCGAGTTTCCTCAGGGTGATAGTATCCTGATTCACCAAGAGCTTCCTAGGAAACAAAATTAAAATTTTCATTTATTTATTTGAGAGGGAGGGAGAGAGAGGGAGCATGAGCAGAGAGAGGGGTGTGGGGCGGATGGGGGGGGAAGCAGACTCCATGTTGAGCTGGGATCCCGATGTGGGGCTCGATCCTGAGACTCCAGGATCAGGAGCTGACCCAGGTGACCACAGCTGGCCATGTTCTTCAACAATCTTCGAGAGGGCTTTGCAGGCATCATTGTGCTTAATTTTAAAACAGTTTTGTATGGTCCATAGATAGGGCTATTATGTGGCATAGATTATAATGTAAATGGTGGCCCCCTGAGTTGTGTTACATATTGTAGCCCTGAATCCCCATTTCACTGAAGCAAAGTTTGAGGCATCCGGAGGTTAAGGTCCTTGCTCAATGTTCCACAGCTGATGAACATCAGACCTGAGATTCCAGCTCAGGCTCTTTGACTCCAGAGCCAGTGGTAACTGGGTCCATGGCCATCTGAAACCTTTTACAAAAATAGATTTATTTATTTCAGAGAGAAAGAGAGAGAGAGAGCAGGGGGAGGGGCAAAAGGAGAGGAGATTCCTTGCTGAGTGGGGAGCCTGAAGTGGGGCTCAATCCCAGGACCCTGAGATCCTGGCCTGAGCCGAAATCAAGAGTCAGACGCTCAACCAACTGAGCCACGCAGGAGCCCCCCGCCAGGAACCTCTTAAAGATATGCAGCCCCCTTCCAAGGAGTTGGAAGGAAGGAGTCACGGTACGCTCAGGGCAGTGCCATTTCTCCCATTCCTGAGTACAAACAGAAGCCGTGCACCTTCAGTATTGGCCAACTGGTCATCCTCCGGGCCCCCGTCGGTGCCTTCAGTGAGAAGCAGTCTCCAGAGACTGAATAAATCAGATAATTTGGCTCAGGAAAAGGCAATGGAGAAATAAATTGCTGTTGCACCATGAATATAACAAGGCAGTTAGGTAGTTGGAAATAGCGATCTTTTGATTACACGAGTGAAGATTATGTGCAGCAGATTTTTAAATCCGAGCTGCCTTTTCCTTGGCCTCCTCCCTGCCAACTAGCTACACACTTCTAGCTGCCTCCCTGCACGTCCAGCTGGTGTGTGCTCTGGGAATACTAATCTGACTTTTCATATTAGCCCAGGCGAAATATAATTAGGAAGAAACTCTTCTGCCAGAAAATGTCACACGCCAGTGTCAAATTGAGATGATTTGTGTACATCCATTATTTGGGCTTTTTTTTTTTTTTTTTTTGCACTGGTATCGACTCAAAAGCATTATGTAATCTGGGATTGACTATGTGGCTAAAGAAAATGATACAATTGAATTTTTGTTACCGAAATTTCATTTGCTTTCTCTTTTCCCCTTCCCCAAATTTGGGCAGAGGCACTTTCACTAAAAGGAAAAAGACTGGATTTTTATGGAAGAGCTAACACGTATGTGAGCCTGACCAAGACAGTTCCTGAACTCAGTCGACTCACCGCATGCATTGACCTGGTGTTCGTGGAGGACAAATTAAGTGATTGGATGGCCTTCTCCTATATTACTAATAATGCCTTCCTGGGCAGAGAAGACATAGACCTTGGACTTGGAGGAGACCGTCAGCAGCTAATACTATACAACTTGGGCAAGACCTTTTATATCCGTTACCCCCTGACTCCCTTTCAATGGCATACATTATGCTTGATGTGGGATGGTGTGAAGGGCAGATTAGAGCTCTTCCTGAATACAGAAAGGGTTCTGGTAATGATGGATCAACCGCAAAACCTAACACCCAACGGGACTCTGGTTCTAGGACATTTTCTCAGGAACGGGGACAGCCAGGTAGGAAGGGCCCTGCCCAGCTTTACTGGCAGCTTGTACTACTTTCAACTTTGGGACCACATCCTGGAAAATGAGGAGTTTCTGAAGTGTGTGGGTGGAAACGTCATTAGTTGGGAAGAAGATGTTTGGCTCATCAACAAGATCATCCCAACTGTTGACATGAGACTGCGCTGCTGTGAGTAACTTCTGGACTATCCCCCTTGGCAAGGGTTGGTCTTCTCGCTAGTCTGGATAACCTGCTCTGGGCCAAGGCTTGGTCTTCTTCAGAGGGGCCCAAGGTTGCCAGTTTTGTCATCTGCTTTTTGACGTAGAGCAAAGACTATTTTCTCTCTCTCTCTCTGTCTTTTGTTTCAATATCATTTAAAACTTGCAGAAAATTACAACAGGACAAGGAATTTCTACATGTTTTTTACTTAGATTCCTCTCTCTCTTTCCTCCTCCCTACACACACACACACACACACACAATCTGTTTCTTAGTCATTTAAGAGTAAGTTGTGGACATAATGCTTCATTACCCCTAAATAGTTCCGTTGTGTATTTCTAGAATAAGGACATTCCCTTACTGCTGTACATTGATATAGTATGAGTAGCTAATTCGTCGTCAATATTCCCATTTAATAAACTGTCCTACAAATTTCTTTTATAACTATTTTTCTAGATTTCTCCACTGTTACTATTTTTCCCTCTGTAATTAATAACTAATTTCTGAGGAGGGGCACCTGGGTGGCTCAGTCGGCTAAGAGTCTGACTCTTGGTTTCAGCTCAGGTCATGAGCTCATGGGTCGTCCGACTGGGCTCTGCACTCAGTGGGGAATCTGCTTGAGGATTCTCTCCCTCTAGGAATCTAGGGTCATGAAATGAGAGGAAGGCAGACGCTTAAGTAACTGAGCCACCCAGACATCCCTGTTAACAAACTTTCACCCATGGGGCGCCTAGGTGGCTCAGTGGGTTAAAGCCTCTGCCTTCGGCTCAGGTCGTGATCTGGGGGTCCTGGGGTTGAGCCCCGCATCGGGCTCTCTGCTCGGCGGGAAGCCTGCTTCCCCCTCTCTCTCTGCCTGCCTCTCTGCCTCCTTGTGATCTCTCTCTCTGTCAAATAAATAAATAGAAACTTTAAAAACGAAAACAAACTTTCACCCAGTAGTTTTACATCTATCCCTGATACCTGCCTCAATGGCTTATACAATAGTTGCAAAATGTTGATTTTTGGAACTCCGTCGTTTTTCAACATTTATTAGTTAGTATTCTATTGCAAGGAAGAGTGTTTTCTTCTTCCACATTTACTTAGATATTCCTTCAGTTGTTTATGTGTTTATATCAGCATGAACTCATGGATTCTTACCTTATTCAATGGCTACAATCTGTTGCTATCATTTATTTTGATGTTCAAATTGGCCCAGTTTGGGCCAGTGGGAGTCCTTCCATCTGGCTCTTGTGTCCTTTTGACACGTTCCTATCATTTTTTGAGTACTTCCTTACTTTTAGCACAAGATGTTATAGGCTCATCTTGTACTTTCTCTGCTCAGTGCAAGAATCAGTCATTTTTACCAGAGTCCTGGTTCCTTTTAGCAAGGAATGGGATTTACTTTATTTATTTTTTATTTATTTAAAGATTTCCTTTATTTGACAGAGAGAGACATGGCGAGAGAGGGAACACAAGCAGGGGGAGTGGGGGAGGGAGAAGCAGGCTTCCTGCTGAGCAGGGAGCCCGATCGATGTGGGGCTCGATCCCAGGACCCTGGGATCATGACCTGAGCCAAAGGCAGACGCAGGGTTTCTTTGAGATCAGACTAAAGCAAAGGAACAGAAAAGCTATTCCTTTGAGTGACTACCTGGAGACATTTGGTTTTTCTCTTTTCTGAAGCCTTGCAAATAAAAGAAAGTAATGCTAGCTGGCTCTAATTACAAAATGGAGCTAGGGACTTGTAGGTTAAGCCTGGACAGCTCACCCAAGAGCAGTTTAAAGTTACTTTATCTTTGATCTAAAGAACCGGAAGTATGGCTCTATTAAATCCTTATGCTTAGCAGTGGACTTTGAAAACCTGGCCAGTGAATTGCCATGGCCTTTCCTACTACTTTGCTGGCAAATCGCTACATCTAGCCGATGTTGTTCAAGTGCAAGACAGCCTTCATTTACTTTGCTCTTTTGTACCCTCTTTAATGTACATCCTATCCTCTCGGTCTGATTGAGTTCCTGTAGGCATAATACACCAATTCTCCAGCACAACAAAAAGGAAAAGAAACCACAACCAGAAATGACAACCCAAAAAAGGAGTAGAAAATATTCTTTTTACTTTTCAGGTGCCTTCAGATGTTCTTTCTAAACCTTAGACCAGGGCTTTCTAACCTGAGGTCCGGAATGGCCTCGATGGTGGGGCAGAGCCCTTGAAATCACATGCAATGTACTAAAAATGCAAGATGAACTCCTTTCTCTGAGGAGAGAGTCTAGAGTTGCCCTCCTATTCAAAAATAACGCGATAATTGCTACTTTTTACGAAGTTCTTGCTGCGTGCCAGGCATTTTATAGATGAGGAAAGAGAGGCTCAAAGAGGTTAGGTAAAACCGCTTAATGTCACCTATTAAATAAACAGTGGAGCTGGGATTTGAGCAAAAATTATTTGTCCAGTTGCAAAGCTCGTGTTCTTTTCACTCCCGCACCACGCGGGACTAAGACTAGGGAGTCTGTGGCCCCAAATAGATTATGACCACTGGTTTAGAAGCTTCCTTTGAAGGGATTTGCTGGTGCTAATAACCCACCTGGGAAAATTAGGCTATCAGCTGCAGTCACCGTCTGCTCACCACTGAAGGAGCTGTAACACCATAGAATTTCCTCTGCCTCCGTCCTGGCCGCCTGACATCTGGGGGAAAGGGGGCACTTACATGAATAAATAGGACTGATTACAACACGGCTAGCTCAGCTTTTGCCTAATAAATTGGTATTTATGGTCCATAGAAGGATTATGACCTTTAAGAGATAAATTTTAATGAGCACATTGCTAGGTTACAAATCTCAATAAATCTATTTACCCATAAATTATATATGTATATATTTATATATTCATGAGAACAAGGCTTTTGGGGAACATTTGCTGAAAACCATGAACCCTACCTGGATTTAATAAACAAGTATTCGCAATAGTTGGAGATGTCTCAGGAATATTTAAGCAACACAGTGATAAATAATAACAACACCAAAGTTGCCAGTCATTAGTGATTTAGTTTTGGAGGTGTTTTTAAGCAACTTTTCTTTATTTTTACAAATTACGAATGCAGGGGGCACCCGGCTGCCTCAGTCGGTGGAGCATGGGACTCTTGAGCTCAGGGTTGTAAGTTCGGTGTACATGTTGGGTGTAGAGATGACTTAAAAACAAAATCTTGGGGCGCCTGGGTGGCTCAGAGGGTTGGGCCTCTGCCTTTGCCTCAGGTTGTGATCCCAGGGTCCTGGGATCAAGCCCCGCATCAGGCTCTCTGCTCAGCAGGGATCCTGCTTTCGCCTCTCTCTCTGCCTACTTGTGATGGCTCTCTCTCTCTCTCTGTCAAATAAATAAATAAACAATCTTTAACAAAACAAAACAAAAACAAAATCTTTAGGAACACCTGGCTGGCTCAGTCAGGGGAGTATGTCACTCTTGATCTCAGGGTCGTGAGTTCAATCCTCATGTTGGGCATGGGGTCTACTTAAAAGAAAAAAATATTTTTTCCCAAATATATTTATTTTATTTTTTCAGTGTTACAAGATTCATTGTTCATGCACCACACCCAGTGCTCCATGCAATACGTGCCCTCCTCAATACCCACCACCAGGCTCGCCCAAACCCCCACCCCCTCCCCTCCAAAACCCTCAGTTTGTTGCTCAGAGTCCACAGTCTCTCATGGTTCATCTCCCCCTCTGATTTCCCCCATTCCCCTTTCCCCTCCTTCTCACAATGCCCTCCATGTTTTTCTTTATGTTCAGCATATAATTGAGACCATAAGATAATTGGCTCTCTCTGCTTGACTTATTTCACTCCGCATAATATCCAACTTTTGTATCAACACAGACAGGACTGGAAGAGATTATGTGGAAGAAAAAAATATTTTAAAAAAATATTTTATTTATTTATTTGAAAAAGAGAGGGAGAGAGTGCTCATGAATGGGGGGAGGGGCAGAGGGAGCAAGAGAAGGACAAGCAGACCCCTGCCCCCACGCTGTGTGGGGAGCCTGATGAAAGGTCTCAATCCCAGGACCCCGAGATCATGACCTGAGCAGAAGTCAGATGTGTAGCTGGCTGAGCCACCTGGGCACCCCCAAAAAACAAAATCTTAAAAAAAATCACAAGTGCAATACTTTACGATTGTTTATTATATGGAGTTTATTATAAACTCAAGCCATACAAAGTGTGTGAAGTATGAAGTAAAACCTCCCCACAGAGGTGTCCATTCTTTCAGATTTTTTTAAAAAGATTTTATTTATTTATTTATTATTTATTTATTTATCAATCAGAGAGAGAGAGCATGAGCACAAGAAGGCAGAGTGGCAGGCAGAGGCAGAGAGAGAAGCAGGCTCCCTGCTGAGCAAGGAGTATTATTTATCCCCGATGTGGGACTTGTGGGACTTGATCCCAGGACCCCGGGATCATGACCTGAGCGGAAGGCAGTGGCTCAGCTGACTGAGCCACGCAGGCATCCCTCTTTCAGATTTTTTAAAATGGCTTTATAACAAGTGTTCATATGTGTGTATAGTCCTAGAAAAACAAAAATAATATATCCATACATAATGATGTTTTACAGTTTGGTGTATTTTATAACTTAATGTTATCATGGACACATCAGTACATTGCTGAGATCAACCTCATGCGTGTTTAGTGCTGCATATACCCATTTATAGATGTGCTATGATTTCTTTAACTCACCACTGATGGGCACTAAAGTTGCTTCCAATTTTTTATAGTTGTAAATAAATAACGCTGTGGCAAATTTCCTTTTATGTACCTCTTGGTATACGTGGGTTTGCTGTTTCATGGGACACGTTAGTAAGAGTAGAATTTCAAGGCAAAAGATTGAGTTACCATTTTTATGAGTTTATTACTTTATTTATTAAAATGAATTTATTTTTTAAAGTAAAAGTAATACATATGCTGGTAAAAATTGAAACAATACACAAAGACAGAAATTAAAAGTAAAAGCCTCCTTTCTCGTCAATATTGCTCTTACCTAAGTCCTCTCCCTAAAAGTGATGATTGTTAACAATTTTTTATGTATCGTTGCAGGAACAGTTGAAAACTTGGGTTTATGTGAATATAGTCTTTGTTTTTCTATTTCAAAGTTGGGATCATCATTATATGCTCATAGTCTTCATATCATTTTTTATCCATTTAATTATATATTTTGGAGGCATTCCCATATCAGAAAATATAGAATATAGAGCTGCCTAATTATTGGGGGGGATGCTGATTAGCATGACAGACTAGGGATCTCCTATAATTTATTCAGCCAGCTCCCTTTGAAGTACTTTTAAGTTGTTTCCAGGTTTTACTGTGACAAAAGTCTACAGTATTTTGAAAAAGAATGGATGGTGACAGGAACTTTTTGAGGTGACCATTAGGGACAGATCACAAGGTAAAATTCCTCTCTAAGTATGTTGAGCATAATTACCTAATCCTAGCCCAGACACATGGCCCAACAAAGGATTTGTTAGGACTTGAGGATGTATGAAGGTGAAGAGCCTTCCTAAAGATACGCAGATGAGATGACTCCTAGATATGCATTTGAGAAATTGTCTTTGGAAAAAATGAAATAACATGAACTGAGGTCATCCTGGGAAATCTGCACTGTATCAAAACCCAGGGTCCTTGTATCTGTGGAGGTATTGATTAGCTAAGATGTATTAATTAATCTCATGCTCTAGCAGCTCTGGATCACTTTATAAACTAACCATTCTTTGAAAATGCGGAGATTGATTATATAGTTTATGCACTTTCTAAGGCCTATGTTTGGCCCACTAGGAAGCCCTCTAAGCAATTATCAGCTCTGATAGGAAAGGTTCCATAGTCATGGGCTCTACTAGCTAAAAGGCAATTTGGTTTGGCCCTTGTATATCAATTCTCTGCACTATCTTCGTTTTTTATCATGAAAGATAAGCAGGAGCTGTTTCTAGTTTGCTCGAACCTTCTTATTTGTATTCCCCTGCACAGAGTGACTTTCTCCTATAGATTCAAAGACGGAAGCTCAGAATTCATTTTTCATGTCTTTGCCTGGAAACTGAATACAGACACCATTTTGGAAACTATATATACATATATATTTTTCTCATCATCTTAAAGATACTCATTTCATATTTTTTCTACCCCACAAGCAGATCTGTCTGTGGTGGTTCCTGGTCACTATTATCTCTCACAAATCTAATAAACACACTCTGAATTATATTTCCAAAGGTTGTGATTAAAGGAAAAAACCAGACGCAATATGTAGGCTGGAAAAACACAAAGATTTAATATGAGGTGATATACCCAAATCACAGGCAGAATTTGGTACCTTAGCAAATGTTCTACTTAATATTCTCTTGGCAGGTACATCTGCAACAAAATGCCTCATAAATATTCAGCGACTCTATACCTCTGTTCTCCAGCTCCCAATGATTATAATAATACAATTTTGTCTAGAGTGAAGGAGCAAATGGCAATTAAGCCCACAGACCCCTATGAATTAGCATGGATTATCTCCACTTTAAACTACAGAGATAGCAAAGCTCATGCAAATCATTTGTGCATGATCACTTGTTCACAAATGTGAACAGAATAAATGTGGCGAAACACGTTTGCGAGTCCTTCAAAGATGGAGGCCTGACCTGACTCCAGGGTTTCTGTGGTCCCTCCAGTACGGATGGACATTCGATTATCACTCAGCTACCTGCATGATGTAGGTTTCTGCATTTGCCTTTTTTCAATTGTGAGAATTGTAGATTCACATGTGGCTGGCAGATCCATCTGCCATTTGTAGGAGTTCGTTTCAAAAATGTTAGCAAATGAAATCAGACGGTAAGTAACTTTTTGGCATTGAATTTTTTTCACTCGGCATCACTCCCTTGAGATCTGCCCAGCTTGTATGTATCCACAGTCTGTCCTTTTCCATTGCGGAACGGGTTCCATGGTATGGATGTACCACAGTTTGTTAAACATTCACCTGATAAAGGACATTTGGACTGATTCCAACTTTTGGCTATAGCCACTCCCTCCCCCTAAAAAAACACCCTGTTATGAATCTCTGTGTATGGGTTTTTGTGTAAATACGACTGTTCATTTCTCCAGGATAAATGCCCAGGAATGCCATTGCTGAACTGTATGGTAGTTGCCCATTTAGATTTTTTTAAAACTTTATTTTTTATATTTTTAAAGATTTTATTTATTTATTTGACAGAGAGAGACGCATCGAGAGAGGGAACACAAACGGGGGAGTGAAAGAGGGAGAAACAGGCTCCAGAGCCCAATGCAGGGCTCGATCCCAGGACCCTGGGATCATGACCTGAGCCGAAGGTAGATGCTTAACGGACTGAGCCACACAGGCGCCTTGCACATTTGGTTTTATACGAAACTGTCAGGCTGTTTTCCAAAGTGGCTGTACTTTCTTATGTTTCCACCAGCAATGGATGAGTGATCCAGTTTCTCTCCATCCTTACCAGAATTTAGTGTTGCCACTACTTTTATAAAAGTAGTTTTTATTAAAAAAAAAAAAGTAGTTTTTATAGAATTTTTTAATAGAATGTTTTTAGAATGTTAGAATTTTTTATAGAATGTTTTTACAGAATTTTATAGAATTTTAGCCATTCTGGTAAGTGTGTAGTGCAGTTTCATTAAGGTTTTCATTTGCATTTCCCTGGTGCCTAATGACACTGAACACCCTTCTCTATGATTATTTGCCATTTGTACATCCTCTTCAGTGAACTATTCATGTCTTTTGCCTATTATTTAAGGATTTTATTTATTTATTAAAGAGAGAGAGAGCACAAGCAGGAAAAGTGGCAGAGGGAGAAGCGGGCTCCCTGCTGAGCAAAGAGCCCAATGCGGGGCTCGATCCCAGGACCCTGAGACCATGACCGGAGCCGAAGGCAGAGGCTTTAACCCACTGAGCCACCCAGGCGCTCCTGCCTATTTTTTTTTTTTTTATTTGTATTTGTTTTACTATTGAGTCTTGAGAGGTCTTTATATATTCTAGTCCTTAGTTGGATATATGTTTTGCAAATATTTTCTCCTAGTCTACAGATTGCTTTTAAAAACCCTTTTCACATGGGCTTTCATGAAGCAAAAGCTTTTAGTTTTGGTGAAGTCCAATCTTGCTGAACTCACTTCTAAGTTTCAGGAGGTTTTTGTTTTGTTTTGTTTTTAGATTACTTGGGATTTTCCACATGGACAATCATGTAATCTGCAATGCTTAAAAAATTTTTTTATTGGGGCACTTGGGTGGCTCAGCGGGTCAAAGCTTCTGCCTTCAGCTCAGGTCATGATCTCAGGGTCCTGGGATCGAGCCCCACATGGGGCTCTCTGCTCAGAAGGGAGCCTGCTTCCCCCTCTCTCTCTGCCTGCCTCTTTGCCTACTTGTGATCTCTCTCTGTCAAATAAATAAATAAAATCTTGAAAAATATTTTTTTATTAAGTAAACTCTACGCTTAATATGGGGCTCAAATTCACAATCCTGAGGTCAAGAGTTGTGTGCTCTACTGACTGAGCCAGCCCAGCAGCACTGCAACGTCTTTTATTTCTTTTTCTTTCCTTACTGGAATGCCTCTGACTTCCAGTACTGTGTTGACTGAAAGTAGTGAGTGGACATTCTTTTTTTTTTTTTTTTTTTTTTAAGATTTTATTCACTTATTTGACAGAGAGAGAGAGAGATCACAAGGAGGCAGAAAGAGAGAGGGGGAAGCAGGCTCCTCACCGAGCCGAGAGCCCAATGCAGGGCTCGATCCCAGGATCCTGAGATCATGACCTGAGCCGAAGGCAGACACTTAACCCACTGAGCCACCCAAGTGCCCCGAGAGTGGACATTCTTGCCTTGCTTCTTGTCTTGGGGGGAAGACATAATCACCATTATGGTTGATTTTATGTTTTGGGGTTTTTTTAAGATTTATTTATTTATTTTATTTATTTGAGAGCATGTGCACGAGCATGGGGAGTGGCAGAGGGAGAGGGAGAGAGAGCGAGCATCTCAAGCAGACTTCCCACTAAGTACAGGCCTCTTCCCCCCACCCCCACCCCCGAGGCAGGGCTTGATCTCAAGACTCCGAGTTTGTGACCTGAGCTGAAATCAAGAGTCAGATGCTTAACTGACAGAGCTGCCCAGGCACCCCTGGTTGATCTTAAATGTAGACTTCTTGGTGATGTTCTTTATCAAATTGACATAAATACCCTCTGTTCCTAACTTCCCAAGAGATTTTATCATGAAGGCACATTGGATTTTGTCAAATGCTTTCTCTGTATCAATTGAACGTGTTTTCTAACCCATCGTAATTAATTGCCAGACTTGGGGTTTGTGAGAATCTTTTGCTATAAATGCTATAAATCTTGGTTAAAAACTATGGACATTTGATTGGATTAAGTTTACTTGGGATATGAATGATTCTTCAAGGCAGATGTTGTCTCAGGGTATGGCTGTAATTTAGGATCTCCATTGGGTTTCAATGCCCAGGCTTGCAAGGGCACCTTCACATTTTAGTTTAGCATGGTGATACTCTCCTCTACAGTTTATGTTTCGTAATTTTGGGTGATTGCTTATTCTTGAGCTGTTCAGCACTTGCAGAACTTGGCTTTTATTATCTAAGTGTGTCTTTCCTTGTTTTTTTGGTTTTTTGTTTTTGTTTTTTGTTTTGTTTTTTTAGGTAGAGTCTCTTCTTTCTCCTAGGTTTGTGGTGGTTCTGTGTAAATTGAGGGCATGCACTTATGGGTGCTAGATAATTAAAACACTGGCATATACTGTCATAATTCTCTACATGTTTCATCTGTGGAAATCTCATCTTGTCAGCACTGTAGCTCTCTGGGCCCAGTCTCTAAATGAAGGGATTGAATACAATCGCCAAGAGTTAGTTCCATGATTCTGTGATTTTTTTTTTTTTTTAAGATTTTATTTGACAGAGAGAAACACAGTGAGAGAGGGAACACAAGCAGAGGGAACGGTAGCGGGAGAAGCAGGCCTCCTGCGGAGCAAGGAGCCCGATGCGGGGCTCGATCCCAGGACTCTGGGATCATGACCTGGGCCAAAGGCAGACGCTTAACGACTGAGCCACCCAGGCACCCCATGATTCTGTGATTTTAATTAAGGAAGACTTGAGTCTTTGTGAATAAAGACGTTTGAAGAAAAATTGGTACAGTAGTCCTTCTGGAAGAAAACCTCTCATCTGAAAGATTCAGTGGGAGGGCTGGTGAAATAGAGAAATCCAGGCTTTGGGTTCAAGTGAGGTAATGTAAATTGCATTATTTTCTAAGAGATACCTGGTACTTAAAATGTTACCTGCTTGGCAATTTTGTTCAGCTCATTTGTTTTTCCTTTTCTAAGTTTTTTTTTTTAAGATTTTATTTTTTTAAAAACCTTTATTTATTTATTTATTTGTATTTTACAGAGAGAGTAGGAGGAGGGGCCTAGGAGGAGGGAGAGGGAGAAGGAGAGAATCTCAAGCAGACTCCTTGCTGAGTGCAGAGCCTGATGAGAGGCTGAATCTCATGAACCTGAGATCATGACCTGAACTGAAACCAAGATTTGGATGCTTAACCAAGAGCCACTCAGGTGTCCCTTAAGATTTTGTTTTTAAGTAATCTCTACACCCAACGTAAGGCTCAAACTCACAACCCCGAGATGAAGAATCCCACACTCTACAGACTGAGCCAGCCGGCCCCTCCCCTCCTTTCCTAAGTTTTATGCTTCTTTTTCAAATGCTTACTGGAAGTGTTAACAACAGTTAACATCTACAGCTCAGCCATCTTTAGGTACGCACATCATGCCTAACTCCCATCCTTTCTGTCCTGGGTTTCCCATTACTCATTAAGACTCCTGTAACAGTGCTCTTTGAATGTTGTATCAAAGAAGATAATTTGGACTTTTGTGGTATTTGGTACTGTATTGTTTTCTTAAAAAGTGAGTGCAGCTCCATCATGAATCACTTGTAAAAGAGTGGGAATTAGTGTATTCTTGGAGAGTGATTCAGGCCCTGGGATGCCATGCTTCTCAAGTGTGGTATAAGAGACCCTTTAACAGGTTTGCTAAGCTGTTGCCTGTGGTAAAGTCTTCTGCAAAAACAGAAATCAAAATCCTGACAATTCTCCCTCTACTTGTAGTTATGGGCACATTTGAAGGCAGAAAACTTGAAATAAATCTTGTGCTAAAGAAGAATAGCAGATCATTGAAAGGATGCTGTAAAATTAAGTGGGAGAGTACTTCTTCTATTAACTCTGACTTTTCCCTTTGCACGTGTGTTTTGGGACTTTATACATGTGTGACTTTTGTCAACTCTATCTTTACAGTCAGTTGCAGGCTTCTGAGTGTCATTCATCCTACTTTCTAATGACCACAAAATCCTAAAGAACATCCTACACACATCTCAGAATTTCTATCTATGCAAATTAAAAGCAATTTTAATGCTCAAGACAGTGAAACAAGTTAGTAGATTGTCTACCACCGTAATTATTTCTACATCATAAGTAATATGCTTCCCAGGTGGATAAATTCAAAATGCTAATTTCCCAGTGGTAAATATGCATGATTTCATTCTGGGTGATCTGAACCGGAGAAAAATTATGACTCAGTCTTGAATTTTACTATGTACCATTTTCGCTTGGATGTTCCATCACCCAAGTTCCACTTATCCAAGTCAGAAGTGCATATTTTTCTTCAGAGAGAGGCTACCTTCCCAATTTCCCTATTTCCTATGATTATCACTGTGATTCTCCAATTTGCCCAAAAGTAAAATTTGAGTCCTCTGAGACTTCTTTGTTTTCTTCATCTCGTAAGCTTCTTTGTTACCATAACCTGTCAATTCTTCCTTTAGGAATCCCCCACACTGCTCTTATTTCATTCCAAGCCCTCATCATCCACTTATTCTATCAGCCTGCAAATATTTACTGGACATCTCCCATGTGCCAGGCCTACGGTGTAGTGAAGAGGACAGATAGTAATAAGCACACACTGATATCAACCTGCAGCGGTGACAACTACTCTAAAGAAGAGGTGTGCAGTGTCCTAAGAGCCTAGAATAGATGGGTTTGACCTCATCATGGAGACTAAGGAAGGTAGCAAGCTTCCTTGAGGAAGCGATGTATGAGCTGAGCTGTGAAGGATGAGGAGAAGTTAATCAGATCAAGAGGGATGGGAAGAACACTCCAAGTACAGGTAACAGGGCAGGTAATGGTCTTGTGGCGGGAAAGAGAATGCCAAGTATTGGAGGATTGAAATGAGACAAGAAACAAGGGAGAAACCTCACACAGAGTGAGGCCGGACTAGTGGGTAGGGACCAAACTGTGCATAGCTTTATAAGCTCTATTAAGAAATACATTTTTTTAATCCTAGGAGTAATGGGAGGCCACTAAATGGAGCTAAGTTTGTGTGTGTATATGTGAGAGAGACATGATCAAATTTGTATTTCAGAAAGCTCATCCTGATGGAACTATGGAACAGACTGGAGGGAGGCCAAGAGTAGAGGCAGGGGGTTCAATTGGAAGGCTATTGCAGAGTCCAGATGAAGAGACTGATGGTGGTTTGGTGAGGTTGGTAAGTGATCAAGATGGAGAGAAACAGATGGAGTCAAGAGCTATTTAGGAAATAAGAGTCATAGGGCAAAATTATGGGTTGGCTATGGCAGGTGGGAGAGAAATGGAAGGAGACCGATGGAGAGGGTTTTGGCTTACATAACTGAATGTATGATGATGCCATTCACTGAGAGAGTACGGAGAGGACCCAATTTGGAGAGAAGACAATGAGTTCAAATTGGGGCATATAATAGAGTTTGAGGGGTTAATGAGATATCCAAGAGATGCCAAGTAAGCAATTGTTGGACCTCAGAATAGCGATCTGATCTAGAGATATAACTTGGACTTTCATTTGTGTACAGGTGTAAACTTGAATGTGGAGGTGCGTGGAACCACAGGGTAAGAAGAGAAAACATTCTGGGACCAAGGCTTGAAGGGCTCTAATATTTAATGGCTGGGTTAAACAGGATGGGTCTGCAAAGGAGATAGAAAAGGAGTGGCTGGAGGATTAGGAGAAAGCCCAAGAGCGTGTTCTGTCATGGAAATCAATGAAACAAGAGTATGTTAAGAAGGACGGAGTGGTCAACATTGTCAAAAGCTGTTGAAAGATCAAGTAAGATGAAGACTTGAAAAGTATCCATAGTATGTGTCCTCATGGAGGCCATTGGTGGCCTTAGTGGGTGTCGTGCAGCAGAATGATGACAAAACTCAGACTAGTGTGGGCTAAAGAACGGGGCTGAGGAGGGTGGAGAGAGTCAGTATAGATAACCTTTCTTTAAAGTGATGTGATGGGGAGGAGGGAGATAGGGCAGTACCTGCAGAGATGTGGGGCTTTTATTTTTATATTGTAAGAGACTGGAAGATGTTTTAAATCAGGGAGGAAAGGCTCTTTAGGGAAAGGAGGGATAACTGCTGATGAGGGCTAACCGAGGTGGTAGCCCAGCTGAGTGTCTGATCACTTCAATTATGTTTTTCTGTGAAGTAAGGGGCACAGGTACTTAATAAACATGTGGGGGCAGAGTTTGATAATGAGGAAGGTTTTATTTTATGTATTTATTCATTTTTAAGATTTTATTTATTTGATGAAAGAGAGAGAGAAAGAGAGAGAGAGAGAAAGCACAAGCAGGGGGAGCGGCAGAGGGAGAGAGAGAAGCAGGCTCTCCACTGAGCAGGGAGCCCGATGCAGGGCTCGATCTCAGGACCCTGGGATCATGACCTGGGCCGAAGGCCCAGTGGGGAGGGTTTTAAAGAGTTACTGCAGAAACTCGTAGCAAAATTCATCAGAGAAAAGTAGATGGCTGGGCAATGTGAAAGGCTTATTTGGGGTTGGTGATGATGAATTGATAGAAATACTGGTTCATCCCCTTGTGTGACCATGTCCAGCAGCACTTGACTGCTCAAGTGCAGGTATGGAGGTGATGGAGAGTTGGGTTGGCCCAGAGTTGGTGGGAGTGAAGTGAGGAGGAGGACTCTACTAGCCTCTTAAAAAGTCTCCTTGCTTTCAATGTCTTCTGGTTCCTACCCATCCTGTATATGAAATTCTTTTTTTTTTTTTTTTGAGAGAGAGAGAGTGAGTATGTGAGGAGGGTTGGGGAAGGGGCAGAGGAGAAGAAGAGAGAATCTTAAGCAGGCTTTAAGCCCAGCATAGAGCCCAACATGGGGCTCGATCTCATGACCCAGAGCCCAACGTGGGGCTCGATCTCATGACCCTGAGATCATAAGCTGAATTGAAATCAAGAGATGGACACAACCAACTGAGCCACCTAGGCACCCCTGAAATGGATGTCCTTCTACTTGTTACATAATGAGGGCATTTTGAGAACCATATAGAGATTTTAGAAAGTAGAAAATCATCTTAAGAAAGACCAAGTAATCAAGTGGCTTGATTATATCTGATACTTATCTCCTCTTAAAAACATGAGAAAAAATTATAGAGCTCTAACAGAATTGTCTCTGATTTCTAAAACCAAATCCAAAGTAACACATGCTTTCTAATTTTTCAGTTGTTTCTGAAAATATAACAATTCAAGAAATGAGCACAACTCTTTCACAACAAATAGACTTGACAACTCCATCCCAAGTTACTGGACTAAAACCGCGAGAGACGATATATTCTTCTACAATGACATTTAAAAGCATGCCCGTGCTTGCAACTGATTATACAACCATATTGTATTCCAATACATCTCCACCTCTGGAAACAATGACTGCACCAAAATTTTTAAAGACACCCGTAGCTGAGACAACCAGATTCACGGCAGACATTTTGTCTACTTTCGCAGCCGTCACTCTGCCTACCAAGAGTACCTCCATAGGCACTACAACCAATTCCATGAAAATAACTAAATCCCCATCTTCAGAGAGTATAAGGACAACAAAAATGGCTGAAGCCATCGCTACTGAGACCTTTCATCCAACTACAGCTACTAATTTTCTATACACATCCGGACTTACCAAGAATTCAATTATATCCAAAACTTCAGTGACTGGACCTCAGTCAACCATTATGAAGACAACATCTTCATTCTCCTCTGCTGAGTCGATACCCATCTCAACAATATCTTGGCCCAAACACAAATCCACAGGTATTGATGAACCTTTAATCTCCACAGCTAGCCAGGAGCTTCATGCCTCTACAGCTGCTGGAATAGTACCTTGGCATACAGAGGAAGAGACTTCAGCTACAACTACTCACGTTGGGACTGCATCAACGTTCCTGCCTGAGTCTGTTCTCAACTCCACAGTTGCTCCAGTGGATTCAGTATTTCCTAGCAATCAGACAGCATCCATGCTGGCAACAACTGACATGGAAATAGCATCTCCAGCATCAAAAACACTCCCAACTAGGCCCATTGAGATGATGCCTATGCCCACAGCTGAAACAGAATTGACATCTACAAATTTCCAGGACATCTCTTCACCCAGAATGGAGGTTCCGATCTCTACCTCCATACCAAAAAGGGCCTCTTCTGTGGCCCTTTCTTTCAGGACATCCACCCCATTCACCGGAGCTCAGAGTGCACAGCCAGTTATTGACACTGAGACTACACATACAGCCTTGACTCTTGGGGTCTCACTTGCACCCATGGTGGCTGACACTCTGGATCCCCCCATAACACCCGGGCCAGTTTCTACCCAGAACACACCCACGGGTGGAGGAAACACGCTTCTTTTGAATGCCACTAGGTCAGCTTCCACATTCAAGGCATCTGAGTCTGGTCTCACATCGATAACTCATGATGGTGCCAATGAAGCCACGTGGACTCCCGGGCCAGACCAAACCCTGTGGACATCAGCATCCCACGGGAGCGCTTCTAATGCAGAACATTCATCCCCTACTAGCACTACTATTATCCTACCAGAAGGCCCCTCAGGAAGCGAGGCTACCACGATCACTGATGCTAGTATTACTGCTGGTGCTACTTCAGACAGATATGCAGCAGCTCTATCGACATTGATGACTTCGTGGTTTGCTAATTTCTCCACAGTTTCGGGAACCACATCTGTAACCAAATTTCCTGAGTTTAAACTTACCACCTTACGACTAAAAACTACATCTCTGCCCACAGCAGCTGGAAGTGAGCCTCTTTCAACACCGAGGGAGACATTTGTTCCATCAGTGGATGTAATATCTACCCTTGCTGACACTGAACCAAATGTCTCTACTGAGGAGAGCACTTCTGAGACCACACTAACAGAGACAAATGCCACAGTGGCATTTGGAGAGACAACAGCCCCTGTACCAGAGTCTGCAACAACGCAAAGGTGCAATGGTCCTGCGACAAGGACAGAAACAACTTCCCATTATCTGGAGGGAAAATCAACTATAGCAGTGACAGCTGAGCTTTCCCCATTTGCAACAACGCTGGAAGCAGCGGATGAATCTGCACAAATGGTAACAGCTTCTGTCACTGTTTCCCCTTTCCCTGACGTAGAAAAGTTGACCACCCTGTTGGATACTAAAACTGCAACCACTGAGGTGAGAGGAAGTTGGCTTTCTACAAAATCGATGAAAACCACACCTAAGAGCTCATACGATGGAACCACCGAAATCTTTAATTCCGCCCACACGCACACGGCACGTTGGTCTTCAGAGGCTCCACCTGAGGGGAATCCAACTCCGCCTCCCATTTCCAGGAGCACACAGACATTCCCTGAGCCCCTGGGTGCTTCCTCCACAAGGATATCGGGGACCAGTTTTGCCACTGTCCCTACAGACACGACAGCTATGTCCTTGTCTGCTGGCATCTTGCCTCCACAGCCTACTGCTACCAATTCCTCAGCAGCCCCTGTGCCATCAGTTACGATGACCACAACCTCAGCGTCACCATTGGACCAGACTGCTTCCGCAACCAGTGATCCCGTGCCTACCCACAGACACTCGATTGCCACCACTTCAGAAGCCACAATGTTCTCTGTCAGGATGACACCCATGACGGTTCCCTCTCTGACAGAGACTCCAGTCCCCTCATGGAGACCTCCCACTCCTGTGGCAACTAAGGCTGAGACCACCTTTCTCGTCACCTCAGCTGACACAGTAACCTCATTTACACCCACTCTTGTCTGCTCTAAATCTCTCCCCAACAACATTCCTATCGTGTCCTCCACCCAGATGATCTCAACTATGTTTACACCAGTAGCAACCCAGCCCACATCTCAAGGGGAGGAGACTTCCACCCATGTTCCCAGCCTTCCGTACACCTTCAACGACAGTGAGGATGTTGTTAGCTTGGCTCCTGGCTCCACAGAAATTTCTGTCGTTGATGAGACCATATCCTCACACACCTCTGCCAATAAGCGTACATCAGATGGTCCCATTTCTCAGTCTTCTACAGGTCTTGGGAACACACTGGTCCCCACCCTATTTGTGACTGACGTTTCTGCCTTATCTTCTGACAAAGAGCAGATGACCACATCTCTGGGAAACACCTTGAGAACTATGAAGGTGACAGAAATATCCCCATCAAAGTATCCTTTTATTTCAGACTCCCAGAGTACGTCATCCTTGGAAACCACAGATACGGGATTTGCTGGGACCACAACAATTTCCACTCACCAAAGATACTCACCTTCAGAGTTTCCACTTGCAACTCCACCTGACAGGATTTCAGCTTCATCTCCCACTTCTGGGACTATACAGACTACACCTACCTCTATCTCAAGTCACACAGTAGATGCTCACGTTCCAGAAATGTCTACCAGTCCTGGGAAAACAGCCCTCCCTTCACAAGCTCTGACAATTACCACATTTCTATCTCCTGAAAAAGAAGGCGGCAGTGCCCTTTCAGTATATACTCCCAGGACTGAGAAAATGAGAGTGAGTGCCACCTCTGTGACTCACCCTTTCTCATACCACCAGGATCCTTCATTTGTAGACACCATAACTTCCAGAACAACCAGAATGTCCAATCCTGTAAATGCCAACACAACTCTTTCATACTTGCTTTCCTTTAAGACTCAAACTAAGGTAACTTCAGTTGCCTCTCCCGTTTCTGAAAGCACACAGACCTCCCCTGAGTCCTTGTCTCTTTCCACAACTGGACCACCTAGTGCCCATTTTACAGTTGTCTCTACTGATGGGATCACTACATCCCTGTCTGCTCCAGATGCGGCTACGGCACTTCATGGGAAAACCTCTGTGGCAATGTCCACTTCTATCTACCAGATGTCCTCACTGCCAGCTAGTGTCACCGCTTTTAGCTCGAAAAGAGTTCCTGACACTCCCAAGATACCAATAACGAACTGTTCTAAAACAACACACCCAGAATCTTTGAAAAGTTCCTCCCCAGCCACTTCTGAGCCGATGTCTGAGATGCACTCAGTGTCAGTTAATGGCTCTGCTTTCTTACCTCCAGCTGTTTCTTTTGACACTTCCACAAGAGTTGGATCATTCTCTTCATTATTGCCCTCAACTGCCCATAGGACTACGATGACCCTACAAACATCGACATTGGATGTTGCATCTGGGCCTACTTCAAAAAAAGCACTGTCTTCCTCTGCCTCCATGACTTCAGGAATGACAGAGGTGTCCTCCAGGATCACACCTACATCCTTTTCCTCTCCGACACAGCCAACTTTTCCCTCTGCGAAAACCATTCCAACCACTGATATGGCGGGGATAGCGACTCCATCTGCAGGAACCGCTGCCTCCTCTCTACTCGGTTCTAGGAACACTGAAGCTATTTCTTCCATTCCAATGACCACATTTTCACTGTTTCGATCAACAACTCGACAGTCATCACAAAGAGATGAGATCACTACTCTGGGCATATTATCCGGGACTACTAATGGATCCTTTTCTCCTGGAGGCAATAGTACAGTAACCGCTCTCACAAATACTTATTCCAGAACTGCTGCCATTGAAAGTGTGCTTTCATCTACTCCGTCAGATAATCTCCATACTTCATTGAATATTCAGGTTTCCCAATCTCTGACAAGCCTTAAGAGCACGTCTAGACCCACAGAAAGGGTAAAAGCCACCACTTACCTTTCCTCGAATACAGAAAAGATGACATCCTTGTCAGAAAATACTTCAGCAGCTGAACTAACAAAAGGCACCACATCTGTGGACACCCCTGTTTCGCATCCTCCATGGACTCCATCCATTACAATGCCACCCTCGTCGACATCATTTCTTGTTTCACCTCATAGTACTAAGGCCAAGCTCTCCACTTCAGAGACTTTTTCCCCTCTTACATCCCAAATGGTTGACTTTCCAGTTCTAGGAACAAGAATCACGTCTGGTAACACCCAGTCTCTGCTTATGACTTCCTGGAACACACCTACAGCTAAAGGTTCTCAATTTCCAATTTCCACCGCTACTCATGCATCTACACCCCGTAAGGTGGAAACAGAGACTCCATACCTAGTTCCTGGGTCTTTGTCGACATCCACAGCCTCTCAGACTGATCTTGTATCTGGAGATTTTATGGCAAATTCATCAATTTCCATGCCAGGAATTCTTCCTACCTTGGGGATGTCTGATAGCCCTTTATCACCAATATCTTCAAGATCTACTCCTATCACTTTGGCTGACAGGAAGCACACATTTGAGAAGACAGCTACACCTGTGACTCCTGGGACCACACTTGGATGGAATCCTTCTGGTGCTACTTCAGGATCTATACTTTCAGAGGCTACTAGTTCATCCACGCTGGCTTGGATTTCGTCTACTCTCCCTTCGGCTTCTCCATCGGCAACTGTACCCAGTACTCCTCACATTAGAACTTCTTCTCCAGTTGAGGTGTCAAGGTCCACCTTTCTGACTTCTGACACCACACCAGCGCACTCATTCACTAACTTCACAACACTACCCATTGCTGCTGTAAGCACTGCGCTCACCCAAACCACTCCTACACCTACAGTGGGCAGTATCACTACTGGCTTCCCAATTTCTCTCCCTATATCTATAAAAATCACAGCTGACAGTGCATACATTTCCAAATCCCACGAGGCATCTTCCAGAACCTCTGAGACTGCCAACTCTCAACGTCTACCCTTTAGCAGAATGAGTAGGTCACCTCCTGCAACACACCATACCCAATCTATCAGCTCTGAACTTCCGCCTAGCCCCACAGGAACATCTGCTTGGAGCAGAATCCCAGCTGCAGCAGCATCCCCTACTTTAGTTCTTCCTAAGCCTACAGTGGATTCCCTTTCATATATAACTACCCCCACACTCACCGCTACCACGGCCTCATTTCCACTCACATCTACTGGAGTAACGCATTCTTCCACAGCGACTGTGTCTTCACTAGTCTCTTCCTCTTCTGAGACAACCTGGCTGGAGTCCACACCTTCTTTTCTGCCTATGGAAACAGCAACTTCCCTTACTGCCACTGAGTCCACGGGTATGTTCCACCATAGGTGTAGTGTATCACTAACAGAATGCATGCACAATGGGTCACGTGTTCTCTACGGCAGCCATTTCTCTGAAGGCAGAAAAAGATAAAAAAGGAATAGATGTTTCCTCTCTCCTTCAGACAGTGGGTCCAGTGGATACCTTGTCCAAACACAGAATTCTCTAGCCATCTTGCTTAGCGTTGCTTTATTGAAATATAATGTAAATGTATCTTTTCATTCACGGTGACATTTTTTTTTAAGATTTTATTTATTTATTTGAGAGAGTGAGAGAGAACATGAGAGGGGAGAGGGTCAGAAGGAGAAACAGACACCCTCCCAGATCAGGGAGCCGGATGTGGGACTTGATCCTGGGACTGTGGGATCATGACCTGAGCTGAAGGCAGTCACTTAACCAACTGAGCCACCCAGGTGCCCTCATGGTGACATTTCCAAACACACTTTCTATCCATTTTGTTCCTGATACTCTGTCACTGCCGGTGAGAAATGGATCAGGGACTTCACCCTCTCCCAGCAGAGAGTTATATGGCCTTAGGTTTGACATGATGATTGCATACCAGCAAACACCAGGAGATGCCCCTGCCTGCTCCTTTTGAATGTCTCTTAGACAGGCCTCAACTTCTACATTCTCCCCCTCCAGCTTCTACATTCTCCACCTCCAGCCAGCTTGGAAAGCTTATCCATGCTGGGGAATATTTGCCTTCCATGTCATTCAAATATTGGATGTCCCTTCAACTTCTAACATTCCAAAATTGAAATCTGATAGGACCAGAGAAGGAGGAAAAAAGAGAAAAACCTGCAGCAGAAGGAAAGTCACAGGAAGAAATAAGTATTTTCTCAGAGCAAATGATCTTGTGAGATAATGTTCAGCTTGACCATGAAGTGGCCTAGAAATGTATTGGGTAATGAAAATAGAGGATTTGGGGGATTTGCAGAATGTCCATCAACCGTGTAGCCATCAGGAAACTGCCCAAATAATTAAAGCAAAAATGTGATGGTACATCTGTTTTGCTTTCGGATATGGAGCCCAAAGTGCTGGTTCTTGACCTTGGAGTTAAATTAAGCAAAATTTAAGAATGAGACTTCATTGTTAGTCTCTTTAAAATGACAAGCAATTTTCACCAGATTTATGGAAGTTAAATTTCTTGAACTAAGTGAATGAAATTTATCTCATTTTTAATTACAGTTTCCTTCTACAATATTGAAATGAGCTTCTCTGTGTTTGATGAAGAGCCAAGGATCCCTATTACCCGTGTTGTAAATGAATTTGCAGAAAATTGGGTAAAATAATCTTTTAAATATTTATGATACATATAAAATATGTGAATATATCTATATCATGGACTGCGCAGATGAAAACTAGGCTTTACTTTTTTTCTACCCATAATGCATTTCACACCTAATTGGTTTTGATTATTTTTTGCTGCAAATTTATCCACTCAATGAGTAACACCATAAAGATGTATGTGGTCTCTCATAGTGCCAATGCTGAAAGCTTTTATGGGATGTTATTATTTTAATTTGTTTAGAACTGTACATTTCCCTCCACTGACACAAATTCTGGGCAGAGATAACACAGTCTATGCTGTTATATTTACATATGTTCACTTTTCTGCATTTTAATTTTTTTCTCTCCTACACAAGAAATGTTTTATTTATCTTTACATTTTTCTGATAATAAGAGTAGTATATACCCTCTGTAAAAAAAATTTGGACCCTGAAATCTGAGACCCAGATAGTAAATGTCTTCTCTAATACCGCTTCCTGTATTGACTCGTCTTAATAGTCTTAGGTATATTCATTTAGATTTTTTTCCCTCTACCTGTGATAACACTGATGCAAGTATGTTCTTTGACAAAAATAACTGGAATCATACAATTATGCTGTTCTTCAGCTTACTTTTTCTCATTCAACCATATATCTCTGAGCATATTGTGCTGCAAATATTGCAGCATATTTGTGCTGCAAATATTGATCTACCTCATATACTTTAAAAGATACTGAGGATTTCACTAGATGGTTGTAAAGTAGTATTTTTTTAAAATCCAAACATCTGTTGGTGGGTATTTGGGTTGCTTTTATTGATTTTTTCTCTATTTGGAAACAATGCTGACAGTAATGCCCTTGCAATAAATTTTGGGGGCACTTGAGTTTTTCTACAGGATAAATTCCCAGAACTGGAATAGTTGGATCAAAGGACATGAACATTTCACATTTTAATAACTAGAGCTAAGTGGCCTCCCACACAGGTGATACCAATTTGCACCCCACCAACAGTAAAAAGTCATGTCTGTTTCCTCTCTTTCTCCATCAGCATTTCTTTGCAAGTGTATATGACATGATTATAAGTACTTGAAAGTGGGTGGGTTATTTGCCCACTAGGTCCGCCATAACAAAATAGGATGCACTAGGGGGCATGAACAACAGACATTTCTTTTCTCATGGCTTTATAGGCTGGAAGTCCAAGATCAAGGCATCAGCAGGGTTTCTCCTGAGGGCTCTCTCCTTGGCTTGCAGGTGGACCATCTTCTCTCTGTGTCCTCACATAGCACACACACACACACACACACACACCTCAGAGAGAGAGAGAGAGAGAGATCTGGGGTCTCTTTCTCCTCTTACAGGAACACCAGTCCTATCAGATTAGGACTCCACCCTTATGACCATATTTAGCCTCAACTGCCTCCTTTAAAGGCCCTACTTCTCAATATAGTCATATTAGGGAGTTCGGGCTTCAGTGTATGAATTTTGGGGGGACACAATTCAGCCCCAAAATAGAAAAACTGAGTGGAGCAAATGGAAATGTTGACCCAGCCAAAATAATAAATGCAGCTTAATGATGGCATTGTCTCTAGTAACTTTCCTGGATTAAGATAGAGGAGTGAGAATACTAAACCTGATATGTTTTATCTTTTACAGTTGAATTCTATATTTCGGGACACTGAATTTGCTCTTGCTAGTCTTGCTATTCAAATCAAAACCAGGTATGTGAGTGTCATCTGTTGTGGGTTGAAGGCAGTTTGAGGGATTCGGGGTATGTTCCTATTCAGAGGGGATTTCTTCTTCTTCTTTGTTTTTTCCTGTTTGAGATTTAGGGATTGCATTTTAAGTTGCATCTTCTCTTCTAAGTGTAGCTTCTCTTTGGAATAAGGAAGAAATTTCTATCATCACTGTAGGGGTATAAAGCCAATGGGAGAACAAAACAGATGGAAATAAATGGAGAAACAGTGGAATTGGATTCAGTTACCTTTAATGCCCTTCTTAGCTTTAAAATGCTATGATTCTGTGACTTTGGGGGGAAAAGTCCTTCTTTAAAAGGATGAAAGGCGGGGCGCCTGGATGGCTCAGTCGTTAAGCGTCTGCCTTCGGCTCAGGTCATGATCCCAGGGTCCTGGGATCGAGCCCCGCATCGGGCTCCCTGCTCGGCGGGAAGCCTGCTTCTCCCGCTACCATTCCCTCTGCTTGTGTTCCCTCTCTTGCTTTGTTTCTCTCTGTCAAATAAATAAAATCTTAAAAAAAAAAATAAAAATAAAAGGATGAAAGGCTAGGGATGGCCAGTCGTGAAGATTTAAAAGATCTTTTATTTTCCAATAATGTACTTTCAAGAGTTAGAAATTCCAAAAGGGAACTTGAAATGTTTAAAGTGAAGACTGCTGACTAGTCTAAGACCTACCTGGAGAGGTGATTGCGTTGCCAAGGGCAAGCATTGAGTAGTAGCAAGGAGCCCCATGACTAAGAGAAGACCCGCCTTTCCCCACCCTCTCCAAGAACTCTGGTTCGTACCTCTAAAATACATCACGTACATCTTTTCAGGCCAATATGTATGAATTTAGCTTATTCATTTTAATGACTGCATAGGATTCTTTTGCATGGGTGTGCCATGGTGTATTTATCCAATTACCTAGTGATGGACATTTCTGTTATTTCCACTCTTGTACATATGTTTGTATGCACCCTTGCAGTACTATTATGGCATAGATTCCTGGAAGTGGGGTTGCTTAGTCAATGACTTAACACCATTTTGGTACATAGATAATGACCAGGCTTCTGAAGGGTCTCCTTAGAGCCCTAGTATTTGAATTCCAACCTGGGGGATTCCACTGTTCTGCCTCATAGTTGTCTTTCTCCTGAGCTTTAGTCCTGATGTATTGGGTACCATATTTCATATTTATAAATTGTTTATGCTTTTGATACAGAGACACTTCTGAAGGAGAAATAACCATGGACCAAACTGTAGTAAGTAATTTTTCAAAATGAATCTACTTGTGACTCCTCCAATACCTGAATAGATGTAAGTAAAATAGTGCTTCTACCCAAGTGCACACACCAAGCCAAGCTCAACTGTGGTCATCGAGGGTCAACTTACATTACTTTCTTTAGCATCTGCCCAAGAACGTAGTAAGAAAACCATCCTCTGATTTTTCTGAGGTCCCTGTGGGGACTTTTGGAAGCATATTTTGTGGGTTATGGGAGTGTGGAATGACTTACGGATTGTCAATGGCAAACTTATTGGTTGTAGACATCTTGGAAAGAAGCCTGGTTCTTCCAAGAATGATACAATTTTTGTAAGACTGGCATTCACATAATCAATCCCCCCTTTATCTGTATAGATTTGACCAAACTATGTCCCATCATCCTTGCCCCAGTCCTTATTCCAGTGCCTCCAAGTTTTACCATGTTAGACTCTGAAAGGATCAGTAAGCACAGACATTGTAAGGTATTTAGACACGAGAGAAATATTTTGATTCTACAAAGTACAATCAAGACTACAGTGCCTTCCAAATTATCTGCCATCATTTATAATGCTTTCTGGAAAGAGCTGAGTCACAATTTCTTAATTTAATACATGATAGATTACATGACCTAAGTAAAATTCCTCTCAAATAATAGGTGTAAAAAGCCTTTTGATGACGATGTGCTCCCCAGAATCAGGCTGCCTGCGTTGGAACCCCTGTTCTTCCACGTCCTGACTGGGAGAACTTGGGCAACCTAATTAAACTCTCTGTGCCTCAGTTTCCTCATCTGTAGAATGGGGATGACAATATTACTGTTCCTCATAGGACTGCTGGAAAGATGGAACGGGATGATAAGTAAATGCTCAATAGTGATTCCTATTGTCATCACCACGTTAGGGTCCAGATCCAGAAGGCTCAGACTTTGCTCCCAGCTCTGACTCATCAGCTGTGTGATACTGGGAAGATCATTGAACTTCTCTGAGACTTAGCTTCCCCATCTAAGAAATGGGGTGACAATCCCTGCATTGCCCAAACTGCAGGGGTGAGGTGAGGACTAGATACATTGACTTTTTTGAGGCTGATTTGCAAATGGCAATGAGTTACATAAATGTAAGGCATAATTATGATTGCTGTTATTGACAATAAGCCCTGTACTCAAATGTGACGTGTGTTTCAAGATTTCAGTGATGATGTACTTTTGTTTTGCATTATTTTGGAACAGAGAGAAGGGCAAGGAATGGCTACAATTTCCCATGTACCATCCAGGTAAGAGCTGAGTTTATTCATAGCTGGTACATTTAGTTCCGATTTTCCTTCCATTTAATTCTGTATTTGCAGCGTGTTGGTCAGAGTTGTCAGAAGGAAATCAAAGTACCCGGTGGTTATTTTACAGATGCTGTAATTGGGCTCTTGCCTTCATAAAATAAGTTGTTTCGGTTGGTCATGGCGCAGCCTAGCAGCCTGCCTTCTGCCTCTTTGTAGTGAAGAGAAAATGGGGTCCAAAGTGGTCATAATTTGGGGATGGGGGAATAAAGTGTTTGTTGTCGTCAAAAAAGTACCGGAAATACTGAGCAGGGAAGTGGAAAAACAACATGGAAAGCAGCCTTGATCCTGTTCAGAGGTGTGGTCCAGCTCCTTCCAGAACACTGGCTATTGATGCCCTGCTTGATGCAATTTGGAGAGGCTCACAGGAAGGTCACTGACATGTTCAGGGTGCTAAGAGCAAAGAGTCTGTTGCAGCAAAGGGAGAGGTTTAAAAAAAGAGGAGTCCTTGTTAGAGGGAAGAGCAGGGAAAAGATGGGCTCCACATGGAAGGCAGGGAGAGCAGGGACTCTGCCTACTGTGGCTCAGTGGAGGAGGAGGCATGGCTTAGATTGGACAAAGAGAAATTTTGAGTTAGCACAGGCACATCTAAATTTCAACAGCTGTGTGAAACCTAGGAAATGTGTGCTTCAAAAAGATGTATTGGCCAATAGAAATGGGGAAAAGTCTACGTACGCTTGTGACTTTTTTTTTTTTTAAAGATTTTGTTTATTTGAGAGAGAAAGAGGACACGAGCAGGGGAAGAGGGACAGAGGGAGAAAGAGAAGCAGACTCCCTGCTCAGTGGGAACACAACACAAGGCTTAGCTGGGATCATGAGCTAAGCCAGTAAGCCGCTTGACCAACTGAACCAACCAACCACCCAGGTGCCCCTCAGCTTAAAGATGCTCCGAAATGAAATAGCAGAGAAGATTGGAATGTCTGAGGACCTTGGTTCAATGGTTGAGGTCAAGCATAGCCATTCTTTCGTAACGTATCTTTTAGTGGCCAGAATATTCTAGGGATGTATTAGGTATTTGTGACCTTGGCTAAGTCTCAGCTCCCTCATCTGTGGAATATAGATGGTAATAGTTCTACTCATGAGGCTATTGCGAAGGTAACATGAGTCAAAATCCAGGAGCGAGATTGCTATAAATGTTAGCGACCATCACCACCATTATCTCCATTATTATTCTATTATAGAAATAGGCCTTCTGCAGAACACATCTTTAGAGACTAATTGAGCATGTGCCATTTGCCTTCTTGCAGTAACGATGGATAAATTGGAGACCAAAAGGATAAAAGGTTTTCTCCGAAGTAATAAATCCTGAGTACTCCATCTTCTCTATTAATTAGTACAAGTTCCTAGAGAACACATGGCTAGTTCATTTTATTTATTTTATGTTGTTTATTTTATTTTATTTATTTGAGGGGGGAGAGGGGAGAGGGATTGAGCAGACTCCCCACTGAGTGCTGAGGGACTGAGGAATTAATCCCGTGATCCTGAGATCAGTGACCAGAGCCAAAACCAAGAGTCTGATGCTTAACTGCTTAACCCACCGAGCCACCCAGGCACCCCTCGTTGATTTTAATATAATACAACTGTTGCTGACTGTTCTTTTGAAAATGGGTTTTGAGGGGCACCTGGGTGGCTCAGTTGTTGGGCGTCTGCCTTCGGCTCAGGTCATTGTCCCAGGGTCCTGGGATCAAGCTCCAAATCTGGCTCCCTGCATGGCAGGGAACCTGCTTCTCCCTCCCCCACTCCCCGTGCTTGTGTTCCCTCTCTCGCTGTGTCTCTGTCAAATAAATAAGTAAAATCTTAAAAAACAAGAAAAAAAGAAAATGGGTTTTGAGTTGTTTGTTTTGCATATGAGAAAATTTATCAGAAGTTTTCAATATGCTGTCTTCCATCATTTCTTAAGATTTGCCTGTTGATAGATGTAAAATGTTTGATATTTATGAACTCCCAATGAAGTCATCTGTGTAGAATTTCGGCGCTGTGGGCAGGATGTACTCTGTTGACATAAATGCAACAGCATTCTTTTTTGCTCTCCTTTTTAGCTATCTTTGTCAGACTATCCTAAAGGCCAGCTCTTCCTTAGCAGCCACCGAACTGATTAACAGGATCAAAAGTAAAATACACGGCAGCCTCACCCATGGAAACTTCACCGAGGGTCAGCTGACATTATCAGTAAAATCTGAACATGTTGCGGTGAAAAAACTAGGTAACTGGTGGGGAGGGGTATTCCATGTGCATTCACTCCCCTTTTTATTTATGTATTTTTTATTTTATTTTTAAAGATCTTATTTTTTATATGACAAGGAGAAACACAGTGAGAGAGGGAACACAAGCGGAGGGAGTGGGAGAGGGGGAGCCCTGTATGGTACTGGATCCCAGGACCCTGGGATCGTGACGGGAGCCAAAGGCAGACGCTCAATGACTGAGCCACCCAGGCGCCCCATGCACTCCCCTTTTTAGAGCGCTCTTAATGCATGCACAGTAAGACATCCTGATTTCTGGGGAGGAGACGAGTTGTCTTCATGTTCCTTTCCACATCCTCAGTGCTCACTTGCCCTGACAACCTTTCCACCTGTATGAGCTCATGAAAAACACGGAGGGGTAACCGGAGACCATCGGTCCACTCTGGGCATCAGCAGTGGCCAGGCCGTAAGCGGAGTGGGAGGATTGTCTCTCTTGAGTAAATACCCAGAGGCCTGGGGAGCTTCCTCGTTCCACATAGTAACTGTCTGATAGAGGCTTGCTGATTTATTGATTGATACAGCCAGGTTATTCATTTGAGAAAATGATCTGGAAACAGTCCAGAATTTCTCTCCCGGGCATCTCTTTCCTTTAATGGTAAAGAGACAGGCTGTTGGGCCCCTCCATCCCCTTGCTGTGGCTGCTAGGGGACTGTGGTAAAAACATCAGGCTCAGCCAGATGATACTCAGAGGCTTAGAACACACAGTCCTGGGGCACCTGGGTGGCTCAGTGGGTTAAAGCCTCTGCCTTTGGCTCAGGTCATGATCTCAGGGTCCTGGGATCGAGCCCCGCATTGGGCTCTTTGCTCAGCAGGAAGCCTGCTTCCCCCTCTCTCTCTGCCTGCCTCTCTGCCTACTTGCGATCTCTCTCTGTCAGATAAATAAATAAAATCTTAAAACACACACACACACACACACACACACACACACACACAGTCCTTGGCAACAAAGTGATCAGGTAGCAGAGGGCAGGCTGCAATGGCCAGCAACAGCAAGAGGGGAGCCGGAGAAGCGTGGAAGCCACAGGCAGAGCCCGCCATGCCAATGGTGCTGATGGCTGTCCTCAGAGGAAGCTGGGATTCCCCTGGCTCTCCACTTCTCCCTGCCACTCTGTCAACACGTGGAGGAAAGATTTCCGGAATCCAGGTCACAAACTTAGCAGGACGTCAGGAGAAACTGGGAATTTACACACATACTTAGCCCAGGTCACTTCTCCCTTACTGTGACCACACTTGGCAGCAAAACCTTGCCCTTGGCACCGCCAGCAGAGCAGATACTGGCGACAGCAGAGACATTGAGTTTACTGAAACCCAATGCACCCCAGAGTCCATTAGGAAGGGAGGAACCATCCAGAAGGAGAAGTCAGCCTTCAGTTTCCTGTCACTGACCGTGGGGGTACCTCACATGGACGGCAGCTGGCAGGTGAGGACTTCTAATTGTGTGTGTGTGTGGCTCGAACTTTTTTCAAGGCAGATGTGACTTTTTTTAAAACCGAGACCAAAAAAACTGTCCTGTCAGCTTGTGGTTTTAATGAAAAGGACTAAATATGAGTTTTTCCCAGGAGGCTTATTAAAAAAAAAAAAAAGACAGCATTTCATGTACTTTCAACGAAGACTGATTTAAATGGCTCGTCTTTTATTTGCTGGTGTTTACGCGTCGGGAAATAATGATGGGTCGTAATGGATGCTCATGACCCTTGTAAGTGCCTTTTGCCCCTTCAAATGCATACATTTTCTCCATAGAGCCGGGAAGGTGTGAAGCCCAGGAAACAGTCTCTAAATACAAAGGGACCTATAAGTGGCTCTTAACCAACCCTACTGAGACAGCCCAAACTAGATGCATAAAAAACAGGCACAGAAACGCTACTAGAATCTGGTACGTATTGGCCAAGTTCTAATTGCCAGTTCAGAGACTCAAAGATCCTCTTAACTGGGGCCATGCTTCTGTCATTTGACTGAGCAACACCCCCCGCCCCTCCCCCGCCCCCTCTACCCTGTCCTTCACCCTTTGGACCTACTTAAGCATGCACAGGCAACATAAGAACATTCTAGAAAGATGTTCAAGGAGACAAAAGAGAAGAAGTCCCCCATAATCCCTTCACCGCTGGTTTTAGGTTGGTGTGTTTGTTCATCTCCCTGTTTCCTGTGTGCTTTTAAGTGTTATGTAGTTTTATGTAATGGTAATTGGTAATCACCGCCCTCATCTCAATAATGCGATTTACCTTTTCACTCAATAGTTGATCAAACATTTTTCCATGTTTTATGTTCTTCTTCTTAATGACCATCTCGAAAAATTGCCTCAGAAGCTACCTTGTTGATGGGCCATAATAATTTACTAAATCACCCTTCTATTGTTGCCTTATCATTTTCCTTCTTGAAATCATCAGTCCCTCTTCTCTGACTCTCTGCTGTTAATGGTTTATGCCATTAACTTAAGTAGGCAGACCAGAAGGGCAGCAGGTTTTGACAGAGGCTTAAAAGCTCTCTGTTGGAAGGCAACATCTTGGACTGGGTCCTTCTCTCTTCGTACATGTAATCAGTCAGCAAATCATGCTGGTTTTGTGATCACAATCAGAGCCTGTATGTAGCCTTTCCTCTCTATCCTCACCGCCATGACCTCAGTGCAGACCCTTGCTATCATCCCTCATCTGACCTTAGAGCAGTCTCCTCGCCTTCCCCCACTCTGGTTCCACATTGCCTCAAGTATGAAGTCCAAACCCCTAAATACAGAGCTCAAGACCCGCAGGCTTCCTATTTACCGTACGTACCAGCCAAAAGGGGCCATTTGCTCTTGTGGACTCCAGGGGGTACCTCCCTGTGTCTGGTTCTCCACTTGTGCTCTGTGCTGTGCTTCAGGGTGGGAGGGGCCTTCCTCTGGGACCCCGCCCGATTTGTCTGCACCACCTGTCAGCCGCCCTGGCACCCCGGGGGTGCTCAGTAAATGTGCCCGCTCACCATGAAATGAACTGGATGGAATTGGATGAGGCATAGGGGAGGGTGGATGATGAAGGCCGATGAGCTACAGAGGGTGCTATGCTCACTGCCTTCAGGAAATGATGTGCAGAGCTAGGGACCAATTTCTACCAGGGATTTCCTCTTAAAATGGGGATAAGAAGGGAAAGTGGGGGTAAGCAGCCATGTCCAAAGGGGCAACATCTCCACCTTGACTCTTGCTCCGTTGAACATTGCCACGCTTCATCTAGGACTCTCTTGCCTTTTTACACCTCCTGCATTGGGACCCTCCATTCCCTTGTCCCCAAGAACAAAGGGTTCTTTCACGGGGCTCCCGCCTTTGCTACCTGAGCCCAGAGGCTGGGAGTGGGTAGAGGGAAGGCATGCCCCGGCTACACTGTGCTCCTTCTTTGTTTGCTCTAAGAGTTTTCTGGCCTCATCCTCCAATGAGAAAGCTTTTTGTCCCTCCCTCCTCTCTTTTTCAGCTCAATCAGTGTCCATACTGGCAAATCCCAGTGGAAAAAACCAAAGTTGAAACAATGTAAACTGCTTCAAGGACTTCCTGATAAGATTGTGGATCTTGCTAACATTACTATCAGTGATGGTGAGTAAGACTATTCTGTACACATTAATGACATAATGGAACCTCGCTTAGTTGGTCTGCTTGACCTGAGATGAGAGGGTACAGACAAGCCTCACGAAGGAAAATCTACCTTACAATGATCCAACTTCAGAAACTAGGAAGTTCATGTTGGTAGACGTGGGAGTGGGGCATGCTAAGTTGGGACCGTCAGTGTTTTTTGCTTTCTAGTGCTTTTTATTTTATAATTTTTGGCTAATTATTATTTTTCATTTCATCTTGGTTTTTTGAAGATTTTATTTATTTGACAGAGAGAGAGACAGTGAGAGAGGGAATACAAGCAGGGGGAGTGGGAAAGGGAGAAGCAGACTCCCCGCTGAGCAAGGAGCCCGATGTGGGGCTCGATCACGGGACCCTGGGATCATGACCCAGGCCGAAGGCAGATGCTTAACAACTGAGGCACCCAGGCACCCTATTTATTTATTCTAGAAAGAAAGAATGAGCAAGTGGAGGGGCACAAGGAGAGGGAGAAGCAGGCTCCCCACTGAACAGGGAGCCCAACATAGGGCTCAATCCCTGGACCCTACAGTCATGACCTGAATTGAAGGCAGAGGCTTAAACCACTGAGCCGCCACCCAGGTATCCCATTATTTTTCATTTTAAAACAGTTTTAACAGTTTTAACCCCTGGGGGGGCTCAGTTCGTTAAAATTCTGACTCTTCGTTTCGGCTCAGGTCATGATCTCAGAGTCACGGGATCAAGCCCAAGTTCAGCTCCGCACTCGGGGGAGTCTGGTTAAGATTCTCTCTCTGCCTCTCCCTCTGCCCCTCTACCTGCTCACTCCCACCCACTCTCTCTCTTTCAAATAATAAATAAATAAATATTTACAAAAACAGTTTTGGGGCGCCTGCGTGGCTCAGTTAAGGCATCTGACCCTTGGTTTCGGCTCAGGTCGTGATGTCAGGGTTGTGGGATAGAGCCCCGCTTCTGGCTCTGCGCTCAGCTCAGAGTCTGCTGGAGGTTCTCTCCCTCTTCCTCCGCCACTCTCCTGCTCTCTTACTCTCTCAAATAAATAAGTAAGTAAGTAAATAAATAAATAAATAAAATATTTTTAAAAAGTTTTAATAGGTAATTCTTTACGTAGTTCAATATTGCAAAACCAGAAAGGAAACACAGTGAAACATCTTCCCACTGCTGACCCCAGCCATTCAATAAATAGCCACAGAGATATTTCATGTATCTATGCGGAAATTCACACACACACACACACACACACACACACACACACACACACACACACCCCATACAGACATTTATACATATACATGTATATTCTCCTTCCCTCTTAGTACACAAGGTGGGGCGCGCCGTCCATGCCACTCTGCACCTTGCTTTTTTCTGTTAATAATATATTGCGGGAATGATCATTTTAGTATATGAAGAGCTTTCTCATGCTTTTTATCGCTGCATTATATTATGTCACTTTATATCACTGCATGGACATGCCACGATTTATTTCTTGGACCTATTTCCTGTGGGTGGGCATTTAAGCTGTTAATAACACTTTATCTTTACCAGACTGCCGTAATGGAGACTGTACATATGTCATTTTGCGTAAGTAGGGTGTACCCGAAGCATAAATTCCTACAAGCAGAATTGCTGGGTCAGTTGTACTTTTTTTTTTTCTAAAGATTTTATTTATTTATTTGACAGAGAGAGAGAGATCACAAGTAGGCAGAGAGGCAGGCAGAGAGAGAGGGGGAAGCAGGCTCCCCACTGAGCAGAGAGCCTGACGCAGGGCTCGATCCCAGGACCCTGGGATCACGACCTGAGCCGAAGGCAGAGGCTTTAACCCACTGAGCCACCCAGGCGCCCCTGTCGTACTGTTGATGGTATCAAAATGCTCTCTGCACTGTTTGCTCGCACCAGTTCATACTCCCACTTGCAAGGTAGGAAAGCACCTGTCTCGGGGTACCTTCATCAAAGCAGCATGCTCTCAGACTTTGGGGTCTGTGGCAGTTTGATAAGCAGAAATGGATATCTCGTTGTGGTTTAAAAATGTTCTTTTTTTTTTAAAGATTTTATTCATTTGACAGAGAGAAACACAGTGAGAGAGGGAACACAAGCAGAGGGAATGGTAGCAGGAGAAGCAGGCTTCCCACGGAGCAAGGAGCCCGATGCGGGGCTTGATCCCAGAACTCTGGGATCATGACCTGAGCCGAAGGCAGACGCTTAACAACTGAGCCACCCAGGCGCCCCTAAACATGTTCTTGTGAAAATATTCACATAACATTTTACCCACTTACTGGGTACAATTCCATGGTTTTTAGTATATTCGCTAGATTACGCAAGAATCACCACTAATTCCAGGACATTTTGGTTTTGGCCTCTCCAAAGAGAAGCCTCATACACATGAGCTGGCACTCTCATTACCCCCTGCCGCAGACCCTGGAAACCTCTACTCTACCTTCTTTCTTCTTTTAATTTTTTTTTATTGTAGTAAGAACAATGAGATCCATCCTCTTGATGTGTTTTTAAAGTACAATGTTGGGGCACCTGGGTGGCTCAGTTGGTTAAGCAACTGCCTTCGGCTCAGGTCATGATCCCAGGGTCCCAGGATCGAGTCCCGCATCGGGCTCCCTGCTCAGTGGGGGGTCTGCTTCTTTTTCTGATCTCTCCCCTCTCATGGTCTCCCCCCCAATAAATAAATAAATAAATAAATAAATAAATAAATAAACAAAAGCTTAAAAATAAATTAAAAAAGCACAATGTGGCATGGCTGACCTGCAGAACTTATTCATCTTGCTTAACTGAAACTTGATCCCTATTGATGAGCAACTCCCCATTTCCCCTACCCCAGCCCCTGGTAAGCACCACTCCACTCTGCGCTTTTGTGAGTTCAACTATGTTAGATTCCCCACGTAGGTGAGATCATGCAGTATTTTGTCTTTCTGTGTCTGGCTTATTTCACTTAGCATAATGTTCCCCAGGTTTATCCATGTTGTTGCAAACTGTAGGATTTCCTTCTTTTTGAAGGTGAATAATATTCCAGTGTGTATGGATGTGTGTGACATTGTCTTTACCTCTAGATGGATACTTACATTATTTCCATATCGTGACTATTGTGAATAGTGTTGTAATGAACATGTGTGTGCAGGTAACTCTTTGAGATAGTGATTTTAGTTCCTTTGGATATACGTACACAAGTGAGATTGCTGGATCATACAGTAGTTCTGTTTTTAATTTGAGAGGAACCTCCCTAGTGTCTTCCACAATGGCTGCAGCAATTTACATTCCCACCCACAGTGTACCAGGGTACCGTCTTCTCCACACCCTTGACGACACTTTATTATCTCCTGATTTCTGATAATAGCCATCCTGACAGTGGTGAGGTGATATCTCATTGTGGTTTTGATTTCCGTTTCCCTGATGATTACTGATATTGAGCACTTTTTCATGTATCTATTGGCCCTTTTTATGTCTTCCGAGAAATGCCTATTTGAGTCCTTAGTCCATTTTTAAATCAGGTTACCCGTCTGTTTTTCACTATTGAGTAATAGAAATTCTTAAAAAAAATTTTTTTTAAGTTTTTTTTTTAAGTAGGCTCCATGTCCAATGTGGGGCTTGAACTCATGACCCAGAGATCAAACATTGCATGCTATACTGACTGGTACCCCATGAGTTATAGAAATTCTTTGTATATTTTGGAGATTAACTCCTTATCGAACATATGATTTGCAAATATTTTCTCCCATTCAGTAAGTTGTCCTTCACTCTGTTGATTATTTCCCTTGTTTTGAGAAACTTTTTATTTGATGTAGTCTCACTTGTTTATTCTTGTTTCTGTTGCCTGTGCTTTTGGTGTCACATCCATGAAATCATTGTCAAGATCAAAGTCATGAAGATTTTCCATTATGGTCTCTTCTAGGGATTTTTGAGTTTGAGGTCTTGCATATAAGTCTAAAATAATTTTGAGTTGACTCTTGTGCATGGTGTAACACGAGGGCCAATTTCATTCTTTTTCATTCAATTCATTTTCATTCAATTTCATTCTTTATTCTTTTGCATGTGAATTTTCAGTTTTCCCAACACTGTTTATGGAAGAGATTATCCTTTTCCCAGTGTGTGTTCTTTGTACTCCTATTGAAGATCAGTTGATGGCACATGTGTGGATTTGTTTCTGGGCTCTCTATTCTGTTCCGTTGGTTTATAGGTTTGTCTTCATACCAGTACCATGCTGTTTTGATTATTGTAGCTTTGTTTTATATTTTGATATCAAGGAGTGTGATGTCTTTGTTCTGCTTTCTCAATTTGGTGTGTGGGGGGGAAGGGCTTCAATGAATTTTAGAATTGCCTTTTCTATTTCTGTAAAAGATACCATTAGCTAGACTAGTTCGGTGAAGTCTATTGTCCCTACAGTATAGATCTTCTGATGCTTCTCCTTAGAAGATGCAGCCTTGGGCTTGGACCTATTCTCTCTGACTACCAGGGATGACTGTGATTCTAGCTAGGTTCTCTCTGTTTCTTTTTCTGATCTCCCTGCTGAGCTTCTGGATGGTGCACCTCTCTTGGTATCACACCCAGCTGTTAGCCTCCTAATTGCTAGTTGGTGGCTCTGTTGTTTTTGACAAAACCCCGGGGCATAAATTGCTCCATAGTCTGATCCCATTATAGTTCATCCCCTTGGTAGGGGCAGAATATTGCCAGTCTTTGAGGCTTTCTCCCACCTTCTCTGTGAAGAAATATCTGTCCCATGGGGCAAGAGCTCGGGAGACGGTGAAGTGATGAATGTGTCCTTCACAAGATGCTTCGCCAGGGTTTTCCCTATGGAGCAGAGGCTGTGTGTGAATTTGAGGGGAAGGGGGCCTTACCGCTGTCATTCAGCTGCTGCCACTGCCCAGTAGGGATCATCCACAGACCCGAGCCAGAAATATGGGAACTTCCAAGGTGCACTGGCTCTCAAATCCGCTCAGAACAGTTCTTCTATCCCAGGGACCTGGGGGAGATGGTAACTACCACTCAGCTACCTAGGCCAATGGAGCGATTTTTCCACAAGGCAGAGCTATTGGGAGACGGGTGTAGCTCCTAGCTCAGATGCCGTGGCCTCCCCACTGTACTGACCAAGTTTCCAACTTCCTTGCAGAAGATGGAAATTTGAGATCCTTGCCAAGGAATATCTAGAAGAACTAGAAAAGTAAGCACAGCTCTGATGGTTTCTAGGTCCGAAATCATAAGTCAGCACACTAGGGAGGGTTGCAGCTTGAAGCAAGTGGGCAGCGAGTTGGAGAGGTCTGTGTTTCATGCTGACCTCCCTCCTCTGAGCGACACATTTTTCTTAGACATGATAATAGAATTTTCTCCGTAGGAGAAAAAGCTAAACAACCTTAACAACAAGAAAAGCATTGCACTGAGTTAGGATTTTTAGAAAATTAACTGTCAGAAATCACTTTATTAAAAAAAAAATCCTCAGAGGATGCGAACAGTTGTGTGATGGCTGTAATGTATATAACTGAAAATAAATTATCAAATTTATTAGCTTTGGAGGAATGCTTCTCCTTGTAAGTTAGGAGCTTGATGAAAAATGAGTACAATGTAAAGGAAAGAAAATGCATTCACACTGAAACAATTTTTCTTTAGCCTTCAATCTTGCTGACAAGCATTAGATATCTTGGTTAGAGAAAAACTTAGCAGTTTCCCAGTTAAATGCTCATTTCATGTAATTCCTGAATACCGCGGAGTTCAAAAAGTACCCTTATTTCAAAGGTCTGTGGGTTCTTTGCTTTGCCCCATCTTTGTGACCTCCAAAATAGTGAAGATGCATCACATTCTAATCAAGTTGGCTGGAACTTTTCACAAAGCTGTCTCCTGGGTGTGTCCATCCCACTGCCTGGGCAGGATAGTGGATGGTGGAGAGAGAGTGATGTAATTCCCAGGATGTCAGGGAGAACTACGAAGCACAGCCGTTCCAACCCCCAAACTGTGGAGAAAAAGGACAAAGTCACAGATGCTGTAGTAGAAAGTGATATTAAAGAACACTAACTTTGGACTCAAACAGGCCTGGATCAAAATCTGGGTTAGAACCTCCAAGTCACAATTCCATAATCTGCATACAGGGAATAATGTTAGTACCCATCACACAGGGCTATCACAATGATTAAATTCAAGAATGTATGTATAAAGGCCTTGTAGTATCTTGTCTCCAAAATGCCCACCATCGATTCATTCCCTCCTCGTCAATTAGAAGTTGAATCAGGGCTGCCTTGTGACTACTTAGCCCAGTAGAATTCGGCAATGGTGATGCTGTGCTGGTCATGGGACTAACTTTTAAGGGGACTGGAAATTTCTGCTTCCATTCTCTCGTGTGCTCTCAGTGGGGATTCTTCCCCTCAGAACCCAGACAGCATGCTATAAGAAGCCTGGAAAATGTTTAAACCCCCAGCTCTGCCAAAAAAAGGTAATTTTGTCGCACTTGCTGATTTTCTTGGTGTAATCCTCCCCTGATGGCTGAATCCAAACTATAGCAGGCAATTACTGAACATGAAGTTGGTAAGAGATACACAGATACCATAGATATAAATAATCACCAAAGCATAGATTTATCAAAATGTAGCAAAATCGGGGCACCTGGGTGACTCAGTCATTAAGCGTCTGCCTTTGGCTCAGGTCATGATCCCAGGGTCCTGGAATCGAGCCCCGCATCAGGCTCTCTGCTCAGCAGGAAGCCTGCTTCTCCCTCTCCCTTTGCCTGCCCTTCTGCCTACTTGTGATCTCTCTCTTTCTCTTTGTCAAATAAATAAATAAAATCTTTATAAAAAACCATGTAACTCTAGATGAAAAGTGCTATTACTTTCCACAATATAGTCAGTCTCCCATTGGCCTGTTGTTTACTTTCCTCCTGTGACAGCAGGGACTGCAGGAAGTAAAGTCACACCAGAGGCCCAAAGAATGACTCCAGGCGGGCAGCTCTAGCTATCCCATTTACAGCAAAGCCTGAAATTTTAATAAGAGCGACAGAAAGATTGGTGAATGAGAGCACTCACTGTATTTTTCTTCCATCCACTGTCTTGTTTCCTCAGTTTCTTTAACTGACCAGAAGACAGATGTACCAAGGACAAAATATTAATTTAGAAGTAATTACAACCTTGTTCAACCTCCCCCTTTCTTCCTCCTCAGTTCCTAGGCCATTGTTGGGTGGATCGAAGTAATGGTTGGGGGGGTGATTGAGAGAGTCTCAGTGAAGATTGCTTAATTTACATTGACAAGGACAGAGAGTTATTTGCAGAGAGAGAGGGGGAGAAGACACACAGAGAGAGAGAGAGAGAGGATGTTTATGGTAATTTATTTTGTTTTCCCAAACAGACTTGGTGATTTGTCATGTATGTTCCAGGTTGAGCTATGAATATAATCTCTCTCTAGACTTTTTCTCAACGGATTGTATTTCTCGATATTTTCCATTATATTTTGGTTACTGGAGTTAAATATGAGGGCTTTAAGCTAGGAGGGCACCACAAGGAGCTTAGCTTTCTGTGGGTTATATTGAACTAAAATCTAATTTGTGTTGTATTTGTTTTACCAAATACTGGCATTGTGGTTACAACAAACAGAGGTTTTTCGTTTTAGAGATGCATACTGAAGTATTTCTGGATGAAATTATATGTCTGGAATTTGCTTTAAAAGAATCTGGGGTTGGGGGAAGGTGGGTGAGAGTGTAGATAAAATAAGATTAGCTCTTCATTGACACTTGTTGAAGCTAGGTGATTCATGAGGTACATGGGGATTCATTATACTATTCTTTCTACTTTTGTGCATGTTTGAAAATTTCCATAATAAAAAGTGAAGAAAAAAGTGGGCGAGTTAATACCTATTGTTCTCCCCCCCAAAAAAAAAAAAAAATCTAAACGAAATTGCTCTTTATTATATGTGGTCCATAGTTGCTTTTCTTTCTGTGATTGCTGGTTCTTGACACAAAAATACCACCACCACCCCTGATTAGAGAAACACAGACTGAGTGTTTGCAGATATTTTTGTACATGTGGGATCTACTTAACTCAATCCAATACTCAAAAGTCTTAACTTAATTAGAATCTAATTGCAAGATAATCTTCAGTGACAAAAAGGTTTCCCTGGTGTATTTTAAAAAGGATTTAATGAATAAAAACTTGACTTATGTGCTATTTTCTGGGACTCCACCTATTATAGAAATTGAGGTCCAGCATTTTTTTTTTTACTGTAAATTTTGCTGCCTGTGTAGATATTTTCATTTGACTGCCTTTACTTTTGAAAGGGAAGGAAGCAGACCAGCATGGCCCCAAACGAAATAATGCGAGTTTTCTATTTTAATTTTCTTTCCCCAGAGAATGCAGATGATGTCGCAGAGCACATTTTAAATTTAATAAATAAATCCCCTCCTCTGGATGAAGAAGAAACAAAGATTATTGTTTCTAAAGTATCTGATATTTCACAATGTGATGAGATAAGTATGAATCTAACCCAGACTATATTACAAATAATCAATGCTGTTTTGGAAAAACAAAACAATTCAGCATCTGATCTGCATGAAGTGAGAAACAAGTAAGTACTAATGCTTTGGTAAAATAAGTTATTTCACAAAATCTATAATATTTGTTATTCATTCCTTTGCCTACAGTCCACCACATTGTCAAGGTCAGGTGGCTATGCATGGAGAGCTGCATTAGTACGATGCAATGGGGTCATCCCATACAAATCCCCATTGTGAAGGAATGCTTTGCAAAATTCCAATTAATTGTAGCAGTGTTTCCAGTAAATAGTTGCCCCAAACTGAACCTCCACTCTATTTTCCCGGCCCTGGGGCTCCCCCAGTTTCTAGAAAATGCATCCACCCATTGCTCAAGCAAAAAGCATAGGAATAATACTAGTTACCTCCCTCTACCTCACAGCTAGTCAGTGACCAAGTCTTGTAGGAGGCACTGGACACGAGATTATTAATCCCTAAAATCGTCCTCAAACCCATCTACTTCTGTCCATCCCCACCCCCAATCCCACCCAGTCCCAGCCTCATATCTCTCCACTGACCTTCTGCAGTAACCTCCTAACTGGGCGCCCCCCATCTTTTCACGCACATATCCGATCATGTCATGCTCTTGATTTTAAAACCTCTCAATGGCTTTCCGTTACACATAGAATAAAATCCAAATTTCTTGGCCTATGAGGCCATCAGCATCTGGCTTTACATATAACTACATAATTATAACTACATAACTTTACATATAAGTCATTTAGTCTTGAGAACCCCGTGCGAGAGGAGTGCCAGGGTTACTTCCGGGTTACGGGTGAGGAAACGGAAGCTCAACCGCGTTCCTGTATCTGCCCACGCAGTTAGAAATGAGAGGAGCTAAGCTTTAAACCTCAGCCTGTCTGACTCCAAAGCCAGTGCTCTGATTTCATAATCCCTTAAACAATATAAAGACAGTGATGAAAACTGAAGGAAAATCTGACGTTGAGGAAATCCCGGAAGGAGAATGGGCCTTACATTACAGCGGTAGGAAGGCTCTTCTCTCCCCACGGTTCCTTGCAGAATTCTGAGGATAATCGAGCGTGCGGGTCACAAGATGGAGTTTTCTGGGAGGACAGCAAATCTGACGGTGGCCAGGCAGGCGTTGGCCATCCTGCGGGTGGACCACTCATTTGAAGGCATGGCATTCGGCATTCGCTCCTACGAAGAAGGCACAGACCCCGAGGTGAGTCCAGGTCCGGGAACTAAGAACCCATCAGGCAAGTCTTGATTCACTTACTCCTTGGGAGAGAGAAGGGATACTTTTGAGAGGTTTAGTCTTCAGGGGACCTTATGAAAATACAAATGTCCCGGGGAAGATTGATATAGAAACCTCAGAAGCCTAACAGCTTGGTGGGGATGATGTCCCTGAGGTGTTTACACGACCTTTGGCCCCCATGGCCCGAAATCATCTCACGTGTTCCTTTATTAGTAGCTACCATTTCTAGAGGACTCATTATATGTCGGGGCACTGAGCTGCTGTCTGTGCAGATAAGAAAACAGAGCACCTGTTAAGTAACTTGCTCAAGGACACACAGCCTAATGGCAGAGTCAGGATTCCAACTTAGGTCTGTCTGGCTTTTAAAGTCCAGGCCATGGGGCACCTGGGTGGCTCAGTGGGTTAAAGCCTCTGCCTTCAGCTCAGGTCATGAACTCAGGGTCCTGGGATCGAGCCCCACATCGGGCTCTCTGCTCAGCGGGGAGCCTGCTTCCCCCTCTCTCTCTGCCTGCCTCTCTGCCTACTTGTGATCTCTCTCTCTCTGTCAAATAAATAAATAAAATCTTAAAATAAAGTCCAGGCCCTTTCCATCACACCACAATACCTCAGCCTTTGGCAGGCCACAGGCCGCCAACCCCTGCAGAAAATAATTTGGGAGGGCACCGCTTTTTTTTACTGTACAGTTTTTAAAAATTATGACGTTCACATATAGGGAAATACACAAATTATAACTATCTATTTTCTGAATTCTAACAGATGCATAAGTCTGTGTAACTCAAATCCTATCAAGACATAGAATATTACTGTCACCCCTAAAATTCCCCTCCTGCCCCTTCCCAGTCAATCCCCACAGCTACGACCTCCCCTAGCAACACCTGTTCTGGTATTTTGCCACCGTAGTTTTGCCTGTTCTAGAACTTTATATAAATGGAATCGTAAAATATATATTGTCTTATATAAGATTGCTTGCTTATAGCATTCTTTTGTTTGTATAGTTTATTTTTTTTTATTGCTGAATAATATTCCATTGTATGGATACACCAAAGATCGTGTATCTAGTCTCCTGTCGATAGACACTGAGATTGTTTCCCGTTTGGGGCTATTATCAATGGTAAATACTGCACTGAACATTCATGTAACAGTCTCTGTGTAAACATATGTTTTCATACATCATGAGTAATACCCAGCAAAGGCATTGCTGGCTCATAAGATTAAGTTTAAATTTGTAAGAACTTATCATGCTGTTCTATAAAGTAGATCATGGAGGGATTTTTTTTAAAAATCGAAGTATAGGGCACCTGGGTGGCTCAGTTGGTTAAGCGCCTGCCTTCAGCTCAGGTCATGATCTCAGGGTCCTGGAATCCAGTCCCACATCGGGCTCTCTGCTCAGCAGGGAGCCTGCTTCTCCCTCTCCCTGTGCTGCTCCCCCTGCTTGTACTCTCTCTCTGACAAATAAATAAATAAAATATTTAAAAAATAAAATAGAAGTATAGTTGACACACAATGCTATATTAGTTTTATTTTTCATTTTTTAAACATATTTATTTATTAGAGAGAGAGAGAGAGATCGCAAGAGAGGGAACACAAGCAGGGGGAGCAGGAGAGGGAGAAGCAGGCTTTCCCACTGAGCAGGGAGCCAAATGGCGGGGCTCAAACCCAGGACCCTGGTATCATGACCTGAGCCACCCAGGTGCCCCTCATTTTTGTATTGACCACTTGGGAATCTTCTTTGGTGATGCATCTGTTAAAATCTTTCATCCACTTTTAAATTGGGTTTGTTTTTCTTCTTATTAAGTTATAAGTATTTTTTACATATTCTGGATACAAGGCATTTATCAGATATGTTTTAAAAATATTTTCTTTGTGGCTTGCCTACGCATTTCCTCAATGGTGTCTTTTTTTTTTTTTTTCTTTTTTTGAGAGAGAGAGAGAGTGAGTGGGGGGCAGGCAAAGGGAGAGGGAGAGACTCAAGCAGACTCTGTGCTGAGTGTGGAGCCCAATGTGGGGCTCAAACTCACGACCCTATTATGATCATGACCTGAGGAGAAATCAAAGAGTTGGATGTTTAAACGACTGAGCCACCCAGGCGCCCCCTCAGGGGCTTCTTTTGATGAGCATAAAATTTACCATTGATGAGGTATAATTTATCAGTTCTTTCCTTTATGAACAACCTGTGACTTCTCTAAGAAATCTTTGCCTACCAGCAGGTCATGGAGATATTTTGTGCTTTCCTTTCAAAGATCTATGGTTTTAGCTTTAATGGGTAGGACTATAAATCTAACTGAATTAAATGTTGTGTACGATGCAAGAGGAGGTGTGGTGCAACATACAGATTCAAGTTCATTTTGTTCCATCTAGATACCCACTTACTCCAGCACCATTTACTGAGATTTTTCTTCCCCCATTGGCTTGCTTTGGCATCTTGAACAAAAAAAATCAAATTCTCAGGCAGATGTAGGTCTATTTCTGAACTTTCTATTCTGTTTCATTAATTTTTTTGTGGATGCTTATGCTGTGATCACACTGTCCTGATTCCTGTAGCCTTTTTTTTTTTTAAAGATTTTATTTATTTATTTGACAGAGAGAGAGAGAGGGAACACAAGCAGGGGGAGGGGGAGAGGGAGAAGCAGGCTTCCTGCTGAGCAGGGAGCTAGATCCCAGGACCCTGGGATCATGATCTGAGCTGAAGGCAGACGCTTAACAGACTGAGCCACCCAGGCGCCCCGATTCATTACTATAGTCTTGAAGTCAGGTAGTGGGAGTCCTTCAACTTTGTTCTTTTTCAAGATAGCTTTGGTTATTCTAGGCCTTTCCCGTGTCCATAGGAATTTTCGAACATGCTTATCAATTTGTACAAAGAAATGTGTGTTGAGAGTGATTGGGATTGAGTTGAAGCCAGTGATTAATTTTGGGAGAACTGATTTCTTAGTAATATTAAGTCTTGTCTTCCAGGAACATATACTCAGGTCGATTTTAATTTCCCTTAGCAATGCTTTGTACTTTATTTATTTATTTATTATCTTAAGTTTTTACTTTCATTCCAGTTAGTTAACATATGGTATTATGTTAGTTTTGGGTGTATGATATAGTGATTCAACACTTCCGTACATCACCTTGTGCTCATCACAAGTGTACTTACTCCTGGATAGATAGAGATAGACACAGACCATCAACTTTATCTTTATATACTTGCAGCAAATAACTGGAAAGTGCAATTTAAAAAATTCCATTTGCAGCAGCATCAGAAAACATAAAACATTTAGGAATAAACTTATTTATTTACACCCAGTGTGGAGCCCAACGTGGGGCTTGAATTTATCATGGTATGAGATCGACACCTGAGCCGAGATGAAGATTTGGACACTCAACTGACTGAGCCCCCCTCAACTGTAGCCCCCCCCACAAAACAAAGGTTTTGTAGAAATAGTGTTACTATGTTTTGAAGTTTTAAGTGGAGCAATATCACATGTCTTTTGTTAAATATAAAAATAAAGTTGATAGTCTATGTCTATGTCTATGTCTGTCTATCTATCATCATCTAATTTTGAATCCTATGAGTTTGCTAATCTCATCTGTTAGTTGCAGCAGTTGTAATATCATCTGGCAACAGAAATAGTTTAATGCCTTTCTTATTGATTTTTTTTCCTTTTATTCCTTTCTTTTGGACTTTTTGCTATTAGTGCCTCCAATAAAATGCTGAATTGAAGTAGTTAAATTGACATCTTTGTCTTATTCGTGATATCAGAAGACAAGTATTCACTATTTTACCATTACTGTGATGTTAGCTATGTTTTGTTGTTTGGTTTGTAGACGCCTTTTATTTGTTTGAGGATATTACCTTCTCTTTCTAGTTTGCTGAGAAATTTTATTGTGAATAGTTGCCAAATTTTGCCCCCCAAAATTTTTTTTTCCCCTGTATCTCTTGAAGCAATCGTTGGCCTTCTCTCCTTTATCCTTCTGATCTGGGGAATTACATTGATTTTAGGATGTTAAACCAATCTTGCATTTCTGAGAGAAAACCTACTGGTAATGATGTATTATCATGTTCATATACTGCTGTTTTCAACTCGCTTATATTGTAAGTATTTTTACTTACATGAACAGTAATGCTCATGAAGGATGTTGGTCTAGAATTTTTTCTAATTTTCTTTTATCAGGCTTTAGATTAGGGTCATGCCAATTTCATAAAAGCGAGTTGGGAAATGGTCCCTGTTCTGTATTTGGAAAAAGTTCGTGTAACATTGGTGTTATTCCTTCAACAAATGCTTAATAGGGTTCAGTAGGAAACTCTCTGGGTCTGGAATTTCTCCGTGGGGAGTATTTTGACAGCAAACCCAATGAATTTAATGGATGTAGAGTCATTCGACGTTCTGATTCATCTTGTATCTGTTTTGGTTATTTATATTTTTCTAAGAATTTCATCTAACTTATCAAGCTTGTTGACAGTAGTTGATAATATTTCCTAATGATTTCTTAATGTCTGTAGGATTTATAGGAGTGGTCAGCAAACTTTTCTGTGAAAGGTAATAAGTATTTCAGGCTTTGTAAGTCACAGGTGGTCTCTGATGAACATTTTTATTTTCTCCCTCTCTTTTTTTCCTTCTCTTTCCCTTTCTCTCTTCCTCCCTCCCTACCTCCCTTCTTTTCTTTTTTTTTTCACATTCTCTAAAAAAAGAACTGTTAAAGCTATTCTTAGCTTGAGGCAAATGAAAACAAGTAGGATTTGGCCTGCTGACCAATTTATCAATCTCTTATCTACAGTAAAAAAAAAAAAAAAAAATCTCTCTTTAATTCTTGATCATTTTTTTTAGGTTTTATTAATTTACCAGAGAAAGAGAGAGAGGCAGGGGAGCAGCAGGCAGAGGGAGAAGCAGGCTCCCCACAGAGCAGGAAGCCCAATGCGGGACTCGATCCCAGGACTCTGGGATCATGACCTGAGCCAAAGGCAGACGCTTAACCCTCTGAGCAACCCAGGCCTCCCAAATTCTTGATAATGTTAACTTCTTGTTCTTTTTTTTTTTCTTCTCGATCAGTATAACTAGAGATTTTTCAATTTTATTGATTCTTTTTAAGAACCAACTTCATTAATTTTCTTCATCATTTGTTTTCTATTTTGTTACCATCTGCTCTTAGCTTTATTATTTCCCTCGCTGTACTTTGTGTTTATTTTGCTCTTCTTTATATAGTTTCTTTTTTTTTAAGATTTTATTTATTTATTTGACAAAGAGATCAAGAGAGCACAGCAGGGGGAGGGGCAGAGGGAGAAGGAGAAGCAGATTCCCCACAGAGCAGAGATCCCGATGTAGGGCTCAGTCCTAGGACCCTGGGATCATGACCTGAGCCAAATGACCTTAATGACTGAGCCACCCAGGTGTCCCTTTATCTAGTTTCTTAAGGTGGATCCGTAGGCCATTGATTTTAGATGCTTCTTCTTTTCCAATATAATCATAAAAAGCTATAAATATCTCGCTAAGCACTGTTTCAGCTGTGGTCTACAAATTTTGATATGTTATATTTTCTTTTCTTTTCTTTCTTTCTCTTTCTTTCTTTCATTCTTTCAGAAAGAGAGAGAGAGAGCACCAGCAGGGGGAGGGGCAGAGGGAGAGGGAGAGAGAGAATCCCTCAAGCCGACTCTGAGTGGAGCCCAACCCAGACTTGATCCCACCACCCTAGATCATGACCTCAGCCAAAACCAAGAATTGATCGCTCAACCGACTGAGCCACACCCAGCACCCTGATACGTTGTATTTTCATGAGCAGTCAGTTCAGAATATTTCCTACTTCTTCTTTGACCCATGGATTATTCAGGACTATGTTCTGTAAGTCCCAAATATTTGAGGAACATCCAAGACATATTGTTGTTGATTTCTTGTTTATTTCACATGGCTCACAGAATGTACTCAGAATAATTTCAATCCATTTAAATTCGTTGAGACTTGTTTTATGACTCAGTGTGTGATCTATTTTGATGTTTCCTACACTTGAAACACTTGGTGTGTTCTACGATTGTTGGATATGTTGTCCTACAAGTATCAATTAGATCTCAAAGTGGTTGATAATGTTACTCAAATCATCTAAGTCTTTATCCATTTTTTTCTTAGTTGTTTCCTAGTTTAGAGAGGTGTTAAAATCTCTGACTTTGATTGTGGAGTTGTCTATTTCTCTCTTTAGTTGTGTCAAATTTTGCTTTGTTTATTTTGGGGCTCTGCTATAAGGTGAATATACATGTATGTTGTTATGTCTTCCTCATAATAACTCTAATACTAACCTATTTATCACTATGAAATAGTTCTCTATTTCTGGTAATACTCTTTGTCTTGAAGTCCATTTTATCTGATTTTAATAGAGTCATTGCAGCTTTCTCGTATTTACTGTTGTAAATATGTTTTTGCACCCACTTAATTTCTATTTCTTTATATTTAAAGTGCACTTATTGTAGATAACATACAGTTTGTGTATCACTTTTTTATCCATCCTGAAAATATCTGCCTTTGAATTGAAGTGTATAATTCTCTTAACATTTAATATATTTTTTGATCTGGTTGGATTTAGGACTACCATTTTATTTTACTTTCTACCTGTCCTTCTGGTTTTTGTTCCTCTTTTCCTGATGCCTTATCATTTATTTTAATATTTATTACAATTGAACTTTAATTTTTTACTGACTCCTTAGTTATACATTTGCATTATTTTCTTGATGGTTGCTTTACAGATTACAATATGCATCCTTATATTTTTGTAGTCTGCTTCGAGGCAACATTGTCCCAATTCATGTAAACCACACAAACTTTACCATGCATATCCATTTACACCCTCTGTATTTTATGTTATAGTTGTCATATATATTATATCTAAGATTAGAAACCCCACAAGACAATGTTATCATCGTTTTAAAGAGTCTTACAAAATTGAAAGAAAAAAATCATCTTCTATATTTACGTAGATATTTATAATTTTCAATACTCTTCCTTCTTACCTAAAGGTCAGAGTGCCATCTGGTAATATTTCCCTTCAAGTTGAAGAAATTTACTTAACATTTCTCATTGTACAGGTCTGATGGTGATGAATTTTCTTAGTTTTCATTTATCTGAGAATGTCTTTATTTTGCCTTTATTCTCCTTTTTTCGTAAAGATTTTATTTTACTTATTTGACAGAGAGAGATCACAAGTAGGCAGAGAGGCAGGCAGAGAGAGAGGGGGAAGCAGGCTCCTGCCAAACAGGGAGCCCAATGCAGGGCTCGATCCCAGGACCCTGAGATCATGACCTGAGCCGAAGGCAGAGGCTTTAACCCACTGTGCCACCCAGGCGCCCCTATTCTCCTTTTTATAAGATTTATATTTATTTTAGAGAGCACAAGCAGGGAGAAGGGTAGAGGGGGAGGGAGATACACATTCCCTGCTGAGCTTGGAGGCCAATGCAATGGGGGGCTGGATCCCATGACCCTGAGATCATGACCTGAGCCGAAATCAAGAGCTGGATGCTTAACTAACTGAGCCACCCAGGCGCCGCCTCTCTGATTGTTTTCAGTGTTTTCTTTGTTTCCTTGCAGTTTGGTATTATGTGTATAGGTATATTTTCTCTGCATTTATCCTGCTTGAGGTTTGCTGAGATTCCTGAACCTGTAAATTTACGTCTTTTATCAAACTGGGGGAAATTTCCATCATTATTTCTTTAAATATCGCTTCTTCACCATTCTTTCTCTCCTCTGCTCTTGGGACCCCAGTTACATGTATGTAAGATTTTTGGATGTTGCCCCAGATCTCTGGGGCTATGTTCTTATTTTTAATCATTTTACCATTTATTTTACTGATAGTATAATTTCTACTGATTTCTCTCCAAGTTCACTGATACCTGTTATCTTCATGTTACTCTTGGCCTCATCCAGTACAATTTGAAAGTTTTTGATACTGTATTTTTGGTTCTAGAATTTCCATTTTGTCCTTTTCCTGCTTGCTTCTCTGCAGGTATTTCCTCTTTTTGCTTTAATTGCAAGCATATTTTCTTTTAAATACCTGAGCATAACTACACTAATTGCTTAACAATCCTGGTCTGCTGACTCCAACATCTTGGTCACCTGCAGGCTGATCTCTACTGATTGTCTTTTCACTTCAAAATGGGTCACACTCATTCTTCCTTCCCACATGGGGTAAGTTTGGATTATGTCCTGGATATTGTGAACGTTATGTTGTGGAAATTCTGGATTCCGCTCTGTTCTTCGGGACACTACTAACTTTTGTCATGCCAGGCAAATGACTCCGTTGGAACTGAACTGTAGATTCCATCTCTGGGTTGGCAGCTTAAATCTCAGTTAAGTTCCTTTATCCTTAGTTGGAGTCCGTCTCGTACATTAATGGTTCAGAGGCCAGACAGAGTTTATACTCAGAATTATGTCTCCTGGTGGGGAACCTGGGTGGCTCCGTGGGTTAAGTGTCTGACTTCAGCTCAGGTCGTGATGCCTGGGTCCTGGGATCCAGCCCGGCCCGGGCTCCCTGCGGGGTCTACTTGTCTGCGCCTTCCCCTGCCCCTCTCCCACTGGGCTAGGTACACCTGTGCACTCGCAAATAAAGAAATCTTAAAAAAAAAAAAAAAAAAAAAGAATGTTGGCTCCTCCTCTCTAACTTTCTCCTTCCCAGAATTCTCTGCTCCTCCCCCAACCCCCGCAGACTTTCCCGTGACAGGTTGTGGTTCCCCCGACCTTTGGTTCTTCTTTTATGGTTCTTCATGTCACTAAGACTTTTGAGTGTTCTTCACAACATTAGTTTCACCTTGCCATCAGGTTAAGAGCTGTAAAAGTAGATAACTCCCCTTGTAATGTTACCTTTTTCCAACTTTCTACTCTGGTCCAGAATCGGCCTGCTTTTTTTCATTTTCCAATGCTTTCGAGTTGTGGTTATTTTCCATAGTGGTCGCGCGCAGGAGGGTCAAGTCCATTGGGAGCTACTCAGTCTTGCCATCTTGCAGGAGGCAGATGTTGATTTTCTCATTGTGTTTTGGTTACGTAAAGGGTTTTCTGTTATAGACTTTGGGGGAGGAGCAAGTCAACCAACTCTAATCACATTCTTGCTACCAAACTGCTTACAAGTTGAAGGTGAATCAGAACTTCTCTGGGCCGCCTGGGTGGCTCAGTTAAGCGTCTGCCTTTGGCTGGGGTCTCGATCCCTGGGTCCTGGGATGAGTCCTGTATCAGGCTCCTTGCTCAGCAGGGAGCCTGCTTCTCCCTCTGCCTGCCCCTCTCCCTGCTTGTTCTCTCTCTCTGACAAATAGATAAAATCTTAAAGACAATCAGAACTTCCCCCACGGTCCTTCATTTTCTTAGCAAAGTTTATTTGTGCCGGCAGAAGAGTCTGATGGCTTTGGGGTTCTCAAATAATTTTTGAAAATATTATAAACTCTCATCTCCCTGACTTCCACAGCTGGCTAGCTGATAGTTCCTTGATAGACCACACGGAAAATGGGGAAAATGGAGGCCCAAATTACACCTATCTTTGTTCTACATCCCAGCTGTGTGACCCTAGACAGGTCTCTTAACCTCTCTGAGCCGCCATTTCCTAATATCATACAACATACATTTCAGAGCTGTCGTGCCTGGGAGAGTCCAGGTTGACAACTGTGGTCCCAGTTTAGTGGTAAAACCCCCTTTCACTCTCAAAAATGTTCTAATACTTACAAAATACTATTACCAATCAAATCAGCGAATTTTGCTACTAATGAGCCTCCAGCAGAATTCCTAAGGCCTTACTGCCTCACTTCCCTCCCTTACTTTTCAACAAAAGCATTGCCCAGTGAAATACGGGCCAACGCCTAACGCTATCGTATTGCTTTTTGTTCCTTTTTTTTTTTTTTCCTCTCAGAACTGTGTGGGCAAAGGGGGTCTGCTTTCAAACACTGGCCTTTGTTTCCGAGAATCAGGGCAAATGACTTGATTTGTCATTCCCCTTTCCGCCTCTGTGCATACTCAGGTGCAAGCAGACCAGAGATAAGTTTGGGAAGAAAAAGATCCCGGGGTCCTGGGATCGAGCCCCACATCGGGCTCCCTGCTCCGCGGGAAGCCTGCTTTTCCCTCTCCCACTCCCCCTGCTTATGTCCCCTTTCTGTCTCTCTCTCTCTGCGTGTGTCAAATAAATAAATAAAACCTTAAAAAAGAAAAAAAGCAAAAAGGTGTCGCATAGCTTGTACAGCTAGTTCCCACCCCTCAGCCCTACAGCGTGATGCTCTGGGGGTTGATGCTGGGGTCGGCGGGAGGAGAGGGGCGTTCGGGCTCGTGGGTGATGATTCCAGTTTCCATTTCCCGCCTTGTCTTGGCAGATTTACCTGGGTGAGGTCCCTCTGGGCAGAATTTTGGCTTCCATATATTTGCCTAAATCACTGAGGGAGAGAATTCCTCTTAGCAACTTACAGACCATCTTGTTTAATTTTTTTGGCCAAACTTCACTCTTTAAGGTAAGTTCTTGCCTCTGGAAACTGTCATGAGCTGACATATGGTGACTCATTGTAATTACGAGCTCTTGCTATTTTCATGATGTTCTGTTTATTTTCGAATATGCGCTCTGATTTTTTCTGCAAGTCTCCTGGCACGACCCTGGCCCTCCACGTGAAGCAACGGCTTCTCTAATGATATTCCCTGGTTTTTAAATCTCACAGCTTCTCGGCTCTGCAAGGGACCTTACGGATCCTGTGGTGACCAGACAGGGGCCTCAGGATGTTTTAAAACCAGAGAATGACAGCGAGTCCTCCTGATGAGTGTTGTTCCAGCTTGTTCATGCTTTCCTCCCAAATCTTCCCTAACTCCTCAGAGCCTCCGCGCCCGTTCTTTTGGGCCAAGTCATTTGAAGCTGAGAGGTGTCCAGGAGGACATTTGCCCTTAAGTGTGCGTCGCTCCTTCCCACCGATTCCACGGAACCTTCTCTCAGGGCTCCAGTCCTCACCCATCATTAAAACCAAGAGGCAGTGTGATGTGGTGGTTCTGGGGTTGAATCTGGGGCCGGACCAGCTGCTTTTAAAGCCGGCTCTGCCACAGTCTACCTGTGGGGCCTTGGGCGGGTCACCCAACCTCCACAGGCCTTAGTTTCCTCCTACGCAGAATAGGATGATAATAGTGCCTCGCTGGGTTGTTAAGGATTAAAGGAGTTGATACACAGAAAGTGCTTAGAACATTGCCTAGCACGTTAGAAGCACCAAGTAGCTACGTTGCTATTATTATTTGCCTCTTTGGGGGCTGTGCCCAATAAAAGGTTTATTCATTCGGCCCACTCTGTCCCATCTAGCTGTTGGGAAGACAGCAGCCAGAGTTAGCATGAAATGGTTGATGCTCACTATTGTGAATGTTCACACTTTATTATCTCATTTACTTACCAGAAACCTTGACTCAAAGAGTGCTGTGGTCTGAATGTTTGTGTCCCCCAGAATTTATGCATTGACATCCTAACCCCCGAGATGATGGTATTGGGAGATGGAGCTTTTGGGAGGGTATGAGGTCATGAGGGCAGAGCCGTCATAATGGGACGAATCCCCTTATGCAAGAGACCCCAGAGAGCTTGCATGACCCTTCCTCTGTGTGAGGATGCAGCCAGAAGCTGCCCTCTCTGAACTGGAAAGCAAGCCTTCATCAGAACCTGACCGTGTAGGCCCCCTCATCTTGGAATCCCAACCTCCAGAGCTGGGACAAAGATGTTTCTGTTCAGAAGCCACTCAATCTGATATTTTGTTCTAACAGCTAGAATGGACTGAGACAAAGAGGCTAAGTGATTTTGCTCAAGGTCACACAGCTAGGAAGTGGCATAACTAGTAATCAAACCCAGGCTGTCTGACTCCAAAGTTCAAGGATTTAAGAAATCCGTACATTGACACCCATGTGTATTTGCATTTTTTTAGAGAAGCTATCCAAAGGAGTGAATTCGTAATGGTCAAATATGCACAGAGTTATTGCAGGAAGATTGCACTGGGCCGACTTAAATATATCACATACCAACTCAAATATAACACACTGTCTCTAGTTATATCTGTAGGATGTCCTGTTCTGCTGGAATTCTCTCCGCTTTCTGTCTATATACATTCTATTTATTCCTGTGTGTTCAGCTCGAATCCCACCCAGAAAGCCTGCCTGGAATTCGTGAGCCCCTGCTTTCCTCTGCACCCCCTGCTTGCATTCTTGTCTTCTGTATCCACCTAGTCTCTAGTCTGCTTTCCCTAAGTAGACTGGGGCAGATGCTGTGAGTCAGACACATTTTAATTTCATGGCCCTGGCACAGGGCTAGGTACCCAACATGGTTTCAGTAGATAAATATTTATTAAGCCTTGTTTTTAATTGGAAAAAAAAATTAGTTAGACCGGGGACAAGAAAGTGAACAAAACCTTTAATAAAAAGGAAGAATGTGGTTCATCACACTCTGACCCTTTTGGTAAACTTGAAATTTCTCTTGTCTCATCAGACATACCATTATTTTTGTCTTAATTTCTCTCCTTGAGAGAGCTGTGCTTGTTGCATAGAAGAGAAGATAAACTCATTTTGCATAGATTTCACACCTAATAAGTAATTTTTATTCACTAACATCTTCCACTGAAGGGGATTAAAGATCTTTGCCAAAATTAGCCTACGGACGTCATAGTGCTAGATCATGGGTTAGAAGTAGCCCGCTGTCATGGGAAGGGTCCTTGTAACTCTTTTTTTTTTTTAAGATTCTATTTATTTGACACAGAGAGAGAGAAATCACAAGTAGGCAGAGAGGCCGGCAGAGGGAGGGGGGAAGCAGGCTCCCCGCTGAGCAGACAGCCCAACTCAGGGCTCGATCCCAGGACCCTGAGATCGTGACCTGAGCCAAAGGCAGAGACTTTAACCCACTGAGCCAACCAGGTGCCCCAAGTCCTTGTAACTCTTAGTGGCTCATCTCATTTTACCGATGATGATGTTGAGACTCAAAGAGGGGAAGACACCTGCTAGAGGTGACACAAGGTATTTAGTCGGTCACACAGTTATTGTTCAGCCATCAAATAGTATTTGCATTTACTATGATCGAGATCCTGCTGGGCGTCTTGTGTGGCGCTGGATGTTGGAGATATAACAGCGGGCAGCAGAGACATGATGTGGGCCCTCATGGAACTTTTGGTCTGAGGGCAGAGAACAGAGACTGACAGATTGTAACTTTGAAGGGGATGACCCGAGCCTGGGTCCACTGATTGTTGGAGATGCCGCCCTTTAACTACCTTTTCCCCTAAGTCCCACGTCTCACAGCCTTGCTCTCACGCTGCTTCCTCTCACATCTTTTTATAAAAATCTTAACAGCCACTGCAACATTTTACTTTAATGGTTGATATAAGGGGAGGCCGGCTAGTTCAGAGCGGGCGATCCTGGATCTCGGGGTGGTGAGTTCCAGCCCCACGCTGGGTGTAGAGATGACATAAAAATAAAATCTTGAACAAAAAATTTGTTGAGAAGACACCACTCTTGGAAAACACATACCTCGTTCTCCATGAGGGGCAGGTCTCTAGAAGGACAAAGTGCTAGGCAAATACAACACGGCACAGGGGCTCTGGGAACATAGCAGAAAGATCGGGGAGATCAGGAAAGAACTAGAGAGGTATCGGCTGGAACCCGAGGTTGAGTAGAATTTCGGAAATAAAAGGGGCAGGGAGAAGCATGGAGGAGGGCTTCTGGTAGAGGCAACAACTTCTCTAAAAGGTTCAGAAGTGAAACAGGTAAAACTTGAGCTTTGAGCCAAAGTGTGGAAGAGGGAGAAATGATTTAACACCTTTTCCTGCTTGGCTGCCATTTTGTACGAAAGGGAAATAAAACCAGAGCACAGGTTAGTTAAGTCCTGGGTCACTGTGTGTTTCCCCTCTTTTGGCATTTCCATTCCAGAAAACTGTATCTCTTCCTAAGTCAAGAAGGTTGTTAGATGTCCTCTGGTCTGCTTTTCTTCCTGTTATCAGTGTACCGGAGGGGGGAGGAGACTTTCGAGGAACAAGAGGGCTTGTGCTAGTGCTTGGGCTTTGGACTGTCATCCGGGGCCCTGGCCACCATATTGTGCTGTAGATCCACCTCTGGGAAGGGAGCGTGGAACCACCAGGCTGGCTTTGGAGGAACAGAGCTGGTCAGGAACGGCAAGGGAGTAGCTTCCTAGTGGAGCCCCAGGCTGTGTTCACAGTTACCTGGTTCTCAGGGGCTTCAGGGCTCAGAAACAGGAGCGCTGGGAATCTTCTGCAAGTGGCCCGGCAGGCTCTGCGGGGGACATCATCTGGGCTCCCCTCATCTAGGCTTTCTCGGAGAGTCCTCAGAGGACTTTCTTCCCAGCCCCCCTGTCCTGCACCTGCCTCACCTCTTTTTTTTTTTTTTTTTTTTCCTGCCTCACCTCTTGTCTCGTCCCGTGTGCCCAGGAAGAGGCGCTCTCCCAGCTGCCTCGCCCGCTGGGGCCTTGGCCCGTGTGCCACTCTGGCCCTGAGACTTAGCACATTGCCACATCCTAACAGCTACATTCTGCTCGATGTCCTTTGAACCAACGGTTTTGAAGCATCCTCGCACCATCATGCACTAGCTGTGCGTGGGATCTTTGTCCGAGCCTTTGAGCCTCCCCAACCTTCTGCTTATCCAGAAAATGGGTATATTGTTTCAGTGAGGACTGAAGAGAGTGCATGTGGAAAGCACCTAACAATGTAACCAGATCTGAGCGCAAGACAAAATACTTGCTGTATGTCTGGCCATCATGGGGACACGAGGCCACGTGATGACTCTGCTCTGACCTCAGAGGTCATGGTCCCCTAGGGAGGAGATGACGGTCCTCAGAAACTTATTTCAACCTGGATGTTTACCACCTGCTTCCAACTTCAGAGGGGGGAGTGAAGCAAAGGGTGGCTTATAACTAACTCTTGATGAATTTATGTTTCTTGGGAGGGGAGGCCGCCTAAAAGTAAGTAAGGGTGGCTAGGGGTTAGATCTAAGATACCTTGTGAAATGTCAGGGTTCAAAGTTATGGAAGTAGGGAATGGTTTCACCTTGTGGCCAGTGAGGTACTGAGTAGCAGGTACTAACAAAGTAGCAACAAAGCTGATGCTTGCTGGATACATATTTGGATGTAGGGCTCAGTAGAGCATGCAATTTTTGATCTGGAGGTCGTGAGTTCGAGCCTCAAGTTGGATGTAGAGTTTACTTAAAAAAGAAATAAAATAATAAAAATAAATAAATAAATACAAATAATTTTTTTTTCGGCTTGTAATTTTATTTTCTGTATTTCTTAACCTCCTGCCATGCATCAGTAACTCTGAACTGATTGTTGATGTGAAAGAAATTGGAAATTTACAAGCTGAACTCTTCCTTATGTTTCACCCACAGACCGGAAGTGTCACTAAAGCGCTAAGCACCTTCGTGGTGAGTGCCAGCATTTCAGAAACATCTGTTGAAAACTTGGCTGAGCCAGTGGTTATCACTCTGCAGCATGTTGAAGGAAACCAGGTACTGTACCCATTTTCATCTTAGGATAGGAAGGCCTCCGAACCCTTCCTTGGGTTTCCTGTTAAAAATAATGGAGTAGTGGGGCTCCTGGGTGGCTCAGTCTGCCTGCCACTCCCCCTGCCTGTGCTCTCTCCCTGTGCCAAATAAATAGAATCTTTAAAAAATGGGCTATTTAACAGATGTGGTTCTAAGACTTAAAGATCGCCCCATTTCAGGCAGTAGAGGTGTGTTGTAGTTGAGGCCTTCTAGAAATAATGCCATGGCTTAAAGGGATAAGTACTGGTGGGCTTCTAGCACTATGACAGATTGGCAGAGGACTGACTAGGGCAAGTGGATCTTGTGGTGGTCCCATGACACTAAATGATATTTAATTCCATTTGTCTTCGAGTGAGGCAAACTATTTTTTTTTAAAGATTTTATTTATTTATTTGACAGGGAAAAAGAGACCACAAGTAGGCAGAGAGGCAGGCAGAGGGAGAGGGGGAAGCAGGCTCCCTGCTGAGCAAGGAGCCCAACGCAGGACTCAATCCCAGGACCCCGAGATCATGACCTGAGCCGAAGGCAAACACTTAACCCACTGAGCCATCCTGGCGCCCCAAGGCAAACAAAAATAATTGAACATTTTGATCCTTTTGAATTGTCACCAAGAGCATTAAAATATGTATTAATTATCACCAACGAATTAAAACCGTAGTCATATGGCATAACATATGGTATATATTACTAAATGATCAAATTTAGCTGTAGTAGAAGAATGAACTACTATTCCATTCTTTGATGTTAATGTATGTCCAGTGCAAAGTCTTAATAGCCTCCTTCATTCCCAATCTAAACGACCATATGGTACAGCATATTTTTTACAGGTTTTAATTCTAGGAGGGAAGAAGGAAGGGGAGGGGAGGGACGTAAGAAAAACCAGATACCAAAAGAAACATGTTAGATGGATAATATCTCTCCATTCCTGCACAGGCCCCGGCTCTCCAAGCATCACCCAGCAACCAATTTCTCATTGCTTCCAGTTCCCTGGAGATTGTAGGAGCTGGTGAGGCCCCAGGAATGCTCCCTAGGCCTAATGAGCAAGCAGCTCAACTTTGTATCCATAAGGCTTGATCTCAGCTGTGAGCCCTAAACTCCAAAGTTCTGCAAGGGACCCCTACCGCACGGAGCCTGCACTGACCATTCATAGCCTCTTCCTGGGCCTCGCACCAGGAGGGTGTGGCAAATTCCTATGTTACCAAATATTTATGTGTATATGTGTACACATTTAGTTCTATTGTAACTAAGCAACTTGTACACTTTTTTTTTTTTAAAGATTTTATTTATTTGACAGAGAGAAACACAGCCAGAGAGGGAACACAAGCAGAGGGAATGGTAGCGGGAGAAGCAGGCTCCCTGCGGAGCAGAGCCCAATGTGGCAGACGCTTAATGACTGAGTCACTCAGGTGCCCCCACTTTTAACATTTAAAACCAAGCATCATCGTGGGGCGCCTGGGTGGCTCAGTCCGTTAAGCATCTGACTTTGGCTCAGGTCATGATCTCGGGGTCCTGGGACTGAGCCCCGTGTTGGGTTCCTCGCCCAGTGGGGAGTCAGCTTGGCCCACTCCCTCTGCCCCTCCCCCTATTCGTGCTCTTTCTCAAATAAATGAAATCTTTTTAAAAAAAAACAAAAAAAAGACAAACCCTGAGCATCATCTTTCCTTTCCAGTGAAACAAACAAGCAAACAAATTGAAGACTAAACAGGAACAAAGTTACAATAGAGAATGTCAATTCCAAAGAAGATCCTACAGGTACTGCTAATTCTCCTATCCAGTGGCAGGGCTCAAGTCACCATTAGGAGAGAATTTTATTTTAAAATTACCATCTTAAATCGCAAGGATTTCCATTAAACATCACAGCCAAACATATCAGAGGAGAAGCCGTGTGGTCCGAATGCCCACTTAACCCACCCAAACATCTCAAACCCACCCTTTGGTGACCTTCTACAACCCCATTTAAAAAATTTATTTTTTTTAAGGTTTTATTTATTGGAGATAGAGAATGTGGGAGAGAGAGAGTGTGAGCATGAGCAGAGGGAGAAGCAGAGTCCCCGCTGAGCAGGGAGCCCGATGTGGGGCTCGATCCCAGGACCCTGAGATCATGACCTGAGCCAAAGGCAAAGGCTTTAACCCACTGGGCCACCCAGGCGCCCCCCCCTCCGTCTTCATCATATCAGGAACAAAGCAGTGCGGTCATGGATCTCGCCAAATATTATCTTTGATGCACTCTGCGGGTTCATCTGCACAGGCATCAGAATGGTCAGGAAACCAGGGGAAGAAGCTCTCCGGCTCCTCACGCGGTCTCTTCCTGCTGGCTCTTATTCTGTGTTGGACTTCAGCATTGCATCAAATCCTTCCTGGATTTCCATTTGATTTCAGTGGACTTGGAAGACGAATCACCACTCTCAGTCAGATGAAATTCTTTGGCGAGAACTTTATTTTCAAAGGAAGGGTTTTCATGAAAATAAAAATCTGTTCTGTAACCTACCTGATTTAATACCTTCGAATTCTGTCGCTTCAGCTCAGCATCTCTTCATCCTCCTCCCCAAGCAGTGCAGATACCTGGGGAGTGGTTGGCAAATGTTGTTACCCCCAAATTGGGAGTGTTGGCCATCAGTTCTGACCTCTTCTGAAAAACACGGTTGGTGGAGTTTGTTAAATTTCTGTTCTACTTTTAAGATCTCCACACTGGCTTGTTCGTAAGTCTGTCTATTTCATTTTGTAGTTCATCGGTATGTTCAATTGCTTCCTGCTGCTCTTTTTCTCCCTTTAGCAAGCGCTCAGAAGTCAACAGCTCCTCTGGCTTAGGGGCAGGAAACGGACTCTGTTTCAACTGAGGCAGCAGTGAAGACTGGCACTTGGAGGCCATGCTGTGAGGAAGGTCCATGGAACAAAGGCAGACGCGTGTCTAGAACATGCTCTGATTACTCTTACATTACCGTATATTGTGTTTATTTATTTATTTGTTTGTTTATGGGGCGCCTGGGTGACTCAGTGGGTTAAAGCCTCTGCTTTTGGCTCAGGTCATGATCTCAGGGTCCTGGGATCGAGCCCCGCATCGGGCTTTCTGCTCAGGGGGGAGCCTGCTTCCCCCTCTCTCTCTGCCTGCCTCTCTGCCTACTTGTGATCTCTCTCTCTCTCTGTCAGATAAATAAATAGAATCTTTATTTGTTTGTTTATTTATTATTTTATAGATTTTATTTGAGGGAGAGAGAGAGTACACACAAGCACGGGGAGGGGCAGAGGAAGAGGGAGAGAAGTAGACTCTCAGCTGAGCGTGGAGCCCGACATGAGGCTCGATCCCAGGACCCTGAGATCATGACCTGCGCCAAAACTGAGAGTCAGACTGTTAACAGACTGAGCCACCCAGAAGCCCGTATCGAACATTTTAAAGAACACATATGAGACCACCATGCAGTATCATGCTGTTTTCTCACTTATGAACCCCAAGTCACTTGGGGTTAGTCTTAAAGCCAACTCGCAAATGGTCCAAGTCTATGTGCATATGTGTGTGTGTGTGTTTACTGTTTGTAAAAACATCGAGAAGAAAATGCTTGTCTGTAGTAGTCATTGTGTGGTAACTATCACAAGGAAAGGTGTTTACCTCTGATTTTTCTTTTTTTTTAGAATTATGATCGAGTTCACTGTGCCTTTTGGGACTTTGGGAGTAACAGTAAGTATTTTTCTTAGCAAGCTTTGTCTTCGGCTCCCAAGGAGCCTTTGCGCTTGACCATTTTCCTAGTCGGCAGTTAGATGAGAGGGAGTTATACTGTCTTACCAGACCCTACAGAGAACTCTGAGTGACCAAGATACAAATATGAGTTTTATATCCAGTTAGGGCATGGGAGGTTTAAAAAAAAAAAAAAAAAAGCCTTTCTTTTTGATAAGAGACTTATTCGGGGGATCAGAAAAATCCTACAACTCGAGAATAAGGGAATTTGGAAGAGCCGGTTCAGAGTAGCCTTGAGCTGTTTGAAGCAAGTTGAGAAATGAGTGCCTCGCTCTTCATCTGTGTTTTCCCATGGAGATTTGCAACATCTACTCTCTTTTCCTTTTTTTCCCTCATCTCTTCTAGACTGACTGTGTGACCTTGAGGAGTCCATTTACTCTCTTGGGGCCCCAGTCTTTTTTGTCTTTTCACTGAAGGGAATGGGTTCCTCTTCAATTTGTCTTCTCCATTGGAGTCTCCAGGGGTACGGCCAACTCACAAAGCATTCCCACCCAGAATCTGTTTTCCCTGGAATGCCAGGAGTGGCTATGTGCCCCTCTTCCTGGGAACTTTTCCCTTTTCAGTACCCTTGAAATTCTGGGAGAAGGAAATTCCCCTCCCGTTGGACTCCCTGGGATGTGGGACTACTTACTACTCCTTCCCTACGACAGAGATGACACATCCTTTCCTGGTCCTCTCCAGGTCTCCCAGGATAAGATTCCTGTAAAATGATGAACCTTGTCACTGACAGCCTCAGTAAATTGAGCCAGTAGCCGGATTCCTCCCAGGTCACCCTCTGACCCCACCCTCTATCCATGGCTCCAGAATGTCTGGAATCTGTGGGGTTATCCTGGATGGACAAATTCTGACCACATTCAGCTGCCTGCTTTATTGATAGCCTCTCTGGCCTAGTGCCACCCTGGAGGTTCTACTCTAGATCTGGTCTAGTATCTGAGGTCTACAGGTCACATGGAGTTGCGGAGGTTGGTTTTAGAACCCCGAATAAACTCAGGAGTGAGAAACAAGGCAAGTGTCAAGTAAACCAGAGGCTTTAATTGGCCCTAAGGAGTGACAGCCAGCCAATGATCTGGCTGGAACTGGTGGTTTCAGATGTTTCTTCCAGGGCCACGAAGCAGGGCCAAATGTCAGCCTAGATTCCGTAGCTCATATCCTTCAGAAAGTTCCAGATTCACCTGTTCCCTATTTGTGCTACTTAAGAAAACAGTCCTTACTCTGTCACTCCACATCGTGGCAGGACTGTGGTTCATGATTAGAGTCCGTCCTGATCTATAGAAGGAATCTGTAGGAGTTCTTGTGTGGGGACAGGAAGTGAGAGCCCAAGACAGTATGCTACGCACAAAGTCCCCCAAAAGTCAATTTTGCCTGTTAGACTTCATTTGATTTCAATGTTCAACTATACCTCTATCTTGCTCCCTTAACAAAGAATACTAATTAGAACACATGCTCCAAAGGTGCATATAATGAAAAGTTAAACATTTCTGAGAAAAACAAAATTGCTTTGAAATTCCCTTCTGTCTCCTGCAGATGGGCAAGGTGGATGGAATTCGTCAGGCTGTAAAGTAAAGGAAACGAACGTAAATCACACAATCTGTCAGTGTGACCACCTCACCCATTTTGGAGTCTTAATGGTGAGTTGTCTCTTAATCACTCCTCGATAGAGTTTGGACAACTTTTATTAGATCACAGACCAGAAATACATGTGTGAACTGTGATGGAAAAGTGGCATGTGAGTGGAAAAAAAGCCACCTCTTTATTCACCCAAAGTAGAGCAGATTGAAATAAATATTTATTTTTCTCTTTATCAAAGTAATGCCTGCTCCTTGAAATTCAGACATTACAGAAAAGGTCCTTATAATCCCCTCCCAAGAGATCGCCCCCTTTAACACCTTTATGTAAATCCTTTCACACTCTTTTCCTATATGTATATTAATATATGTTTTTGTCTTATAGAAGTGGGATCAAATTATTCACGCTGTTTACCACTTGCTTTGTACTAACAATCCAGTGGGGCATCTTTCCGGCAAATATGTACCCATCTACTTCAATTTTCAAAATGCCTTCGTAGAATTCTCTTGTGTGGATTTAACATGATGAATTTAGCCAGTCCCCTATATGCAGGCATTTTAGTTGTTACTGTTTTTCTCCAGTATGAACAATGTCGTAATACACATTTTTATTCATTTCTCTTCTAACCGTGGTGTAACTATTTCTGTAGGATAAACTGATGGAAGCAGAATTGCTGGGTCAAAGGATATGGTCATTAAATTTTTTAATTGTCAGATCGCAGTGGAGGAAAGATACATTTTTAAAAATTCCTGTAATACTTAACCAAACAAGACTCATCAATTCTCATATTCAGGCTTAGAGTTTCGGGGTCATCATTAGTTAACTTTTCCATCTCTTTAGTTCCCTGTGGCCGCCCCCCGCAACATGGGGACTTGCTGAGTTTTCCTTCAGAATGGCTCTCACAGAGATGCCTGGCTGGCTCAGACAGAACACCTGACTCTTGATCTCAGGGTCAGGAGTTGGAGCCCCACGTTGGGCACAGAGTTTATTTAAAAAAGAAAAGAAAGAAAATGGCTCTCAAATGTGTTCCTTCCTCTCTACCCCTCTCTGAGTACTTTCTTAGGTCTCCTGAGTTACTTTGTTATATATACTATATACTGACGGAATGCATCGTGCCCGAGTTGTTTCTCATGCACACTGTTGATATTCTGAGCCAAATAATTCTTTGTTGTGGGGGACTGTTCTGCGCACGGTCAGATGTTTAGCAACATCCGTGGCCTCTCTACCCACTAGATGCCTGTAGCCCCTTCCCCAGTTGTGACAACCAAAAATGTCTCTAGACATCGCTGATGTCCGGGGAGAGGGGCCTTTTATGATTCATGAATCTCTATAACTATCCGAGCAAAGCTCTGGACCTTCTCCCCAGAACAAGGCACACATACAGTCAAATGATTTTGCATGCCATTTCGGGTCTTTTATGATCCTCGGGTTAGGAAATTTGGGGATTATGTGATCTCTAAGATCCATTTTGTCTCTTAATTTTACAAAAGCCATTTAAGGTCTAAGGGAAAGGAATGTATTTTTTTTTTTTTAATGTTCTGTGTAGTGTTTTGGGATGCTTAGTTCAAATAATGATTCACTTTGCATCCCAAATTCACATCTACTAGTTTGGTTATATTTTAAGTGTGGAACATGTTAATGACAATAAAGCCAAGGACTAGATGTTCTTCCAGGGCTGTTGATGGCTCTCCATGACCTGTACACAGTAAGTTGCACCAGACATATTCAATAAACGGTATACAGTCTTCTTGTACATTCGTCCACATAACTCTGGTTTTATACGAGCTGTAGCAGAGAGGCTGTATACCCTGAGGACCTCCGGTTAGTGAAACCTGGAAGCATTTTACCATCAACTTGCTCTGGCAAATGTGTAAAATACAACATATTGCATTTCCTAGGATTTATCCAGGTCTGCAATGGATGCAGTGAATGAACGGATATTAGTGCTGATAACGTACATTGGATGTGGAATCTCTTCCATTTTCCTGGGAGTTGCAATAGTGACATACATAGCTTTTCAGTAAGTTGATACAGTCTTGCTCTGAGTAGCTTTAATTTGGTTTGATGGATGCTGTTGTCATTGTAACCATGTTAATTTCATAAAACGTTCCTATTCATCGCAATAGGAAGAGGTCAAATCCATTAGATTATGAAGTGGACAGGTTAAAAAAAAAAAGGATCAAGGCTCTTTCAAAAAAAGAGAGGGAGAGAACGGGAGAGTGATTGCAATTGGATTTTTAAAAAGCAAGAGGTTTGAGGTAGGGTAAGATTTCTCTAATGGGATACAAAATGCGAACCATAAAAGAAAAAGTTGATAAATTGGACTTCATTGAAATTATGAACTTCTTTCACCAAAAGACACACTCAAGGTAGTGAGAAGGCAAACTGTACACTGGGAGAAGACAATTGCAATACAGATATCTGACAAAGAACTTTTACGCAGAGTATCTATATATCTATACATTATATATATAATATATATATAGATATATATATGTTCTTACAAATGAAAAAGATAGACGATACAATTAAAAGTAGGCAAAGAACTTGAAAGAGACCTCACAAAAGAGGATATCTATGCCTAACCCTAATCCTTACCCAAATGGCTAATATCCATATGACAACATTCTCAAAATCATTACTCATCAGAGAAATGCTAATGAAAACCACAGTTGTACTTCTGTGCACCTACCAGAATGGCTAAAATTAAAAATATTAACAAGAGCAAGTGCCAACAATGGTGTGGGTCCACTGGAACTCTTAAACATTGCTGGTGGGAATGTAAAATGGCACAGGTACTTCTGAAAATTCTTGGGCAATACCTACTGAAGATAAATACGTATCTAGCTGTTGACCCAGAAACTTCACTATTAGAGAGAAATAAGTGCCTGAGTCCACCAGAAGATACATACACGAATATTCACAGCAGGGGCGCCTGGGTGGCTCAGTCGGTTAAGTGTCTGCCTGCAGCTCAGGTCATAATCTCAGGGTCCTGGGATTGAGCCCCGTGTTGGACTCCCTGCTTGGTGGAGAGTCTGCTTCTCTCCCTCCCTCTGCCCCTTACCCCCACTCGTGCTCTCTCTCTCGCTCTCCTCTCTCTCTCAAATTAAAGAAATAAAAATCTTAAAAAAAAAAATATTCACAGCAGCTTCATTCATAGTGGCTCCAAATTGGAAGCAACCCCAATGTACATTAGCAGGTGACTAGATGAATAAATTGTGATATACTCATAAAATGGAATGCTTCACAGCAGTAAAAAAGAATGGACTACTTCTGTACAACACAGAACATAATATCCAAATCTCACAGGCATATTGTTGAACAAAAAGGAAGCCAGAAAAAGAAGAGAGTATGCTGCATGGTTCCATTTATACGAAGTTCTAAGTACAGGCCAAACTAAGTCTATGGGGACAAAAACTAGAATATTGGTTACTTCTGCTGTGTGTGTTGGGTGCAGGGGGAGGTTACTGAATGGGAGAAAGAATGCAGGAGCCTTCTGAGATTTGAAAATATTCCCTCTAGAGAAGATATTTGCAAAAGGTGTATCTGATAAAAGGTTAGTATCCAAAATACATTAAAAACAAAACAAAACAAAACTGGGGCTCCTAGCTGGCTCAGTCAGTGGAGCACGCAACTCTTGATCTCAGGGTCATGAATTCAAGCCCCACGTTGGGGATAGAGATTACTTTAAAAAAAAATCAATAAACTTTAAAAACAATTCAATAGTTTAAAAATATATACAAAAAAGTGATACAACTCAACACCCCCAAAAAACCAATAATCCGATTAAAAATGGACAAAAGACATGAACAGACATTTCTCTGAAGAAGACATCCAGACGGCCAACAGACACCTGAAAAGATGCTCGATATCCCTCATCATCAGGGAAATGCTAATCAAAACCGCAATGAGATATCACCTCACACCCGTCAGAAGGGCTACAATCAGCTACAACAAGTAGCTGCAGCCCTGGATCTGCTGAAGGCATAATGATACCTTATCATTATCCAGTGGTATCCAGGAAACTCCTTCCTCCCTTCTCCCCATACTACGAAAAGAAAAGGAAAAAGAAAAAAGGGTGCTGCCTCGCTCAGAGCAGCTACTGTTATTCCTGTTAGTGAAGGTCACGGTATTTAGGATACTTTGACTCTACCTGGAAAAAGAGTGGGGAGCTCAAAAAATCCAGTACATGTAAGGTAAAATGAGTAAGTTAATTTTTTTAAGATTGTGTTTATTCATTTGTCAGAGAGAGAGAGCTCACAAGCGGGGGGAACAGCAGGCAGAGCAGGCAGAGGGAGAAGCAGACTCCCCGCGGAGCAAGGACCCCAATGCGGGACTCGATCCCAGGACCGGGGATCATGACCCTAGCCGAAGGCAGCTGCTTAACCAACTGAGCCACCCAGGTGTCCCTGAGCAAGTTAATTTTAATAGGCACTTCTTTTCTTTGATTTTTTTTTAAAAGTATTTATTTTAGAGAGAGAGAGAGTGAGTGTGTGTGTGTGAGAGAGAGAGAGAGTAGGTGGAGGGGCAGAGGGAGAGAGAATCTCAAGCAGATTCCCCGCTGCGTGCAGAGCCCAACGCGAGGCTTGATCTCATGACCCCAAGATCCCGACCTCAGCTGGAATCCACAGTTGGCTGCTTAACCTTAACTGACTGAGCCATCCAGGTCCCCCAGGCACTTTTTTTCTTCCACTTCTCAGGCAGATAAAGTGTGACAATGCTTGATTAAAACCAGAGACCCTACCTAACCAAACACTGTGCCTTTTCTTTCAGCAAACTTCGAAAAGATCATCCTTCCAAAATCCTCATCAACCTGTGCACGGCACTACTGATGTTAAACCTGACGTTTCTGGTCAATTCCTGGTCCTCATCATTTCAGAAAGCAGGACTCTGTGTCACAGCTGCGGTGGCCCTCCACTACTTCCTGCTTGTCTCTTTGACTTGGATGGGCTTGGAGGGGGTCCACATGTACTTGTCTCTCGTCAGAGTCTTCAACATATACGTCCCCAATTATATCCTTAAATTTTGTCTTGTTGGTTGGGGTAAGGATATCTGCTTGTCCTTGATGTTTCTGTTTTAGGCCTGTGTGTATTTCTAATTCCGGCTTCATGAGACACATTATTCAGGACCAAATTCTGTTATCAGTAAGGGCGCTGCATCCTTATTCAGCACTCACAATCCCTCCAAGAGAAAGATTTCATCGTTATTCCCATTTCATGGTGAGGACACTGAGGCACAGGGAGGTTAAGTAATTTGCCAAAGTATACACAGCTGGTATGCGGCAGAACTGGGATTTGAACCAGAGATTTGGCTCCATAGTTTGGACACGTAACCTCTACGATGCAGCCATATTGTTGAAGGGACAGGAAGAGGACTCGCAAGGTGCGGAGGGGTGCTGGGTCAGACACGCCCTGATTCCCACCACACCTCATGGCGGTCATTGTGACTGCTCCCGAGTGGAAGAAGCCGGAAAGGGAACCCAGCACGACAATTTCCTGATTTATTTTATTTTTTTATAAAGATTTTATTTATTTGACAGAGAGAGAGATTACAAACAGGCAGAGAGGCAGGCAAAGGGGGTGGGGGGGGAAGCAGGCTCCCCGCTAAGCAGAGAGCTCGATGCGGGGCTCGATCCCAGGACCCTGAGATCATGACCCAAGCCGAAGGCACACGCTTAACCTTCTGAGCCACCCAGGCGCCCTGACAGTTTCCTAATTTAAATGCTACTTCATTGATTTGCTGTCCTGTATTTCTGACACGGTCAGCTCAGCTCCTCCCCCCACCCCTTGCCTATTCAAAACAGATTTTGAGTTCAGCGAATGTGTTGGAGACACAGGAGACGTCGTGGGACACAGAAGATCCATGTGAGGAGAGAATTGATCTTCCGCTGCCTTTGCAAAGACAATAGCTTCCCAATTAGCTACTCATCCTTTTAATGAGTTCATTAACATAGCACACGCTTTCACGGGACACACAGAGCCATTAGCCATGCTAATGTGGGGAGCGGAGACAGGCAAATACTAAGCGGAGCATGATCTAAAATTGTTTTAGTACACTTTGCAATCCATCAAAAACACGGAGCCCAAAGCAGTCAGTATTCCTGTGCCTGGCAGCCCTCCTCTCAAGTCAACCGGGAGATTGAAAACTGTTACGGAAGAGGCTTCGTGAATAATCCCCAAAGCAGATAACCCGCGTATGGCTAACTTTAAAGGGGCCGGAAATCACGCTCGGTCCGGGCTCTCCTTCCCCCTGGTCATCTCTCATCCTCCGCTTCCTTCTCACTCCCTCTCCTCCTTCACTCACTCCTCGAGTGGCAGGGCTCCCCAGGGCTCGCTGCTTCTCTCTCGGATCTTCTCGCTCTGCACATACTTGCCGGGGTGCAAGGAGCCGCAGCGAAGGCTAAGACTCGGGACTTGGAGGTGGGATAAACTTAGAGAGTGTCAAGGATACACCCGAGTCAAGGCCCGACCGGCTGGGCCAGTCCAGATGCAACAAGCTGCTTTCAGATTCGCCTGATGGCTTACCTAGCTGGCTAATGGAGGAGTAGCTAAAGGCGCCAGCTCCCAGGTCCTTGTCCCCCACACTATAAAAGAACGACACCAAAACAAAAGGGAACAGATGGCTGCCACACGGGTTGAGGGATTCCCTGTCGCCGAAGAGCTGGCTCTAAGCTGGAGCTGTGCACTTTTATACTCTGCTGCTCTGTGCTGAGGGGGCAGGGTGCAAAGCCCCACACCTCCCCCGAACCTGGGAGGGACGAGAAACTGCCTCACAACAGCCTCCTGGAGGAGATGGAGAGGCGAGTAAGTCTCTTCCAACTCCCTGGACGTTCCGCCCAAGCTCAGGTCCCCTGCTGGTCCAGCCTTTGTCTGCTCTGCCCATGTGGCTACCTGCAAGGTCCCCAGGGAGCCATGGCAGCGCTGTCCTGCCAAGGGGACTTTTGGAGCATTTAAATATTAAGCAAATGCAATCAACGGTGAGGAAAACAAACCTTAGCATCTGTTTGTGTTTGAAGTTCTGTCTTCTTAATGCCAAAGCAACCTATTGAAAAGGTTTTACTCCTGTATTTAAATCCCTGTCCAAGGCAGTAGATCGGTCCACATTTTTTTGGAATAACCAATAGGGGATCTTTTTGTTTAGTAGCCATTAATGGATTGATGTGTTAATTACCAAAGGGTAAACATAGCTTGGGGAACCACCTCACAACTTCCACTGTACATGTGAGGCCTCCCTCCATCCCACCTTTCTGGCCTCCAACAGATTAAAAAAAACTTTTTTAATCGAAGTCCAGTTAACACCCGATGTGACATGAGTTTCAGGTGTACGACATAGTGACTGGACAAGTCTCAGTGTTCTGCCGTGCTCCCCGCCATCTGACCCCATACAGCGCCATTAAGATACCATTGGTGACATTCCCTACGCTGTGCCTTTCATCCCTGGGACTTACTTACAGGAAGCCTGCCCCTCCCATCCTCCTCCACCCGTGTTGCCCATCCCCATCCTCTCTCCCCTGGCAACCATTAGTTCATTCTTTCTATTTAAGGGTCTGGCCCGTTCTTTCCCCCCCCCCCCAACAGGTATTTTTTTAAATATCTGCATCACGCTAGGCACGGTGCTAAGTGTGTGATATACTGATCAGATGGGACTGTCTGCTTCTACAGGACAGTGGAGGATTTTTCAAGATGCTTGGCACTCGGATTTAGAACAGCTTTGCAAAGCATCTTACGAAACCCCTAAAACGTGTGCAGGTGTAATGCTCTTAGTTGAGGAGAAATACATTGTTGGAAATAAAGAAATCATTTAAGTTTTGCAAATATACATGCAATTGGATTTTTAAATCCTGGGTCTACACTCACATCACGTTTGACCACTTTGACAGAACTGATTGCTTTATTATCGTCTGGCAGAATTGACTGGTCGTTAACTGGTCGATTTAGTCAAAATGTCAAACTAGTAACGAATGTGGAAACAGCCCCCGTCAGAAAGCACTGAGGGCTGCCGCTGATTGCCTCTGCCCTTCCTCCAAGGTGACCTAGACAAAAAGATCCTGGGAGCTAAGGGGCTCTATCGAAAAGGAGAAAAAATTGGCAGTCCATCATCTGGGAAGAAATGCTTGATGCGAACCTTCCTTCCGATGAACCAGATACTTCTATTGCCAAGTTGATTTTTTGGCACTTGAGCTATTTTTAATAACCGGTGGGCGTTGTATTGGAGCCTTTGGCATGCTGTTTAGTTTAGCAGATTGGAGCACTCCTAGAAATGTTTAACTTGGAAAAATTCACAAACATTTTGCAAACAATGGTATTTTGATGCCCGCACATCTGTGGCTCAATTAAACAGTGTCTTGGTATATCAGGGCTCACTGTCAATGATCAGAACTTCTCCCATTTCCTAATTGGATGCCTTTGGCTCGCTTCCCCCTCTAGGAATCCCAGGGATCGTGGTGGCAATCACACTCAGTGTGAAAAAAGATCTGTATGGAACTCTGAGCTCAACGACTCCATTGTAAGTACCAGCATCTCTGCCTCTCAGGTGGTGATGCTCTTGACCATCAGGGTCTGGGGGGGTCAGGGGTGTTTCTGTGGCTTCTGTGGCTTGGTCTGGACGCTGGCTCAGGGTGGCACTCAGCCTCAGCCTTTTTTGGCCTAAACACAGTCACGGGCACACTCATATAATGGTTAGGTGACTGGACTCTGTGTGACCTTGGGCAACTTACTTTACCTCTTCCTTCCATTTCCTCCACTGGAAAATGGGAGACAATAATGTTTACTGTCAACGTGGTGTGTAATTAAAATGACATCACGTATGTAAAATGCTCGGCATGTGGCCTGTTCCACATGTTCTACGTAACGGGCAGTGATTACGATTAGAAAGCTCGCGGAACCTAGAAGGACTTGTAGTGAGCACTGTAAGAAAATAGGGAGACGGTTGGAAGACATTTGCCACCATCAGCAACGGTCTCCCTGAAAGACTTCACTGCCTTCCTTTGTAAATTGGCTCAGCTTTGTTTTCCTGTTGTTTTCTTCTCTTCTTTTTTTTTTTTAATTTTATTTTTATTTGAGTACGATTGACACACAATGTTACATTAGCTTCTGGTGTACAACTTAGTGATTGGACAAGTTTCTGCATTATGCGTGCGCACCATCTTTTGTTTTCTTCTTAATGTATAAGCCCATCTCCGCTGTTCTCTCATCCACAGCCACAAAAGAGCGGCCGTTTACTTCTCCAGAACCTTCTTTTATAAGCACATAGCTAGTTACCTTGTAGCCCTTTAGACAGCATGCTTTCCTTTCATGCTTCTGATTGTTTTTTACTTACCCAGATTCATTCTCTTTATTGTTGCCTCTCAAGCTTTTTTTTTTTTTAAACTACAGATTTCCTCTCTCACTGGACTGCAATCAAATGTAAGAGGCCTCGGACCCCCACCCCTCAGACTCCCTCCATCTTTTGTGTTGAGATGAGTTTCTGGAGGGTCAAAATTATATTGTCCTTTCCAGCAGGTGCTTTCTAATTATATAATTTCTTGTTATCCTTTCTTTCTCTCCCTTTTCTCTTCCTTTCCTTCTCATCTCCTCCTCCGTCCTTGCTCCTCGCCTGTTCCGCGCGTGAAGGGCCCCCAGTGCCTACGTATTGGTGACTCTTCTTCAAAGATCAAAAGCAAAAGCAAAACCAGAACAAAACCAACTCCACTCCTCCTGAAAAGAGCCCTTTCATATGTGAATTGGTTAGTAAGAGGCAGAGTGCTCTAAGAGCTTTTTTTTTTTTTGGTAATTATATTTTGAAGAAGTAATACATGCATGTGGTACAAAATTCAAACGCACAAAAGGCTAGAGGATAAAAAGTAAGCCCTTTTCCCAACCCCCGCCACGCCGTCGCTCTTCCTTGATGCAACTCTTACTACCAACAATCAGATCTGTATAGATAATCTCTTACACTCTGTTATCCAAATGGTAGGTAAACACTGCTCGGTACTTCACAATATGTCTTAGAGATGATTCTGTATTCAAACATACAGCAGCACTGCCCCTTTTTAGAATGTTTTCTATAGCCTCCTTTAAGGCTGAAGATGATATTCGGGGAACCCTAAGTATTAGACTTTATTAGGGAAATTCAATGCTTTTTTTCCCTCACTCCCTCCCAGCGTGTGCACAAACACACAGAAACTCACACACACGACGTGTATGTATCCACACCATACACCATACGTATCCACACCAACGTGAACAATACAATGGCAAGGGATTTTCCTAGTTCTAGAAAAGAGGTCTCAGCTAGGTTGACACACAGTTAAATTGGCAAAGCTCATCCCCGTTCAAAACTCAGAGGTAATGCCTCTAGTGATGGGAAATGTAGAAGATGAGGTATCTATTCATACGAATCATCACATATTTCTTCTTTAATAGAAATGGTAGAGCCATTAAGAGTCCAGTGACCAGGGTTGCCTTTTCTCATCCAAGCCTGAGGATGTGGAGGGAGGTTTAAAATATACATCATTAACACCGATGATCTCTTCATTGTTTGACAGAGCATTCTGGAAAGCCAGTCATTGCTCGCGTCCTTTCACTGCGGTATTTATCATGCAAAACAGAATTCATCCTGCAAACAAAAGCTCATGTGTAAGGTGGTGGGACTGGGCCGGGCGAACCACTTTGGAGGAAAACACATCACTTGTTTTTCTGCTGTTAAGGAGCAGAGCAGCTTCCCAGGGAATTGGACTGAGAAGTGTCTGCATATCCTCTAGGATTTCTGGCACTGGAAAGAACCCTGGGCTGGGGCTCAGGAGATTCGGGTTTGCGCCCCACCCTGCCCCCAGTGAGCATGCGTGAACTCTTGTCAAGGCATCTAGGTGCACATGCTCTCGGGTGAGTTAAAGCCAGTGAGGTGCTCTTCAGGGTCTCACTGAAAAATACACGTGTGTGTTTCTCTACCTCACAATGGCCTTCTCTTCTTTGTCTCTTAACAGTTGTTGGATTAAGGACGATTCTATCTTCTACACCTCAGTTGTGGCTTATTTTTGCCTCGTATTTCTACTGAATCTCTCCATGTTCTGCACTGTTCTCGTTCAACTGAATTCCATGAAATCCCAAAGCCGGAAGACTCGGCGGCAGACGATCCTGCACGACCTCAAAGGCACAATGAGCCTGACATTCCTACTTGGCCTCACCTGGGGGTTTGCTTTTTTTGCCTGGGGACCTGTGAGGATTTTGTTCTTGTATCTTTTTGCCATTTTCAACACGTTGCAAGGTAACTTCTGCTTCTTTGTCCTTTCCGTGGCTAGCCAGACCTCCACCAGAGCTTTGCTGCTTTGGAAAATAATCTCACCTTTTGAGGATTGAGAGGAGGAAAGGATACTCCTCCAAGCGGCCTCCGCTATCAATGAATTGACAGGCAGCCATTGGAAACATTACCCAGATGTTCAGACGTCATTAAATGAGCTCACTCTTACTTGCGGAGATAGAGAAGAGCCCAGAGTGCTAACGCAACTCCGGCTAGTTGGCAATGTTTATATCAAACACTGGCTGGTGATACTTTCTACAGTATTCCCTGAATCACCACATGGTGCTCTTAAGTGTTCGGGTTCACACTTGTGTTAACATTCTGAAGTGTGCGATCCCATCAAACACAATAATTACAGCAGACTTATTAAACTGTTGGTCCCCTGGCTACACCAGAGATCCAGATATTGTGGGAAGGAGCCGGGCTAGGAAATTAGGGAGTTGTAAAGGAATGAAGATGAAGAGCAAAAAGCCGTGGGCCAAGGCAAGAGGCCAAGGTCCTAGTCTTGGTTTTGCTCCAAACCGACCTTGGAAAAGTCACCACAACTGGTGGAATTAGATGATCGTGAGCTAATGTCTCTATAGCTCTTTAATTTCATTCCTATTTTCTGCTGAAAGGAGGATATGATAGTGACGTGGTAGGGGATTGCGGGGTAGGCCAAAGATGTCATGAACAGTAAGAACGAGGGGTCTGGTTAATGCACCTGTGACTCATAGTTGATGTTCATTTTAACCCGACTTTGCCTGTTAGAAATCTTCAGGGGAAGAGGCCTGCAGAATGACTTCCCGGGAGTCTTAGGCTCTGCTCCATGTTCTTCTTGTCCTCAAATTTGGCCCAGTTCATTTAAACTACTGGGGAGCTGGGAGGAGCTTGGGCAGCGCATTGAATTAGGGTCTCTCTTAGTGCTCCAAACTATCCATTCAATAAACCCCTTTTCCAAACTCCAGGGGTCCATAGGATGTTCCAGCAAGAGAAGAGTTCCATGGTCAAAGGATTTCAGGAAACGCAGTAAACTATATCCCCCCATTCTTCCTTTTTTTTTTTTTTTTTTAAGATTTTGTCTATTTATTTGGCAGAGAGAGAGAGATCACTAGCAGGCAGAGCGACAGGCAGAGAGAGAGGGAGAAGCAGGCTCCCCGCCGAGCAGAGAGCCTGATGCAGGGCTCAATCCCAGGACCCTGAGACCATGACCTAGCGGAAGGCAGAGGCTTTAACCCGCGGAGCCACCCAAGCACCCCCTATATTCCCCCATTCTTAAAATGGCACGATATATATTATCATGGTAAAAGCTCTGAGAACTTCTGCTGGGGGGAAAAAAACCTTAAAAAATTTGTTTTAACCAAGCATTTTAAAAAAACCTCAGAGCACTTTGTCATGTGGTTATTAACCCCTACAGAATTTTAGGAAATATGAATTGGCATGTAGTCATTCTATGCCAGGCATTTACAGGGTGCTGCAGGGAGATGGGGCAGCAATCTAGAATAAGGCACAATGTTTGCTCTCATGTCTTTCGATTCAAGAAGCCATATCATTTTAGAGCAATGAAGTGTATCAGCTGAAATTTCTGTCCCACCAGATTCTTCCAAGCATGTTCTGATTGGAGTGTTAAAAAGACACAGAATGCCCGGGTATAGAATGTGTGCAGGAGTGGGTTAGGAACCACACTCCCTGGGCAGATTTCTTCCTCAGCAGTAAGTCTGTTCACTAATTCTGAGGAGAAACACACTCACCCTATGCCAAGAGGGGCTAATGGGGCAGCTGCCAAAAGAACAAGAGAGCAAAGCGGTTTCGAGCTTACAAGGGGAGCAGGTGTGTCCTCAGAACAGCAAGTGCTCCATTCCTGTGGTGGAAAGGGAAAGCAGTTTCTAAGCAGGGAGCCTCCGTGGCTTAGAAGCGGAATCCAGCCAGGGATCTCCTGAGGACTAAGCCCAAAGTCCCACACATCCTGCATGGACAGAGCCGAGCTGTCTGTCAGATACGCTTTGTGGCAACCAAGCACCAAGCATTCGTAGTTCTCCTAGTCCTGCCTTACAAGCTAGAATGTGCCATCCTCCTGGGGGGGGGGGGTTGCAGAGCCCTGAGTTTCAAACTCAAGTTACACACACACGCGCGCGCACACACACACGCGCGCGCACACACACGGGTGTGCTCACGCATGCATGCGCACTCCGAGCAAGAATGCAATGAAACAAGTGAACAAATGAGCCATCTAAAAGACAGATGGCGAGTTTGCAATTCTGGCTGAAGGGGGTTGCCCTGTGGTCAGGTGTGAAAAAACGCTGTGCACAATGAGCCATTTCTGAATTAGGGTTGCACAAATAAAAATGCAGGTGACAAAAACCTGCCATCTTCCCTCTTGCCTGTGTGCTAGTGAGTAAGCACATCAATCTGTTATTGGAAAGAAAAGGGAAGGCTGACAGGCAGAGAGGGAGAGCTGGCAGGCAGCTCATTGGAATTCATATAATAACCTTTAAGGCTGAGAACAAGCTAAACTCCACGCAGGAAATCAGCACGGCGATACGCGCTTGTTGTCCCCGTTGCCCCTTGTTCCTGCTGAAGCTGGAGGAGTTCTACATGCTTCCAGACTGAGCTTTGCTTTCACCAGGTTGCTGCACCCCCTTCCAGGTGGCTGCTGCTCAGAAGGAGTGAGCGCTGCTCGATTCATCACCACAGTTGTTTGGTTACATGGAGATAAAGCCCTCGGGGGAACGAGTGAGACATGTCATTCCGTTTAGCCTCCAGATTGCTGCCTCCCACCTGGAATCAGAGAGTCTCAGGGCTGGGGCTGGGGACCCGAGATCTTCCCAACTGAAACTTTCCAGACACGGAGAGCGCACCGTTCTGCGAGACAGAGCGTTCAATTTCTCTCCTTGTCTAATGGAAATACGTTTGATGTTTAACATTGCGTAGATTTAAAAAAAAAATTGTGTAAATTTAAAGGGTACAATGTGTTGATTTGATACACCGATATATTATAGTATGATTACCACTGTAGCTTGTAATCGGCTCTGTGTCTTATCTGGGTCCCCCTTTCCTGAGGGTAGAATGTGTAGTGCAGTGGTTAAGACCTTGGGCTCTGCAGCCAGACTGCCTGCATCTGGTCTCAAGGCTGCCACCTCAATATGAACCCCGTGACTCCATCATATTTACTGGTCTTCTGGGACTCGGAGGTCTCTCATCTATAGAAATGACACTAGTATCACGATGTCTATGATAAAATCATTACTTAGTAAACACTAGCTTTGACGCGTTACCACACGATAGTTCCGTGGCTTCCTCCCATCGCTCCTGATTCTAACCTGGCCACCACACAGAACAAGCCTAGTCTGTCCTCTTCATGACAGCCCTTTCAGGTCTGTCACTGTAGCTACCATCTCTCCCCACCCTGTGTTCCCACTCCAAGCCTTCTCTGTTCTCGAATACTTCCATTTGTTGTCATCATTTCAAAATGAAGTCTCCCAAACTGAATATTGTGCCAGTAGGAGAAAGGGCCAAACTCGGTCAAGATGGCGGGAGACTCTTACCTGTCTCAACCAGTATTCTTGACTTCCATTGATGCCCTAACTGAAGTGAGCTTTGGGAGCATTTACTATTGACTCGGCTCAACTTGCAATGAGTTAGGACCACTCCAACCCATTACTCATCCGTGATTTCAGCACAACTGACCAGTGAGGAAGCAAGCTGAACCTTGTATAGAGAACAAAGAGTTGCAAACTGCACTTGGGCCAAAAGAAAGATTTTTGAGGCCCAAGAAGATAATACAAAGCTTGCAGAAAACTGTGAGAGTTTGTGTCTCAAGTGCCTTGGAGTTCAAGTCAACAAACATCTGCTGGGCTGCCACATAGTACTGGAGGCAAAGGGAGAAGTGATATGAGGATGAAAAGACTTTACAGCTGGGCGGGGAGATGGGCGATACAGGGAGACTGCAGCCACATATAGCATCTCAGCTATCTGTGGGACCTCAGAGGTGGGAGAGAGGAGTTTCAGTTTGAGGTACCTGGAAAGGCTTTGTTAATGGGACATAACTTCTGCCAATTCCACCCCCAAGCTGTAGCAGATCCAATTTGCCCTCCAGAGCATTTGCCATCAGGAAAATCTCAAGTCCTACTTTTTTCTCCCAAGGAGATATTTTAGAGGGTGGGGATGATAAATGGCCAATGCTGCTGATGGATGTCCTCAGCCCCTCTCGATCCCACTTTCAAGACAAAATCAGGGCTGGCAGTGGAAAATGAGGACACCAAATTTATAGCTTCCACATGGTATAATGGTGCCAAAAAGCATGTGTATTGGTTATTTATTGCCTTGTGACAAATGACTCCCAAAGTTTAGTGGCCTAAAGCAATAGCACATTTTTATTGTCGCCAGTTACCAGGTTGGGAATTCAGGAGCAGCTTAGCTGGGTGGTTCTGGCTCAGGGACTCTTTTTTTTTTTTTTTTAAGTGAGCTCCAGCAGGGCTTGACCTCATGACCCTGAGATCAAGACCTGAGCTGAGATCAAGAGTTGGACACTTAACCGACTGAGGCACCCAGGTGCCCCTGGCTCGGGGACTCTTATGAAATTGCAGTCAAGCTGTCAGCCAAGGCTGTAGTCATGTGGAGACTTGACTGACTCTGGAGAATCTACTTCTGGGAAACCTCACTCACTTGGCTGGGGACTGGAAGCCTCACTTCCTCACCCTGTGGGCCTCTCCACAGGGCTGCAGTGTCCTCACGCTACAACACTTAGATTCCTTTGGAGGGAGTGATCAGAGATAGAAGCCACAATGTCTTTTATATGCTCTTCTTGGAAGTGACGTGACATCACTTCTGCCGTATTCTCTTGATACAGTGTGGGAAGACATGACACAAGGATGCAAATACCAGGATGTAGGGACCATTGAGAACCATTTTGGAGGCTGACTACCTTTTCAGGGCTGCTCTCTCAAGCTCTAGGATAGACCGCAGCCCCGGGGGAAAACTGTGGTTGATAGGAAGTCTTGAAACAGACCTTCTTACCATCACTGCCTTTGAGAGGGAAGCTGAAACAGACTGACCTTCTTCTTTTGACTTAGGGTTCCTCATTTTCATGTTTTACTGCTTGATGAAGGAGAGTGTAAGGGAGCAGTGGCAGATTCACCTCTGTTGTGGGTGGTTACGACTGGATAACTCTTCTGGTAAGATGCCACTTTGGGTAAGGTTTTTAATTTCATGGGTTTCTTGGGTAAGGTTTTTAATTTCATGGGTTTCCCACAACTGATCTGATTAACTTGTCTCCTGACTTGAGTTCATAGAGCATCGGCATCGAAATGGAGGTTGTTTCCATGTCATGAAAATGATTTGTACTTTTGTGCTGAGATGAATGAAGTCAAGTGAAGACTGTGATTTGGCCGTATTTTAACTTAGTGAAGCTTCTCTTTTGGCCCAGATTCTTGGATTGCTTGTCCTCACTGTCACCCCAATCTCAACTCAATTAAAAAGAATGTTGATTGAGTGCCCTACTGTGTTTCAGGCCCTGGGTCACAGGGGCTTTCTGGCCTGTAGCCAACAGCGGGTTGAGTGGATGAGGGAAGCAAGGAGAGGTAGTGGAGGCGGGGAGAAGTCTAGCTGGATGGAGCAATGGCCCATCCTACACAGTGGGAGACGTGGCGGACCCCGATGTTCTTTCTGAGACTATCTCCAGTCCAGGCAAATTGATTTTCTGTGTATCAAAGTCTCTTCCATCCAATTCAGACAGCTTCTCTCAGCCTCAATACAAAGCCCAGTCTGTTTGTTTTAGGGAAGGCAAGTGCATGAACTTGAAGATTTTATAAGTGGCACAGAGATCTGCCCCCTTTATGCTGGGCACGTCAGTAACGTCTCTGTGGTCTCTGTGCCAAAGTCTAAGGAAAGCAGGCATCTTTGGTAAATGAATTAGCTCTGCCTGTATCACACATTACAGTATAAATTTACTTCTCACAACTTCATGGAGAAGCTGACCCCTCGAGGTACCTAGAACAGATGCTCTGTGCATCGAGTTTCATATTTTTAACAGGATTATTGAGGTACAATTTACACATCATGCAATTCGCCCATGTTAAGTGTAGAATTTGATGCGTTTTCTGGTTTTAACTTCTCTGGTGTCATTTCAGATGGGGACAGCAGGTGTGGGCTACATGTTGGGTATAAACAAGAGAGACTGAAGAAAACCTTCCAAGACAAATTGTTGACACCATCCCTCAAGTCAACTGCCACGAGTTCTACCTTCAAATCTTTAGGCTCTGCACAATGCACTCTTTCAGAAATCAGCTTCCCAAATGGTGAGGGAAAAGCTATGCTGTCTACTCTTACATTCCAGATATATCGAATTAATGTGAGGCCACACACGTGGTCTTGGGAGATGCTTCTTCCTCAAAACTAAAAGCACGTGTGCATGTATATACCTGGGCTCATTCCTGGCTGAGAAAGTGCGTATAGAAGCACTTAGTGACCTTAGTAGGTGTGAATCTGGTAGGTCATTCAACTAAGACGGGAAGGAAGAGACTAGAAGTAAAATAAATTGATGTGTGATTCAAAACAATGATCAGAGACTGTGAAAGCCAGAAGGAACCTTAGACAATGTCTACAGTGATGCCCTCATTTTCCAGATGAGGAACCTTAAGCAGGGAAAGGAGAACATCTTACAGATGCTCACTCACCGTCAGCAACAGAGCTGGGGCCGGAACTCAGGTGGCCTGGCTCTCAGGTTAGCGCACGTCACACGCCACCAAGAACCCCCACTGAGCAGCATGACACTCTTAGTTGCTCAACTTCTTCCATAGGAAGACAAATTTCTAAGTACAGAGACAGCTCTTGAGGCAGAGGTGGTTATTAGAAGGGAAAATGTAAGGAAAGTATTGATCTTTTTAAAAAAGATATTATTTATTTATTTGAGATAGAGCTCACAAGAGAGCACAAGTGGAGAGGGAGAAGCAGGCTGCCCATCAAAGCAGGGCTCCATCCCAGGACCTTGGGATCATGACCTGGGCCGAAGGCAGACGCTTAACCCACTGAGCCGCCCAGATGTCCCGGGAAAGGATTGATCTAAAAGTCCGAAGTGAAGAGAAAGGCAAAGGGGACAAGAACTTGGGAACTCAAGCTGATGTTGTGATGTCTCTGTCTTGTATACTTCCCTGGACAACGGTGCTTTCTTAAGGACCAAAGTCGATTGCAGTTCACACATCCAGAACACCTCTGGCGGCCCGGCTGTAGTCATTCTCACACCTTCTCAGTGCTGGTGGAACTGCAACTTGTATTTTTCATTATGTTGGCTCCACACAGCAGTTCTATTTCCAAGGTCTGCTACCAATCTGGAATCAGCATGATGGGTAGAAAAAAAATAAGCAGAGGCATCAAGGGGTACCAGGCTGGCTCGGTTGGTAGAGCACGCAACCCTTGATCGTGGAGTCATGAGTTCAAGCCCCACTTTGGGTGTAGTGATGACTTAAAAAATAAAAAATAATAAATAAAATCTTTTTAAAAATATTATAATAAAAGCACCAACTTGGAGTCAGAAGGCTTTGGTTCAAGTCCCAGCTTTGTCACTAACTCTGTGACCTTGGGCACATCTCTCCCCGATTTGGAGCTACATTCTCTCCACCTTCAACATGAGGAGGCTAGGATGGATGGATAATCTCCAAAGTGCCTACCAGCTTCTGGACTGTGTGGGGCAACATTGTTTCCCAGTTCAGGCTGGCTGACTAGTGTACAGTCTCAGTCTCCTCTGTGTGAGAAAGTTGGTGCCTATGGAAGGACTCTTTCCGTGCCCATAAGTGTCCATTACTCTGGCCAGCTAACTTGCAGATATATTCTGGTGTTCCTATGGATGCACTGGGGAGCCATAGCATATAATAGAGGGTGAGAGTTGTGGAAATTGCTTAGTAGATAATAGTTGAGGCATATAGGGAAATATGATTTTTGCAAAAGGGTTCATTGGTATTGGCTCTCTTGCTGTCCCTGGGGGATATCATTTCATTAGCAAATATATGGCTCAAATGTATGTGTCTTTCTTCAGGGGAGACGGTAGCCCCCTGTGCCTAGGATTTTAGGATTGTTTTTAATATCACGCCCAGGATTTTAGTATTGTTGTACCAAGCGATAGGTCCAGAGTGCTGAGGGCCTGGGGTTGTGACTGTGACGCAGCTGGTGAGACAGGTAATCTAGCCTCTTGGGCCACAGGTTCCAAATCTGCAGTCTGGACGTGGCCCTCGGATGGTCAGAGCCAGCAACTTCATTTCCATTAACACGGAGTGAAGATGTGCCTCCAGTAATCGCCCAAACGGTGCTGTCAGGATGAACCCATTTACCCTGGGTCCGCATAAACTAGCCAAGAAAAGCCCCAAACCTTTACTTCCTTTCCAACTCCTCTATTCACTCCTTCGTTTGGTTAAAAAAAAAAAAAAAAAAAAAAAAAAAAAAAAGTCTAATGCTTCTGCTATCCACGAAGTCCCCCCAGTGCCACAGCTGAAAATGTTCTTTTTTTCTTTAATGCAGGTGACTTTGATGAAGATCCCTACTGTTTCTCTCCCTTGAGTTGTGAAGTTGTGCCTAATTATGTGGGAAGAATATTACCTGTGGAAGTCAAAGTGAATTCCACTCACAAAGATTTCTTGAATAATTCCCAGCAGAGATACCCACCTCCCCCTGGCCCCGGATTAGGGAAAATGTTGAGTTTGTGAAGCCATCTGCTCCGACTTTGTATTCTAAATATTATTTTGGAAGGGGCAGAATGAAATAGCATTTAGTGGCTCTTAAAGTCAGAAAAATTCTCCTATTCATTGTTATAGCTATTTCTTTCTTTTCTTAGGTAAGATTTGAGCCTATAGTCATTGTATATTGGGGAACACAAGTCCACAGCACTGGAGATTTTGTTTCAAAACTCTTAAGTGTCCCACCCTGAAAGAACAGAATCAAGATGGGGTCCTTAGCTGCACGGGGAATGAAAGAGTTTCCGGTGGCCCCAGTTTCCGGATGCCCGGTTGCCTTGACAGCCCCAGGGGAAGTAGGAAGGGTCACAAGGTCATACCTTTTGGGAAAAAATATCCTGTTGGGCTGTCATGGCAAAGCCTCTGAAATCCCCATTGTTCAAGTCACTCTTTGATTAAATCCCCTTGTTGACATGGAAACATGTTTTGTGAAGAGGGTGGCTCATCAATCCAGAGACACCAGTGAACTCCTTAGTGTGGCTGGATTTCTCAGCCAAGACAACCCCTGCGGGGACAGAGAGCAGGGCTCCGAGGAATGTAACAGCAGGAATTTTTTGAGGCTGGTGGTTCTCTTTAGGGAGGAAAGGACAAGCCAGGGTGACCAGAATAGAGGCAAAAAAGAGTCACCCAGAGACAACAGAGTGCGTGCTGACGATGGATTCTGCCTGCTCTTTGCTCTGTGGCTAAGCTCGATGCATGGCCTTCTTAATCCTCCCCCAAATATTGCTCCTGAGCCTTCCCAGCCAGGCAGGTTGCTCCCATATGGCCTTGGGTAGTGAGGAATAAAGAGATGAACACTTTGGAAGGGTACACAAGCAACTGGCATCAGTGGTTGCCTCAGGAAGGGGAACTGCGTATCTGGGAAGAAGGGAGTCGGATATCTCGCCCTATACCTCTTGATATCTTTTGAATATTGTGCTGAGAGAATACATTGCTCTTTGGCAACAAATGGGGGATTGGACCTTTCCAATGAGAAAGAAAGATGAACTCCTGGGTTTCAATACCATAAATCAAGTCCCCCGTCATCCTTGGGTATACGTATGGCTTCGAATCCCAGCTTTGTCGCTCCTTAGAGTTGAAACCCAAGGAAATAACAGTGAAAGTACATTCGTTATAGCGTTCAAGTGAGACCTACATGGAGTCTACACAGTATATCTTAACTCCTTTCTCCTTATAACTCACACCCTCTTACCTCTCATCCCTTCATGGCCCATCGACCGTATTTGCCCCACTAAAGTTATCACCTTGGATCCTGTAAGCAAGAGTTAATGCTGACCACAAAATGGACCAGAGCACTAGTGCCAGTCCAGTCACTGGTATGACTCCCTTTCGCCCCCTCTACCATCTGAGGTAACATAAAAAAGGTAGGAAGGCCCTCAGGCCCCTGGTTACCTGCCTCAGAGTCAATCCCCTTGCCTATGAGATTTTGCTCTTGAGATAATCCCACAACCATTGTTCTCCATAGGTCTGCTTGCGTCCTTTTTTGTAGGGGAAGGTGAGTGTGTGAGCGTGTGTGCGTGTGTGCGAGAGGACTAACACAGAATGAAGAGACTGCGTCTTGAATGTTGGAAAATGTCTTAGAACGGACAATATTGTCACCTTCATTCAAAAGACAAATTTAGGGACAGGACTTGGGTATAATTAGCAAATCATATATATATATATTATATATATATATATATATATATAATATATATATATACACACACACACACACACATTCTGCAAATTCTTTGCCTTGGGGGATCATTTTGGCTGTGAAAATGCCCATGACTGTTCTGTTCCTGTCAAAAACAAAAACAGAAACATTTTATAGAAAAGTTAACGATTCCTATCATGACTCCTCCTACTAACTCGTAAAACATGGGTTTTCCACAAATTAGACAACATTTTGAAATGATAGGGAAAACACTGATTAAACATCTTTCAGACATCCTTTGGTCTGCTCTTCCTGGGCCCCCCAAATGGCTGACACTTGTGTGAAGGCGGGCCCACATGATTATGGAAAAGAGACCCTAGAACCTTTTTTTTTTTTAAGATTTTATTTATTTGACAGAGAGAAACACAGCGAGAGAGGGAACAGAAGCAGAGGGAATGGTAGTGGGAGAAGCAGGCTTCCCGCAGAGCAGGGAGCCCGATGCGGGGCTCGATCCCAGAACCCTGGGATCATGACCTGAGCCGAAGGCAGACGCTTAACGACTGAGCCACCCAGGTGCCCCAGAGACCCTAGAACTTTGATGCTGCTTTCAGTCAACAATTGACCCCCAAGTATTTGTTGAGCCATGACACGGAGAGAGAGGTTCAGATCTGTCATCCGTAGGTCACTACCTCCAACAGCTTACCGTCCACTTGAGGAGACCACCTACCTCATACACACACTAGAATAGTCAACAATTGAAGCAGTGAGGATGTGGTGGAAGAGTAGTGCTTCACAGACAGTAAACAATGAGCTTTGTAGTCCAGCTGAAGGTGGGGTATTCTAGGTTTGGAAGGGGGCACCTTTGGTAAAGCAGGATCTCGTTTCTCAATACTACAGACTAATGTTGTGTATGAAGTACGGGTCAGAAAATTTACAAAGCCCCTTTGAGCGTCGGAGCACGAGCTCTGTCTTCTGACTTTCTGCAGTGTCTTAGGCACCCTCTGGGCAAGCCTGAAAACACTGAGCAGTACTACACTTTATCGGGACCAAGTTTGAGGACGCTTCTCTGCCTAATACCTGAATCTTAACTTGTTTGGTCCGAAGTCCCAAAGGTGACAGTGACCATGAGGTCCGCCTCCCCTGAACCCAGAAACACGAGAAGGGTGGTGGTTGTAAAAGTAAGAGGAGGTAAGGCCCATCTCTTTGACAGCTCAGGCCTATCATTAAGACAAGTCTTTCTGGTCCTGATCCTCAACTATTTAGGGGACATGATGAGTCTGAAGCAACGGAGACAGGACCTAGTTACACTTCTGTTGATTAGACGGAACAAATGAGATGGATTACATTCATTCTTATAATGTCTGGCACCTCGTAGACCCTCTGTACACATTCATCATACACATGGATGAATGAAAAGTCTATAATACAGAGTGTATGAAAGCAATGGCTGACTTCCTTATCTAGGGATTCTTATCTTCGTGCTAAGTAAACCTATGTTACCCACTCATATGTGAGCCTCATGGGGGCAGAATCCTTGTCTAGCTTGTCAATTGCTCTACAGTCAGTGCCTGACACGATTTTTCAGTCGAGGCTCTTTGGTGGCTGGCAACGGAAACAACATGTCTTTAAGTTGACAATATTGTCACTTCTGGTTACCCCAGGGAAAGGGAATTGGTGGAATGGACTTGGGGAACTCAAATAATTTATGGGAAGGTTAAAAAATAGGGCCTGAAAAAACATCTTGTAAGGGCATCAATCGTGGGAAAAACAAAGAGTAATTTCTTCTATCCTCATGTTGTCAGCTTAAAATTCAGAGTCTCACCAGACTGCTTCTGATCACCTGAGCTTGAATTCTGGGCTGTACTAAGCAGTCAGATGAGGGATATGGCAGAAGAAACCTTCAGGGAGCCTTCCGGTTTTGATAGTGGTAGGACAAGAGCTTGGATTTACTATCCCACCAAGAATACCCACAGTGGGGGAGAAGTCATTCTGCAAAAAGAAATGAGGGTGCTGGTGAGAATGGACAAGTAGGCTGGGGAAATCCCACATTTGCCTGCTACACACAATACAGGACTGAATGTATTTTGGTTGAATGAATGCCTCATTCACTAACATACGTCTTCAGTGAGGGTGCAACCGTGCTTGAAAAAGGAGTCCCCCCCCACACACCTCATTCATGTATTCACTTGTTTTTTAAAGGCTGGGGTGTATCAGGACGTGCTGGGAAAGCTGAAGAGTTCAAAATAAGCGTCCCAGAATGATGGGGGAGAGTGCTGTTATAAATGATGATTTTAGAAGATCTTGGGTACACAGGTTGACCTTACTGTGAGGAAAATCGATATATGAAAACAAGCTTTGTCGTCTATGATGTTGCCCCATCTCTCCAGAAGACTTCACAACTCATTACATTCTTGGGACGCCTGGGTGGCTCAGTTAAGCATCTGCCTTCAGCTCAGGTCATGATCTCAGGGTCCTGGGACCAAGCCCCACATCGGGCTCTCTGCTCAGCAGGGAGTCGTTTCTTCCTCTCCCTCTGCCCACTCCCCTCAAATAAGCAAACAATTAAAAAAAAAAACCTCATTATATTCTTATGTGAAGCTGCTTCACCACACCACTCTCTAAAAGTTCCCTCACATATCCGAAAACATATTTTGAACCCAACCTCTAGGACCCTTCAGCTCTGATTAAGGAGGCCTCAGTTATCTGAGAAGGAAGTGAGAAGGAATGCTGCTTACACTCTCCAGCTCGCCATACTATTGGCAGGATAGTAACAAAGTGAGGTTCATAGAAAAGGGAGAGACATATGGCACTTAGGGCCCTGCATTGGAAGACTCTGGTGTGAGTATGAAAAAAAAGAACCAGAAGACATGAGTAAGTGGTAACTTCAAATATTGAAAAAAATTCATCTCATCTAAATATATAAGAAAACTACAGATGTTCCCTTAGCATATGCAGTCCTATGCAAATGATTATGTAAATTAAATAAAAAGTTGGAACTGGCAAACTCCCAAGTTTCCAAGATTTTCTTATGTTAACCTAGTGTTTGTCATAGAAACAAGGTTGAGGATTTTTGCTTACATCCCATAGCACTTAGATGTGGGGGGAGGCAAGATTGAAGGATATGTTACATTAACAGTGTGAAAGCACTCGTATCGGGACATGCTGGATGTTAGATGGACGGATGGATGGAAGGGTGAATGGATGGATGGAAGGGTGGATAGATAGGTGATAGATAGGTAGGTTGGTAGGTAGGTAGGTAGGTAGGTAGATAGATAGATGATAGTTTTTTCCTTCAAAATGTTAGCCAGCTCATCCATCATGCTTGGTTGTGGGCAGCAATGGGACTAGAAATGGAAATGAATCTGAGTTGCAATGAATTTTGATGAAGGCCTAGTTCATGCAAGAAAGAATAAAAAAAAAAAAAATCCTCAGCCCACAAATTCCCAGAGGAATGGAAATCTTTAGAGGCAGTTACAGGGGAAGAATGAAGACCTAGTATAATAGATTCCATTCTATCTTCAGACACTGGCCCTTTCAGGGGTAGAGATAGAGGGGAATACTTTGTGGTGGGTAAGATTTCCCCAGCCGACATCTTCTGGGTCCATTTCATGGAACAAAGAAATGAGACTGTGAAGACTGACAGCAGGCTGGCTCAGACTCCAGCTGTCTTCCATCCAGGAAATATTCTTCCAAGTCCTCTCCCCACCCTTTATTGACCACAGACAGTAGTGTAATAGACATATTCTTCTGCATCTTGACTTTTTTTGTTATTGTTTTTGTTTTGTTTTACATCAGGACACAAAGAGCTTCCTTTTTTTCTAAAGGCTGCATTGTACTCCATAGTATGGCTATACCATAATTTTGAAGCAGATTCCCTAATGATGGTTTCCAAACTTCTGCTCTTTCAAATAAATGCTGCAATACATAGCTTTGTACCTGTGGGAAAAAAAAAAAAACAGAAATCAGGTTGTGGACCTGAGGTTGGGAGAATATTTCCTAGCCATGTAGCTAATGAGTTGTAGAAGATTCCCTCTCTGCCTCCTTTCAACCTGAGTCCAGAACTGAGAGCAAGTAAAGGTTGGAGGAAGGTCTGACGATCTTTCTACGCGTTATCTAACCCAATACAGCATGCTGGGCATTATAGGCCCTTCCTCTGTACCCAGCTCTATGCCATGGAAGATCCAACAATGAATAAGCCACAGTTCTACCCGTAACAAACTGGGACCATCTTTGGGGTAATAAAACATTGACACCTGTAACAACTTGTCCACGGTAACATACGTTAACTCTTCAAATTGTGTGATAGGGACCTTTGGGCATAATACACAGTAGCCCCTTAATTATGAATCTAATCCTACAAATACTTACTGAGCCTCCACTCTGATGGAGGAACTGACCAAGACAGATACGGTTCCTACAGTCATCTGGGGAGATGGAAAGTGAAACGTGCAATCACAATCCACTGTGTGATACTCTCATCCACAACAACTAGGGGTTCCGATTTACACGGCTGGGGAGAGGATGAACAGGCATAGCCTCTCTGGAAAACTGTTTTGTTGCTTCTAACAAAAAGTTAAGCATACTCTGTGACCCAGCCATTCTGCTCCTAGAAAAATGCAAACATACATCCGCAAAATGACCTGGACACAGAGGTTCGCAGCCACTTTACTCATAAGAGCCAAGAAAGTGCAAACAACTGAAATTGCTCACCAACAAGGTGAATGGACAAACTGTGGGCTGCTTATACGATGGACTACTATGTAACAGTAACAAAAGAATAGGAACGATATGTTGAGTCACAGAAGCCAGATGCAAGAGGGTATATAGTGCATGATTTTATTTATAAAGGCAAAAATAACTGACGATTCTAGAAATCACAACAGTGGCAGTCTCTGGGGGAGGGGGACGTTCTGGGAAGGTGCAGGAGGGAACTTCTGGGGTTCTAGAAATGTGATAGATCTTCATCTACTTGGTGTTTACACAGATCTATACACCTGTAAGAGTTCATCCAGGTACACACTTGAAAGACTGCCCTTTATGCATTTCCTGTGTGTACGCTGCGTCTCAGTTGAAAAGCGGAAGAAAAAAAGCCACACAGTTTTTTTGAAAGCACATTTGCAGGACCTGTCCCATGTGTCTGTACATATACTCACCCCAGAAATCCCATTTCCAACATTCTATCCAGCTCGGGAATACAAAGATTTATGGACAATGTTTTTTTTTTTTCAGTTTTATTTCTTTTTCTATATGTTCACCTTTTAATTTTTTTTTTAAGATTTTATTTATTTATTTCACAGAGAGAGGGAGATCACAAGTAGGCAGAGAGGCAGGCGGAGAGAGAGGAGGAAGCAGGCTCCCCGCCGAGCAGAGAGCCCGATGCGGGGCTCGATCCCAGGACGCTGGGATCACGACCCGAGCCGAAGGCAGAGGCTTTAATCCTCTGAGCCACCCAGGCGCCCCCACCTTTTAATTTTTTAATGAGTTTCAGGTGTGCAACATAGTGAGTTAACAATTCTAGATATTATATTATTCAGTGCTCACCACAGTAAGTGTACTCCCCATCTGTCATTATGGAATGTTGTTACAATAATAATAATATTACAATATTATTGACTGTATTCCCTCTGCTGTACTTCTTTTCTCCATGACTTATTTATTCTCCAGCTGGAAGTTTGTGCCTCTTAATCCCTTTTATCTGTTTTTATCCATCGGCAAAGTTATTTACTGAAACCCTGGAATAGTGAAAACGGGGAATAAGCTAAAAAGTCCAGCGATATCATAATAGGTAAATAAAAGTGGCCTATGCATCATATGGGATTGTATGCAGCTGATAAAAAGAATAGGTTATGTCAATATGATTAAAACTGTAAGCATATCCGCAATATATTTTTATTCTAAAAAGCAAGTTGCTGAACAGTACATATAGTTTAAGAAAATATGTGTACAAACTAAATTATATGTGTGAATGCTACACTCCTTGTCAATAGCAGCTTACCTCTGGGGAGAGTGGCTGGTGGGGGCTTTCAGCTTTTAATTTAAATGCTTATGTATTGTTTTTATTTTTATAACAAGCATCTATGATGTTTGTAATTTAAAAGTTTCGTAAGGACCGGAATATATACAGTGCTGTGAGTTTCCCTGGCTTGGGAAATCAAATGGCCAATGATGCCCTTTGCTCCCTAAGATGATAATAGCGGAAGTGACTGCAGGAGGGTGTTGGTGAGAAAGATGATACATTCAGTCTTAGACATCTGGTTTTGAGATGTAGACGCCTGGAAGAGAAGTGACGTGTAGGGCAGAGGAGAGAAATTGGGGATGGAGCTCAAGATTCGGGGATATGGATGGCAATCGAAACCACTGTAGGAATGAATGAGATCACAAAGGGGTAGTGTGTAGAGAAATAAGGGGAGCAAAGGGGCCCAGAAATGAGGAACATCAAGGGCAGACAGAAGTGGATCAGCCTGCAAAGGATTGCCTTCAAGGAATGTCTAGAGAGGTAAGAAGAAAATCAGGAGTGTGAGGTGTCACGCAAGCCAAGGAAAGAGAAGTTCATGATGGACAAAGTGGTGAAAAATGCTGGTGCGAATGGACGTACCATGAAGAGAGAAACACGTGTTCTGAAGTTAGTGACAAGAGAGCTCTGGCGAGATCCAGAAGGTTGTGTGCATTTGAGGGCAAATGTAGCTCTTTTAATAAATGTAGTTGCTAAGTTGCAGGAGTTGGTGGTGGAGGCGATGCTCACTGGAAGGGGCTGAGGTTGAGAGCGATCTTTTTTTACGTCATTTTTTGAAGATTTTGTTTTTAAGTAATCTGTACACCCAATGTGGGGCTCGAGCTCACGACCCCGAGATCAAGAGTCGGAAGCTCTTCTGAGCCCTGAGAGAGATTTTTAAAATGTAGTCTTAAAATCAGAAAGACTTAAACACCTTGACATGGTGATGGGAAGTAGCTAATAGACGTGTAGTGACCCAAATATGGAGGGGGACAGGGTGTGATTTAGCCACTAGATCAAGGAAGGAGGGGATGGGATCCACAGGAAGGAAGGAGAGGGTGGCTGTAGATGCAGGCAAATGGATGGAATTGGTAAAAGGACTTCAAGGGCGCTTGAATTTTCTCCAGGAAGTAGGAGGTGATAGAACCTGCTGAGAGTGTGGGGAAACAAGAATTGGGGGGCCTCCTTAAAGGCCAGTTGCCGTGAAGGACCATGGTCTGTGTCATTTGGGGGGATTACGGGGAGCCATCTCCCAGGAGGAAAGGTAGAGGTAGTAAGTCTACACAACGGCAAAATCTATGACCAACCGGATGGATAGATTCAAATCCCTGGTCGACTGAGTGAAGTAAACCTACTCCCACAGCTTCCCTGCACCACAAGAGCCCCAGTCCTGTTCACTGCCCTGGCTGAAGCATTTGGATGTCATTCTGTCCCCGGAGGCTCTCCAGGGTGTCGGAGCCAAGGAGACTGACCCTACCAGTAGCACTTTGCCATTCTAGTCACAGCTCTGAAGTGGCCCCTTTCCTATTCACGCTTGCACTTACAATTCTGTTCTAAATTGGAAAGCTTCTTGCTGCAGCATTATTTATGGTGACGGGAAGTTGGAAGCAATCTGGCGTATTCATCACCAAGAGAGTGGAGAGGCGAGATGTGGCTGGAGGCGCACTCTGGAGTCGTTTTCAGCGATCAGAACCAGAGGATTCGATGTTCATGGAGCAACATGCAGAGGGTTTTCAAACATCGTGCTGGGTAAAAAAAAAAAAAAAAAAAAGCAAGATACAGAATAATACGTATACCCATATCATTTACAGAAATTTAAAAAGACATTCACTGAAAATGAGACTACACACTTTGTAAGAACCCATACAAACAAAAATAAGAGTCATTAAACAGAGGAGAAAGGTGGCCAATGAGGGCGAGGGGAGAATGTGGATGGGGCGTGAGGGTGACAGGCAATAATAAATAAATTAAACCAGATACCACTGGGAAATGTGTCGCCAGCTGGGCTTGATGAACTCAGCCCTCTGCACCTGAGGCACTACCTAAATGCAGAGATAAAGAAACCAATGGAAAGACTTCTTAGCCTCTTGAAGATTTTTGTTTCCAGCCACACCTTTATCTCCAACCCAGAGTAACAGGCTCATCCAGGAGGGGGAGCTGGAGGAGGGCGCCCGGGTCATCTAGGGCTGCCCCTCCCGTCACCACTCATTTTATGGATGAGGAGACTGAGCCCCTGTGAGGAGAAAGTCATGCCCAAAATCAGCCCAAAGTCATGCCCTCGGCTGCAAAGCCTAGACTAGACCCAGGCCTCCCTTTTCCTGACCACGGGTACCCACTCGGGAGAATTCTCCCATGTTTTGTTGTTGTTGTTTGCTTCTTAAATGAATTTGACTCCATCCTGTGGTTTCTGCCTCCTTCGTATATATTTTTTAATTTGAAATTAAAAGCAGGAAAAGAGTATATTGTTGTGACCTGCCTATATCATGCCAGCACAACTTAACTGACTGCAAGAGTTCTCAACTATTTTTTTTTTTAATGTATGGTATCCTACTGAAAACTAAAATTTGCAGCAGCATACTTCCAGGGGCTTCAGAAGTGTACTAAGCAAGTCAGTGATACTAACCCGCTGTCTCTTCTGCGTTATAATGATGCCTCATGGGGCCTGAGGAGGCATAATATTCATCTATGTGCTTCTCAACACATGTCAACCTTGGGTCATGGTTTGAGTAGATGAGTTCCCTGCCCCAACCACGCTCACTTATGTGCCCAGGACACAAGTGACCATGAAAGCTTTCTAGAGACCCGGGTGCTACTTTTCTGCAACATTTGTTCCTTATTATTTGATGTTGTCCTATGCCTCCTCCCCCTTACACAGACTGAATTCTGGTCAGTTCCATATTGCATGACTTACTCAACTCAATGTTCTTTAGAAGAGTCATCATCATAACATGTAGCATGCTCGGTTGTCACAAAACTACCCTGCTCTCTTGGCCCTCAGGAAGGATTTCGGGGCACACTTGCTGAGAACCACTGCTCCAGGCTCTAATGGGGTATAGCAGAATGGAGTCATTAAGGGTAATTTAGATGGGAGACCCATCACTGGGTAACCAACCTTTGGTTGGTTGATACTTAAGCATTTAATTCGAGCCAATGAACATTAATGGGTCTACCATATGCGAGGCGCTGTTCTAGGTGCCTGGGGTAGGGTAGCAAGCCAAACAAATGAAAACCCCTGCCCTCATGGAGCTGACATTCTAATGGGGGAAATAGACAACAAACAATTAACATAATAAGTAAATTACATGATGTGGTAGGAGGTAGTGTCACGGGCTAAAGAACAAACTGAGAAGGCTCCTTGGACATTGGGTTGCTGGGGAGAGGGCACAGGCAGCAGTATTAAATGGGGTGATCAGAGTAGGTTTTATTGAGAAGGTGACATCTGAACAAAGAGAAAAGGGAATTAGCCACATGGCTACCCGTGGTAGGCAGAGGTATTTTTGGCAAGATCAAGGAACGGGGAGGCAGTGAGGCAGTGGTGGGGGGGGCGGGGGGC
>CM053612.1:12987913-13007536 GCA_028646535.1 Procyon lotor | reverse complement strand
AGCAGGCTCCCTGCTGAGCAGAGAGGCTTGATCCCAGGACCCTGAGACCGTGACCTGAGCCGAAGGCGGATGCTTAACCCACTGAGCCACCCAGGCGGCCCCCCCCCCCCACGTTTTCTTTAAACAAGGAGAGATTTGCTCCTTTCCTGATGGAGGGGCTGATTTTTTCTTCTTATCTTTCCTCTCACTGATCTGGGAGTTCTCCGTATGTGTGTGTCTGTCTCTGTCTGTCTCTCTGTCTCTGTCTCTCTATCTCTCTCACACACACACAGTAAGCCCCTATGAATCCTGTTTAGAAGTTGGTTTAAGTAAAGCTGGTTGGGAAGTTAGGTTTAAACCCAAGTGACTCACTCCTCAGCATATCCCAGCAAAAGTTACTTCTTCTTCTTCCTCAAGTCTTTATTTCTTTTTGACGCTTCTCTTCTTCATCTCTACTTGCCATTCGTTTTCTCACCTACGTACGATGCCAGTTAGCTCTGAGAAAGGAATAACAAAAATTTAATGGAAAGGGCACTGTGCGTTCATATCCCGTGTATCTGAGCTGCGACCGATGTGCTTCTGCCAAGAGTGAAAAAGCAGAAAATGGGATTTTGAAGATGGATTTTTATTTCTTACTGTTAAACTGGGAGATTAGAGGTTACAACAAAATCACTCACTTGCTGAGTGACTCTTCAGCAACGTCCTAACTGTATATTTGCCCTCCTCTAAATAAATGAGACTTTCAGGCTCTGTCAAATTCTTTTTAGAAACAAGGTGTGTGAAAATGAAACAGGTTTTTGTCAGGTGGGGGGGAGGTTGGTCTGCTGTTTTCACATTTTACATGCCATGGTTTGTCGCCATCATTCATTCATTAGCTCATCATTCAAAGCCATTCATTCATTCATTCGAGAGCCTCACTTTGTGCCAGATCCTTTGCCAGGCTCTAGGGACACAAAGATAAATAAGACGAGATTAAAAAGTCCGTGTCCTCAAGGAACGGGGTCTGAGGGAGACCCAAAAGCGCCCTCGTGGAGCTTACACATTAGTAAGAGACACAGACATGTTCACAATGACGACCATATCACGTGTGATTTCCCTGCCCTGAAGGATACGATTAAAGCTGCTGACAGCAGACGGGGTGCAGTGGTCACTAATTCTCAGTCAAGGAGGCTGAGGTAGGCTTCACAGAGGAGGTGGCTTTTAAGTAGATCCTTGAAAGATGAGGTGGTTCCTGCGGTTGGGTGAAGCGAGGAAGGGGTGAGGGGAGATGGAAAGGAAGTTGGAGCACCCAAGGTGCTGAGCTCAAGTGTTTGTAAGCACTGCTCGGCCCTCGAGACAGATCCGGATTTGAATTCGGGCTCTGCCATGTATTAGTCCCATGACCTCGAATCATTAATCTCTTGGAGCTTTAATGGCTCCTCCTGTAATACGGACTTGATAAGGATCACCTGCCTTTTAGGAGATGTGACAATGAATGAGAATAAGGTACACGAAGCATTACTCACAGGGCCAGTACATAACGTATATTCAGTATTTGTCGTTGCTGTGGTTATTGTGATCACCGTCATTTCATTATGTCTTTTCTGACATTTACATTCTCAATTCTATTCTTAAAGTGTTATCCCCAAGGTGACCAATTAGGATGGCTGCGGCCAAAGTGGCTCAGAGATCTCACAGATTGAATTAAATATAAGGGCCGTTGGGTGGCTCAGTCAGTTACTCGTGGGACTCTTGGTTTCAGCTTCCGTCATGATCTCGGGGTTGTGAGATGGAGCCCCGCATCAGGCTCTGGACTCAGTAGGGAGTCTGCTTGAGATTTTTTTACCTTTGCACCACCCCACTTTTGTGTACTCTCTCTCTCAAATAAATAAATCTATTTTTAAAAACTATGTAGCTGACGGGGCACCTGGGTGGCCCAGTGGGTTAAAGCCTCTGCCTTCGGCTCAGGTCATGATCCCAGGGTCCTGGGATCGAGCCCCGAGTTGGGCTCTCTGCTCGACAGGGAGCCTGCTTCCCCTCTCTCTCTGCCTGCCTCTCTGCCTACTTGTGATCTCTCTCTCTCTCTCTATCTCTATCTCCGTGTCAAATGAATAAAATAAAAAATCTTTAAAAAAAAAAAAACTATGTAGCTGACATCAGTTAGAGAACAGCCATTGATGATCACGTTCCCATGAATTTACCTGATACCATCACCAAGAGATGATGATCCATGAGTGGTGGATGCCCAAAGATATCAACGATGTGTCTCCAAACTTTCCCCCGCCCCCTGTATACCTAAGAAGTTTATCACTGAGTGTTGTATGTAAGTGATGAACCACTGAACTCTACTCCAGAAACCAATATTGCACTGTATGTTAACTAACAAAAATTTAAACAATAAAAAATAAAAATAAGGGGCACCTGGGTGGCTCAGTGGGTTAAGCATCTGTCTTCAGCTCAGGTCGTGATCTCAGGGTCCTGGGATCGAGCCCCACATCCAGCCCCCTGCTCAGTGGAGAGCCTGCTTCTCCCTCTCCCTCTGCCTGCTGCTTGTACTCTCTCCCTCTCTCTATAATGAGTAAGTGGATAAATCTTTTAAAAATAAATAAATAAATGGTTCAGGAAAAATATACTGTAGACTTAAACAGGAAATACCTATTTCATTGGCCAGAGTTAATTTAATAATCTCTTAAGGTCTCATAGTTTCAAGGAAGCTGTCACTATACCCTTGGATTTCTGCACAAAAGGTTGCTACTCTACTTTTCATCTAACAACACTAGCAATGACTTGTGTTGGACCCAGAGGGGCAGAGGGAGAGGGAGAGAGAGAATCTCAAGCCGAAATCAAGAGTAGGACACTTACCCCCCTGAGCCCACTGAGGCATCTTGTTCCTTTGTCTTAAGGAAGACAGTTTGGCCCAGGTAATTGGTCCTTTGATAAAATTGTGGAAACCTTTACTCGAAATACCCACTTTAAAAATCACAAGCCACTGCTAATGAATCAAAGTAGAGGACCACACTTATTTAGAATGGTTATCTAATTATCTAATCTGGGTTGTTTAGAAAGCTTTGCAAACTAATGGACAAAATGTACTGACTCATAACTATTTTTTTTTGGCCTACTGATTGTGTCCCTTAAAATTTCCTCAAGGAAATAATGATTGCAAAACGACTAACATTCTCTTCTATTTATCAGTAGTGCTGGGCGAGACATGAGAAGCACTTTGGCAAGATAGAGTCAGACCCAGATTTTGCCCCTCCTCTGCTCATGTCAATATCCTGAAAAGCACCAGATAGAAAATAGGTAGTAGTTTTGGCTATCTTCCACCGTAGCTATCATACCAAAGCTATACTACCCTGCTTCCCAGTGGGAAAAGAGGTCTCTCCTCTCTTTTGGTTCTGTTGCTACACCTTATTGGAGGGGAACTTAAAGGACAGATGTTGAGCTCCGATGCCTTCCAAGAGTTCTCACTGATGCATCGATGGTCCTTAAAGCTATGGGACCAAGTAATATCACCTGGTCAGAGAAAAAGAGGGTTCTAAGGATTCGTGACATTTAGAGATCAGGTAGACAAGAAGAAACCTACAAAGGACACTGAGGAAGAATGACCAGTAAGGTAGGAGGAAAAGCAGAAAGTATGATGTCACTCACAGACATCATGAATGGAGAGAGTTTCAAGGAGTGAGTAGTCGATAGTCTTGCATGCCGCTGGCAGGTCAAGCAATTCGAGGACTCTAAAGTGTCCACTGAAGATGGGAACACAAAGATTGTTGATAGCACTATTCAGGGCTGTGTCAATGGAGTGATAGGAAAAGAAGCTGGATCCTGAGGAAGCTGAGGAATGGATGGGAGGTCAGGAAATGGAGACAGCACATGTTAAGACAACTCTAAAGGACTTTTGCCACCAAGGGGAGCAGGGAGATCTTGGAAGGGATGTGGAGTTACATGATCTTTCCAAGAAGGGAGATAATAGAGTATGTTCAAATGCTGAACGGGATTATTCTACTAGAGATAGAGTGATTGAAGATGTAGAAAAGAGGGGGCTACTTAAAGAAATCAAAGTTTCTTTCATCTTATCAAGAGGAAAGAAGGGTAGTTACAGATTAGAAGCATGGATTCGGTGATGAGAAGACTCATCTATTCAACGAACACATATCAGGCACTGTTTGGGGCTACATCTAAGGATACTGTGAAATAGGCATGGAGGCTGTCATGGCATGGAGTTTTCATTCTGAGGAAGAAGACATGTAATGAAGAATTTAAAACACATCATATGTAATACAATTTTAGAGACAGAAGCATTACGAAGAGCCATAAAATAGGATAAACTGGTAGCGGGCAATTGTGTGCACAGGGAAGTGAAGTGGTTCTTTTTTCAAGGATAACCACAGAAGGCCTCTCTAAGGAGCAAAGACCTAAAAGAGTACTAGGGAAGAATGTTTCAGGATGGCTTCCATTATCTCAATGAAATATAAAATGAGGGCACCAGCTGAGAATGGGGAGTGTAGGAGGATGAAGGAGAGAGAGAAGATATGAAATAATTGTTCTAGAGAGTGAGAAAATGAATTTACCGAGGAAATGTACCAGGATTGCCTGGTGGTATTAACTGACATTTGATCAGTGTGATCATGTCTTTAAAGTGAAGGCAGTTCTGGGATTATGTCCAGAAACATTCAGTGGCTCAGGTGCTGAGTTCAATCAGGGTTGGAGTTTTGCCAGATGAATGCTATGGTGAGAGAGAGAAAGAGACAGAGACCCGGGGGTTGTAAAGCTGTAAAGAAGTGATTATAATAATGGTTCATGGAACCTAAGCACAACAAAGAAGGGAGGTTTCGAGGCAGGTGACGAATCAACAGGAAAAACAATGGAATAGTGGATTACAGGTCTCCGTGAGATCAAAGAATGTAGACATGTCTGAGTCCTCACTTAGATTCAAACCTGAATGATCCTCCCTCCCCCAACACACACATATGCCACTGACAGAGCCAAATCCTGGAGAGCCTTTGATTGAGACCCCTGGGGGTCACAATGCATTCTTTGATGACTTCAAACTCAAGACCCAAATCACCATAAGTATGTTTGCTTGCTTGCTTGCTCTCTCTTTTCCCTTAGCATACATCCCCTGTCATCCTGGGGCCTGACCCCACTCCACCAGACATAAGGGCACCGTTGGCCTTCCTGCTTTAACCCCGAAGTTTTTTTAATCCTAATACGGGAGACTGTCAATCTCCGTATCCCTTTTGTGATTTCTCTCAAGAGGTCGGAAGTCATCATAGCTAGGGATCCTTGTGTTCCGGCCAGTCAGCTCTGAGTTTCTGATGTGACTTTGCAGATTATGTGCTTCGCTTTTGAAAAATGATCAAAACACCAAGAAATTCTTTTTAAGCCAGGTCACTATAACTGGATGTTAGCCAGTTAATTGGTTATAAAGTCCTTACAAGGAAAATGGCATGACACGAGCTAGCACATGAACTCAGCGAAAAGACAGGTCCGGACTCTGCCACTCACTAGCTGTGACCCCTGCTAAGTACCTGACCTCTCTGAGTCTCAGATGAAAAGAGACAAGCCGTGTAAATGACAGAGCACAATGTCGTCAGAATCATTACTGAGCACCACAAGAACAGGGCTTTCTGTTTTGTTCCTTGGTGTATCCCCAGTGACTGAAACACAGTTTGATACATAGCAGAGACTCATTAATTGTTCGTGGAATAGATCATGCGTGTTTTATGTTGTCTTTTGTGATTGCCACGGTGTTAGGTACATGTGAACATCTCTTAAACAAACCAAGAATCCTATAAGCACCTGAGAGATCCACACCCCCTTTTCATTTTACAGAGGAGGAAACTGAGGCTCAGGGAGATGGAGTGAGTTGTCCAAAGGCTGAGAAGCAGTTAAAGGCGGTCTCGATAGTGAAAGCCCAGACCCCAAAGCCAGACGATGTGGGTTCAAATCCCTACTCCCACTTACTAGCTGTGTGATTTGAGCACGTTATTTCACTTCTCTGCACCTCAGTTTCCCTATGTGTGAAGTGCAAGTGCACAGGGAATATAGTCTGTAATAATGTGATAACATTGTCTGGTGACAAGTGGGGACTACGCTTATCGTGGGGAGCACCGAGCAATGTACAGATTCGTTGAATCGCTACATTGCATGCCTGAAACTAATATAACATCCTATGTGAATCATACTTCAATTTAAAAAAAGACCCTCACTCATAGTTTTTATGAGCATTGGATGAGTTAATATACGTGCATGGCAAGTAATCCATGCCGTATGTGTTAGCTGTTGTTAGTAGCTACGGAGTTTGAGCCTTACCTACCTTCAGTCCCAGGTGTTTCCTGGTACATTGGTTGGTTGAGTTCGGTATTTCTCAGCTGGACTGAATGACATTTTTCAGGTTTCTAGAAAGCCTGTAATTGCTTCTGCGAGAGGCAGAAAAGATTAGCCTGCCTCAGATCTCCATCCTGTGTCTGGTGGCTTTTCGAGGTAACATTTAGATTTCAAACGCAGTAAACCTTATCACCTGGAAGGTGCCAAAAGTATGTCTTGTACAAACATTATTCAGGGTCTTCGTCATCTTTTAATTCCCAGTGCCTGGCACATAGTAGAGTTCAGTTAAATATTAGGTATTTGTTGACTGAATGTACCCTCCTTTGGACCCTTAGTTATATGGTCATGCAGAAGTAGCAAGAGTCAAGCAAAGTTTTTCTGTAAAGGGCCAGATAGTAAGTATTTGAGGCTTGTGGGCCACACACTCTCTGTCACAGCTGCTCGGCTCCTGCCGTGAAAACAGCCACAGTCACCGACAAATGGATGTGTCTTTGTTCCCATCAAACTTTATTTACAAAGATAGGTGACATGCATGGGTCACAGTTTGCCAGCTTCTGGTTTATTGTGTGGCAAGAGCCTTCGAGATCAAAATGAATAAAAGCAGGAAGTCTAGCTAGGTACACATACTCGAATGAATTGCAAGCATTTAATTTCCACTAAACTAATGAGCAGAAGTTTACTCCACAAACAACTTGGTCTGAGTTCTGAGCTTTTCTGTTGGCTCTTGTCTGGCTCTATTTTACCGATGTTGGTAAATGAATCAAGCAGCAGAAACCAACACAAAATGAACAGGGCACAAATTGGTGTGGGAGCCAAGAGTGCAGTGGTCTAGAGTTTTAAAATCATGTAGCAGGGGCGCCTGGGTAGCTCAGTCGGTTAAGCCTCTACCTTCGGCTCAAGTCATGATCCCAGGGTCCTGGAATTGAGCCCCGCATCAGACTCCCTGCTCAGTGGGAAGCCTGCCCCTGTTTGTGTTCTCCCTCTCTCACTGTCTCTCTCTCTCTCTCTCTCGGTGTCAAATAAATAAAATCTTTTTTAAAAAAATAATAAAATCATATAGTATATTATTTGGATACTGGAGACTTACACTGGACCTTGAAGAAGTTAATTAGTATTATGACAGTTCATTTTTATTTTATTTGAGAGATCGAGAGAGCACGAGTAGGGAGAGGGGCAAAGGCACAAGGAAAGAATCCCAAGAAAACTCCCCGCTGAGTGTGGAGTGCCCCCCACCCCTTGCACCTCTCAGACCTGACTCAATTTCACCACCCGTTCTCATCACCCCGAGATCATGACCTGAGCCGAAATCAACCAACTGAGCCACCCAGGCGCCCCAACAGTTAATTTTATATGAGTGTGGACGTGCTTTAAATCAAATTCCATCCCAAGAAACAACACACTCAATAAAGAATTTTTCTCATTTCATTAGCTTATGCAGTAGCCATTAATGATCCCAATTTGTCTGATATTTGTCTGGAAAAATAACAAACCAAACGCTCGGGGAGTGCTTCATGCTCCTGTGATCAATACTAGGTCGCACAGAACAGGGCGCTGAAAATAAGGGAGAAATAACACTCGTTGTAAATATGTCATAATTAAGCCCTATCTGATGTATTTGGCACAGGAGAATAATTGGAAATTCTATTTATGGTCCTATTTACACTTCTATTGTCAAAATTAATGATTCAGTATAAGTGACAGGTTTTGCCTATATTCATCACCATCAGTGCCATGACTAAATGAAAATGTGTTTATATTTCCACAAACCTTGATTTTCACTACAAAGCCTCAGACTCAATTTCTATGTGCTAACATTTATGACCAGTAGCCTATAGTCTTCCCTAAATCAGCAAATCCTTACCCTTCAAAACAGACATTTATTTTTAATGGTTTTTATTAACTACTGAATAGATAGAAATCTATGACATTGGGCATAAAGGGTGGAAAACAATGCTGAAAGTAGCCACACACGTAAAAAATTAAATTTAATTTTGTATAAGTAAGGCATCGCATGGTACAAATTCCAAATTTATAAAAGGTTATACGTGGAGAATTTTACCATTTTTCCTGTCCCCGGTCTGCAAAGCACTCCCTTACTCTTTTTAATGGCTGCCTAGTATTCTGTTGTACGAATTTAACATCATTTATTTAACCTGTCAACTACTGGTTAATATTTTGTTATAAAAAGTGCTGCGGTGACTAGCTTTGTGTGGAAATTATTTAACACATATCTGAGAATGTCTATAGAATAAATTCCTAGAAATAGAGGTTGTCAGTCAAAAGGCATGGATATTTTAATAAAGAGAAACTTTATGCTTCCACCAACAATGCACGAGAGTGCTTGTCTCCCCAGACCTTTGTCAATGAAACGTGCCATTTAGCTTTGTCAGTGTTAAAGGTGAAAATGGCATCATGGTGGACTTTAAATTTGCATTTGCCTTATTATTACTAAAGCTGAACACCTTTTCATATGCCAATAGTCATGTGTATTTGCTCTTCTGTGAACTGCTCATTCTCCTTCGCCTATTTTTCTATAAGGCTTGTTGGTCTTCTTCCTATTCACTTGTAAAAGGTATTCCTCAAGGGAAATCTGCTCTTTATCTAATACTAACCCTCTTACCCCCCGGTTTGTTTGTCTTTTTGCTTTGTTTAGGATGTTTTGCCAGGCAGAAATTCCTTATTACCGTGTAGTCAAATGCATCAGTCTCTTCTTCTGTGGTTCTGGGTTTTCTGGCACATTTAGAGAGGTCTTCTTTACTCTAAGAGCAAAACACTGTGTTAAGCACCTTGGTGGATACAAAGATTCAAGATAAAATGCGTCCTTCCATCCGAAGAGCTTGTGTTATAGTGTGGGAGATAGGTACGCTTCAAAATATGAGAGTGGAGAATGGTGTGTAGGGGGAGGGAGTGGGGATAAACGTAGGTCGAATGTAGACATAGTTACCCTTTCTTGGCCTCTATACTGGGCCACTGATGTTCTTATTATGTGGAGCAGGGATCAACAAGCTTTAGATGTAAAGGATCCGATAGTCAATATCTTCAGCTTTACAACTACTCAATTCTGACTGGACAATGAGAGTCTATGTTCCGATGTAACTTTATGGAAGGATACTGAAATGTGAATTTCATGTCATTTTCATGTGTCTTGAAATAGCCTTCTTCTGAGTGTTTTCTTTCCAAGCATTAAAACATACCTTTTTTTTAAAATCCATTCTCCACTTGAGGACCATACAGAAACAGAGGGCAGGCCAGATTTGACCCACAGTTCATAGTCTGCCAACCCCTGATGTAAAGGAACCACTGTGAAATTCTATCCCGGAAGCAAAGTTGATTTGAGAGAAACCTATCAATTATGGAAAGCCTCACAAATAACTCTAAATTCATCACTCTGTTTTCAAGTTTTGCAAAAGGAATCTGGAAGCGGTGAATGGGGAAGGAATGAATATGTGACCCACCGCGGCTCAGCTAAACACTACTTCGAGGTGGAGAGAATGGAGTTCTTTGAATCAAATTCACCGATTCCTTCTGTTAAACTGCCTTTCACCTAATATTTCTGTCAGAGAATCTAGAAACTATGGTGATTGATGCCATAGAAACACACAGCGAGTGAGCAGGGTGATGAGCTTGTGAATTGCAGCACGGCTGAGAGGCAAAAAGCTTTTTAGCTGCCAAGCTCGAGGTAAGGTAATAGAACAAAATGCAATGCAGCTAGCATGCAGCGAGCTTTGCTGTTTACAGAGCACTTTTCACATATATTATCACCTTTAATTCTACTCAAAATGCGCAGTAACCCTGTGTGGGCAGGCATTGTTACTGTTTTACCAAGAAGGATCTGACTTTTCTTCTGGCACAGTTCACACTGCCCTGGGTGTAAGGACCAGAGAGGCGCCCCTCAATGCTAAGGATAAGACCACAGTCAGCAAATAATCGTGATGGAGATGAGGAGAGGAAAAGCGTGCTGGTCACTGGATGTCGGCTGTGTTCCAGACACGGAGCTAGGCACCCGACACACGAGACCTCATTTTGGCCTCCCAACTGCCCAAGTACAAGAGGCATGACGGCATTGCGTTTTTGATCACCAGCTTTGGAGTTGGATAGCCCTGGATTCAAGATTTACTTCTGCCAGTTCTAGCTCTGTGATCTGAGGCAAGTTACTGAACTTCTCTGATTTCCAGTTTCCTGATCTACACTAAGTGCTCAGTAAATCTTTATTATTACTACACAGAGCTTATAATACCTCTGATGGTCCTGCTAAAGATGATTACGCTATTTTAATACAATCCACGCAGCTAGCATGCAGACCTCAAAAAAAAAAGAACAGCTTGTACTTCGAAATAATTATATGCTCATAGGAAGTTGCAAAAAGATCTGCCTACCTTGCCCCTGGCTTCCTCCAACGCGGTCAGCTGTAGCATAATGTCAAAATCAGAAAACGGACATTAGTGTAATACTGTTAACTAGACTAAAGATTTTATTCACTTTTCACAATTTTTATTTTTATTTAGACAGAGAGCACCTGCATGCAAGCAGGGGTGGGGGAGGGGCAGGGGTGGAGGGAGAGAGAGAATCTTAAGCAGGCTCCATGTCCGGCATAGAGTCGGACACAAGGCTCGATCTCACCACCCTGAGATCATGACCTGAGCTGAGATCAAGAGTCGGAGGCTTAAAAAAAAAAAAAAAAGAGTCGGAGGCTTAACCGACTGAGCCACCCTGGAGCCTCAGTTTTCACAATTTTTAAACTTACATTTGCTTATGGGTGCGTATCACCCAAAGTACGGATTCCTGCAACCACTCCTACCAAGATGCCAAACTGTTGCCACTACTCTAAAATAACTCCCCGATGCTTCCTCTGTGGATTTGCACCTCACCCCCATCCCTGTCCCTTGGCAACCACTAATCTGCTCTCCATCTCTGAAGTTTTGTCGTTTCAAAATGTTGTATAAATGGAATTGGTATATACCCTTTTGAGAGTGATTTTTTTTCACTAAACATAATACCACTGAGGTCCATCCAAGTCGCGTGTGTATCAATAATAGTTCATTTCTTTCCATTTCTGTATTCTGCTATATGCATATACTAGAATTTGTGCAACCCTCACCCACTGAAGAACGTTTGAACATTTCCAATATTTAGCTATTACAAGTAAAGCTGCTATGAATAACAATGCACACTTTTTTGGGGTGTAGATAAAAGTTTCCATTTATTTGTGCCCAAAAGGGTGATTACTGGGTCATATGGTTTAAGGCTGTGTTTAAATTTACGGGAAACCCACAAATTGTTCTCTAGAGTATCTGTACCATTTTACCTTCCCACTAGCAGTGCATGAATGGTCTAATTTCTCCACTTCCTCGCCAGCATTTAATACTATGACTATTTCTTATTTTAGCTGTTCTAATAGGTATGTAGTGAGCACTTCTTTTGGTTTTAATCTGCATTTCCCAGGTGGCTAACAGTGTTCAACATTTTTTCCTGTGTTTATTTGCCAGACATGTGTCTTCTTTGATGAAATATCTGTTGATGGCTTTTGCCCATTTTATAACTGGATGCATTGCATTTTTACTATTGAGTTTTGAAAGTTCTTTATATATCACGATCGTAAGGCCTTTATTGAGTATATGGTTTATGTATTCCCCAGATATGTTCAAGTCTTAAACCATGATACCTATAAATGAGACCTTATTTGCAAGTAGGGTCTTTGCAGCCCTAATCAAGTTAATACGAGGTCCTACCGGATTAGGATGGGCCCCAATCCAATAACTGGTGTCCTTATAAGAGATGGGAATTTGGGCACAGGCACATGAGGGGAACGCCATGGGACAAAGGAAACTAGGATTGGAGCGATGTGACTACAGCCAAGGAGTGCCAAGGAGTTCCAGCAAACACCAGAAGCCAGGAAGAGGCAGAAAAGGATCCTTCACATACAGCCTTGAGAGAAAATCCCCTCTGTCTTGGACTTCTAGCCTCCAGAACTGTGACACAATACATCTCTGCCATACTAAGTCACCAAGGTTGTGGTGATTTGTTATGGCAACCTTGAGAAGTGAATCCAGTCTGTAAATATTTTCTCCCAGTCTTTTTCTGGTCTTTTCATTCTCTTGATAGGATCTTTCCAGAGAAAAGGTTCAATTGTGAGGAGTTCCAACTTATTAAGTTTTTCCTTTTCTGGATCATGCTTTTAGCATCGTGCCTAAGAACGCTTTGCTTATTAGCCCCAGATCGCAAAGATTTTTCTCCTGTGGTTTCTTCTAAAAATGCTTCTTGTTTTTGTTTCTGTTTTTTAGATTATTTAATTATTTATTTGACAGAGAGGAGAGAGATCACAAGTAGGCAGAGAGGCAGGCAGAGAGAGGGGGGGAAGCAGGCTCCCTGCCAAGCAGAGAGCCCAATGCGGGGCTCAATCCCAGGACCCTTAGATTATGGCTTGAACCGAAGGCAGAGGCTTTAACCCACTGAGCCACCCAGGCGCCCCGAATCTTATGTTTTTATCAAAATCTATCATCCATTTTAAATTAATTTTGGGGTGCGATATGAGGTTTACATTGAGGTCCATTTTGGTTTTGTAGACAGAATTCCAATGGTCCTAGCACCGTTTGTTGAAAATGCTATCTTTCCCCTCATTGGATTGCTTTTGCATCTTTGTAAAAAAAAAAAATCAGTTGGTCACAGTAGAGTTCATACTCTAGGATCCTTATTTTGTTTCAATAATCTAAGTGTCAATTCCCTGCCAATACCACAGTGTCTTGGTTACTATGCTATATAGTAAGTCTTAACGTTAGGTGGAATGTTTCCTTACACTTCCGTCTTTTTCAGAACTAATTTAGCTATTTTAGTTTCTTTGCCTTTCCATCTATATTTTTGAAATAATCTTGTCTATATCTACAAAACATCCTGCTAGGACTTTGATAAGAAATGCATTAGGTAGGGTACCTGGGTGGCTCAGTCAGTTAAGCATCTGACTCTTAATCTCAGTTCAGGTCTTGATCTCAGGGTTGTGAGTTCAAGCCCCACATTGAGCTCCACGCTGGGTGTGGAACCTACCTAAAAGGAAGGAAATGCATTAAGCCTACAGCCTAACTGGGGGAGGATTTACGTTTTTAATATGTTGAGTCTTCCAATCCTCAAATGAGATATAGCTATTTATTTAAATCTTTGATGTCTTGGGGCGCCTGGGTGGCTCAGTGGGTTAAGACCTCTGCCTTCGGCCCAGGTCATGATCTCAGGGTCCTGGGATCAAGCCCCGCATGGAGCTCTCTGCTCGGTGGGGAGCCTGCTTCCCCCCTCCCTCTGCCTACCTCTCTGCTTACCTGTGATCTCTCTGTCAAATAAATAAATAAAATCTTTAAAAAAAAATCTTTGATGTCTTATAGTTTTATAATTTTATAATTTTCAGCATAGAGATCTTATGCACATTTTGTTAGATTTCTACCTAAGTATTATGTTTTCTTTGGGGTGATTAAAATGGGTATTATATTTTTAATTTCCATTCCACGTGTGTGTTGCTACTACGTGAGGATGTGATGGAAACTTGCCTGTCGATCTCATATCCTGCAACCTTGCTAACACAATAATTTTACAAGCTTTCTTTGTCGATTCCTTGGTATTTTCTATACACTGACTCAAGTATTTTTTCAATAATCAATATGCAAGTTTGCACAGATCTAGTGGCACATATTCAAGAAGGAAGTATCAGAACTCTCCTTAGACCAGCTCAGAGTCATAATTCTACCTCCTCTTCACATAAGTCTTCTGAGGGTGGCAGCACACATGAGAATTCTTTGTTACAATAACTTGTTTTAAAATAACGTTAACCCTCTAATAGACAAGAGACGGGGCTCGCATGCATGCATTTCTAAGCTAAAATATGTCTTAGCAGGTAAGCTCAGGTCCATTGATCAGTGTGAGGAGGGAGCCATGTTCATTTCATTCATTCATTGATTCATCCGTTCGTTCATTCAACAAATAATTACTGAGAACCTACTCTGTATAAGTCACCAGAATAGATGCTGTGGACCCAGAAATAAACAAGAGAGAAATATTCTCAAACGCATTTGCCAAGCAACATCTTGAGCTCAAAGTAGAAATTTTTTAAAAGGCTGTTTGTGCTGCTTCTAATTTCCTGAAGATTGAATTATTCATTCAATTAACCAGTGCGTTCCCAAAGTATCTTATGAGATGGCATTTCCACTGGGAAGAGCATGAAAAAAAAAAATCACTGTGGTTATCGTGCTATTGGCACAATCCCGTATCTCACAAGCCAAAGAAAGGAAGAGGGAGCACCCAGTAGTTTGATCCTTGTGGTCACTTACCATCCCCCCACCCCTACTGTTGAAGGTTCTGACTCATTCCCCAGGGCCTTCAGGACTCCCTTCTTCCTTTGGGAATCACTGTGAGATTTTTTTAAGAAATACAGATGCTAGGGACCCACACCAGACCACCTGAATCAGAGCCTTTGGGACTGGGGCCCAGGCATAGGTATCTCTTAAAAGCTCTCCAGATGATTCTAGGGCATAGTGAGAACTGAGAATCACTGTAAATCTGGTCCAGTCTGCCTGTCGTGGTGGCGTAGGTCTAGGCTTTGTGGACCACATTGTATAATGGGATTTTGTTAAACTTCTACTTGCTACCTGCTAGGCACTGTAGCTGATACTCAACACACACTGTTATTTTGTCTTATCCTCACAAAGTGGTTGGGTCAAGAAGAAGCTTGAGGCACTGGGGTGCTTTAACCTTTCCCCCATTCCCATCAGATTCCTGAAAATAACTCCAAATAAATTCTCCCGCAGGGTGATGCCTGCGCCCTGGGCTGACGGGCTGTGTGGCTTATTCCAGCACCACGGACACACAAGGTCGCTTCCAGGAGTCCTGCCAAGGTGAACCAAATGATGGGGGCGGCTTGTGGGAGAACTGAGTTGAGCTCAGGAAGGCAGTCCTAGAAAATGAAGCTGGACCAAACCATTTACATCTGTCATGTCGGAAACTGCCAGAAGTCCCAGCTGTACTCACGATGCCCAGTCAGTCCCCTTATAGGACAAACTGACCTGATTCTTTTGATTTCCCACTGTCTCCCCAGTTCCTGCCCCACATTAGAATGAGTGCCTGGCATTATTCAAAACTCCTGTAGGTAGGTAGGCCCCTGTTGCATGTGTGTGTGTGTGTGTGTGTCCCTTCTAACCCAGGGGTCTCCTCACCCAGCAGGAAGCAGAAGTGAGAGGAATCTCTAGGCAGAGCTGGGGGGTGGGCAGGGAAAGGGTCACCCAGGAGGAAAGGTCCATGGGAGTTCAGGGCACCTCGTGTGAAATTTTGTTATCTTGTTAACTATTTTGCTTTGGCGGTGCATCCCTTGGGTTGTTTGTATGGCCGATTCTAAGATGGCCGGTCCTTTCGAGATGGTTTTTACTGAGATTTAGTAGCTGCCCAAGCCTCCATTTCTACGTTTCCAGTACCTGTGAGTCTGCTAGGGGTCTTGCAATTTGGGCCCCAGAAGCCCTTACTCGTAGCTTTGCTTAAAGGGCCCCTTTTGTACTCGAATTGGGTAGATTGAAGCGTTGGGACAGCCTCATGGCCACCTGTAATTGTAATCCCTCAAGGGTCCCTGTTACAGCAGCTTTTTGTCCAACTGGGGGCAGCAAGCAGGGCCTGTAAGGTGGGGGGGCATTCCCAAGAAAGAGCTGTAAGGCATCTGGCCCTGAGGGGGCCCTTTCCGGTCTGGGAAGGGCATTTCTGCCTTCTAGGTGTTCTCCAGAATGCTAGACCTACTGTAGGAGCGCGCCAATCCTCTCAGCAGCTTCCCGCCTTGTCCTGACGAGGTCTAGTGACTAAGGGCCCCAGTGCCGAGTCCCGCCATGGTGCGGTGAGCTGGGCTCTCTGTCAGGCCAGGAAAACCCCATGGAGGAGGCCAATAGATAGGGTCCCTCTTTCGGGACTATTGGATTCTGGACAGGGCCCCTCGCCCCACCCGTTTTTTCTTTTCTCTCTCTCTCTCTCTTTTTAATTTCAAAGCCATCTTAAACTTTATCGTTGTCATTCTTTGCCTGCTTGCCTGGCCTTTCTGTAAGGCCCAAGGTAAAGCAAACACGGATGTTTGCATTGCACATTTCCAAGTATCTCCCTCTCCTGATGGTCTTCGTCTCTACGCGCTCCTACCCTGGCTCTCTTGGGGCGCTCCTCAGACCCACCCAGCTCGGGGCAGTACTCAGCTAGAGAATGTTCCCGAAGGAGCCGGTCAGAGAAGGCACTCTTTAAAGCACCAAGGTCCTGCCCACCTGCAGGAGGTCCTGCTCCGGGGTGACGTGACCCGGCCGCCAGCCACACAGCCAAGAAATGGGGCCTGAGAGGCTATGCTCCCTGAGAAGAAGAGGTGGGGTACCTCTCATAGACAGGGGGGCCATGCAGCAAACCTGAAAGCAGGGGGGTCCCCGAAGGCTAGTGTCTGAGCCAGATCCCGTGGTGTCCCACATGAGTGCTCCCCTTCCTGCTCCCCAAAGCCTTAGCGGGGAGGAAGGGAGGAGTGGGTGTGGGAAGGGTCGCCTTGCCCTTGGCCCCTAGGCCACACCTCCTTCTGAGTAGGACTAGCCCCTCAGTGGGAAAGTGGTGGGGGGCATTGGGGAGTGGTGCGGGAGAGGAGAGTGGGGTCTTGGCCCGGGCTTTCCCCAGCAACCAGAGAACCTGTTCCTTCTGAGCTCGGGATCTCTCACTTTGGGCCGGTTTTAGTTTTAGAGATTCTCTGACAAAATGGGTTGGGGTGAGAGCAGAGGGAAGCAGCGGTGCTGAGGGGTGGCACAGCTACCCCAGACCATGGCTAGCCTCGGAAAGAGTCGTCGTAGCCTCTGCTGGCACAGCAGAGCTGCACTTTGCAAAGACCGTGAGCCACAGATCAATCCCACTTTCACTACCTGTCCGGACTTTGAGTGTACCACCGCTGATTCAGTCCTGAGGTTAATACCCAAGTGTCCCTGGGCTCTATCCTCCCTTGGGTGGGCCCTTTTTAAAGCCTAGAAGGAATCATCTGCGAACTGATCCATGTCCCTGATGAACCAACACACAGGTTCCCTCCAAAAACGATAAAGCAGGAAAATGGCAATGGCGTGAGATGCCCCAGGCCTGTGAGTCCATAAGGCAAAAGCCCAGAAGTGTCGGTAAAGGGAGCAAGGATGGGCAGTGTAGAGTCACTGGGTCTGTCGGTGCAGTAGAAACTTCCCAGAGAGGAGGTGCTCACAGGGACAGGGCCATAACTTGCCCACTGCTGTTCCTACCATTCCACAGAATACTTCCAGAAGCCCCTAAACAGTATGAGCCTCTGGCAAAGCAGCCTCTGAGCTCTCTCCCTGCCCACTGCACGAGGCAAGGATCACTACTGATACAAATTTTTCTACCATAAATCACCTCCCACACTCATCCCTTCCACACAGTTAAAGCTCAAGGATGATAGAAATGCTATGAGTAATTCCAGGCACCTGCCTCTGTAAAGACAAGAACACAGCTGCTGCGTCCCAGAAGGGGTCTGCACACCCTCTGGTCTACCATACTCTGGAAGGCCCATATCAGAGCTCCCAGCGTGGGGCTTCCCACGGAGCCTCCCTCTTGTCAGAGGAACACCTACGAAGGGGGCCTTAGTGTGGATAGGACCGCAGATTTGTCTCTGCCGTTCCACCATTTTTATTGGGCTAATATCAGATCTCCTCATCCGGGCCGTTCGACAAAAGAAGGATGGGTCTTTAGTCGTCTCCCTCATATCAGACTCTTTGGGAGGAAAATAGGTCCGGCTCTAGGAAAATGGAAAACTGCTGGTAAACGCAGGTGTGGTCTATCCCATGGAGAGGAGGGGTCTGATGACCCCGAAGTCTGGACTGAGCAGGACAGAGAGAAGAAACAGAATGCGGAAGAACGTGTAGATGGTGCATTGATCCTTAGGGAAAGAGGATCTATCGGTTTAGGAGAAGCCAGAATCCTTGTTTTCTGGCTTCTGTTCTTATCCTCCCGAAACTCCTGACCAACCTGTCTTTCATCTTTATACCCCACTGAGGGTCACTGCCAAAGATTCAAAAATTAGTCCCTGCTTATTCGTGTTGGAAGCCAAGAGAGGTGCTGTGCACTTTCCACGGTAGATTAAGCAGAAAGAGTAAAACGTTAACGTCAACCTTTCACTCTAGCCCAGTGAAGAGCCAAACAGCACTGCTTTGGTTTATAGGGGAGCTCACTGCCTTGTATCTCCCTTCCATACTCTGCATTGTCGGTATCATGTAATCCTTTCAAAGTCTTCCGAGAGATCATCTCTGAGATTATGTAAGTAACTTTGCATACTGATGTGGGCTCAAAGAGGCGGTGGGTATGAGAGATCTATGAAACAGCTCATTGCATTACCCTTGTGCAGACGTGACTAAGGCAGGCTTGCTGCATATTCTGGAAGACAAGGGACCTTGCAGGTGCAGAGGAAGCTTGGTGGGCAGCCTTTTTCTTACCCTGCCTCTGTTCTCAGGTTCGTCTGGGCGTGTTTGTTCCCCAACCTCATGTCCACCATGGACCCTGAGTGGGCTAAGGGCCATGAGACTGGATTGGCATCCAAGTCCACGTCGCCCTCCTGCTAAGCAGCCTGGAACACAGAACACTTCCAGAAGCAGGGCGGGCCAACTTGAATCCGTTAACCAGGAAAGAAGAATGAACACTTGGGTTTGCCTAACAAAGCATGATGGGAGGCCGTCTCCTGGGGGAGGTGAGCTTGGGCGTAGGAAAGGCCAGTTGAGCGGTGACCCCCCCCCCCAGCCAAACCCAAGTCCTTCCCAATTGCCCCCTGCTGCTGCTGGGGGCCCGTGGGCTCTCCCCCGGGGAGAGAGAGGGGCTGGGCCCCCTCGCTTTTACACACCTGAGGTGGTACAGAGAGCCATTTTCCACAGCATTCTGTGGGAAAGAAAGCGGATCGTATGAAATCTGAGGAAATAACATCTCATAACTAGCAAAGGAAAGAAAATGTGAATTGAAGCATAATTACCAGTGCACAATGCCAAGCAATTTGCTTTGCTTGTCAGGAGTCCATGGTCCACTTATTATTTATGTGCATCTCCACAGCTTCAAACTCTCTTTATCACTCACAACTATTCACTCAGCTCATCTACTTGTTTGTTTTCCTAGGATTGACTTTTTCCCCCCCATGGTATGTGATATTTTATTATTCAGGATATATTTGCTTCTACTCCCCTCTTCCCCCAAATAACACTCCATAGTAAAGGCACCAAGGGCATGGTCCCTTGAGCCTGGGGGGTCCCTCTTCTGAGAGAGGGTTACTCCGGGGGTAAGCACAACCCACCCACAGAAGACCATTTCTTGCACCAGAGTCTCAAG
>CM053612.1:12959570-12987413 GCA_028646535.1 Procyon lotor | reverse complement strand
GAGTGAAATAAGACAAGCAGAGAAAGTCAGTTATCATACAGTTTCACTTATGTGAGGAGCATAAGGGAAAACATGGAGGACATTAGGAGAAGGAAAGGAAGGGTGAATTGGGGGAAATCGGAGGCAGGGACGAAGCATGAGAGACTATGGACTCTGAGAAACAAACTGAGGGTTCTGGAAGGGCGGGGGGTGGGGGTTGGGCGAGCCTGGTGGTGGGTATTGAGGAGGGCACGTATTGCATGGAGCACTGGGTGTGGTGCATGAAAAATGAATCCTGGAACACTGAAAAAATAAAATGAAATTTAAATTAAAAAGAATTTAGTGATTCATCACTTACATACAACACCCTGTGCTCATCACAAGTGCCCTCCTTGATCCCCATCACCCATCTAGACCATCCATCCCCACCTGCCTCCCTCCATCAACCCTCAGTTTGTCCTCTATCATTAAGAGTCTCTTAGGATTTTTTCCCCTCTCTCCTTTTTTTTTCTTTTCACCCTTCTCATATGTTCATCTGTTTTCTTTCTTAAATTCCACATATGAGTGAGATCATATGGTATTTGTCTTTCTCTGAGGGACTTATTTTGCTTAGCATAATACACTTTAGCTCCATCCACATGGTGGCAAATGGCAAGATTTCTTTTTGATGGTTGAATAATATTCCGCTGTATATATACACCACCTCTTCTTTATCCATTCATCTGTTGAGGGACATTCGGACATTCGGGCTTTCTCCATAGTTTGGCGATTATTGATAATGATGCTATGAACATCAGGGTGCGTGCACCCCTTTGAATCACTATATTTATATCCTTTAGGTAAATACCTAGTAGAGCAATGGCTCAATGGTAGGATAGTTCTATTTTTAACTTTCCAAGGCACCTCCAGACTGTCCTCCAGAGTGGCTGCACCAGTCTGCATTCCCACCAACCGTGCAAGAGGGTTCCCTTTTTCCGCATCCTCACCAACACCTGTTGTTTCTTGTGTTGTTAATTTTAGCAGTTCTGACCGTTGTGAGGTGATATCTCACTGTGGTTTTGATTTGGATTTCTCTGATGCTGAGTGATGTTGAGCATCTTTTCATGTGTCTGTTGGCATCTGTATGTCTTCTTTGGAGAAATGTCTGTTCGTGTCTTCTGCCCATTTCTTGCCAGGATTATTTGGTTTTTGGGGTGTTCAATTTGTTAAGTTTTCATAGACTCTGTATACTAACCCTTTATCAGACATGTCATTTGAAAATATCTTCTCCCATTCTGTAAGCTGCCTTTTAGTTTTGTTGATTGTATCCTTCACTGCGCAGAAGTTTTTTATCTTGACGAAGTCCCAATAGTTCATTTTTGCTCTTGTTTTCCTTGCCTCCAGCGACCTGTCTAGTAAGAAGTTGCTATGGCCAAGATCCAAGAGGTTTCTGCCTGTGTTCTGTAGGATTTCTATGGTTTCCTGTCTCACATTTAGGTTTTTCATCCATTTGGAATCTATTTTTGTGTATGGTGTTAAAAAGCGGTCCAGGTTCATTCTTCTGCATGTTGCTGTCCAGTCTTACCAACACCATTTGTTGAAGAGACTGTCTTTTTTCCATTGGATATTCTTTCCTGCTTTGTCGAAGATTAGATGACCATAGAGTTGTGGGTCCATTTCTGGGTTCTCTATTCTATTCCATTGATCTGTGTGTCTGTTTTGTGCCAGTACAATACTGTCTTTTTTTTTTTTAATTTTATTAACATAGAATGTATTATTTGCCCCAGGGGTACAGGTCCGTGAATCATCAGGCTTACACATTTCACAGCACTCACCATAGCACATACCCTCCCCAATGTCCATAACCCAGCCACCCTATCTCTACCCCCCTACCCCCCAGGAACCCACAGTTTGTTTTGTGAGATTGAGAGTCTCTTATGATTTGTCTCCTTCCCTATCCCATCTTGTTTCATTTTCTCCCCCTACCCCCTGCAACCCCCCACCCTGCCTCTCAAATTCTTCATATCAGTGAGATCATATGATAATTGTCTTTCTCTGATTGGTTTATTTCACTTAGCATAATACCCTCTAGTTCCATCCATGTCATTGCAAATGGCAAGATTTCGTTTTTTGATGGCTGCATAGTATTCCATTGTGTATATATACCACATCTTCTTTAGCCATTCATCTATTGATGGACATCTAGGCTCTTTCCATAGTTTGGCTATTGTGGACATTGGTGCTATAAACATTGGGGTGCATGTGCCCCTTCGGATCCCTACATTTGGATCTTTAGGAGTACCATACTGTCTTGATGACTACAGCTTTGTAATGGAGCTCGAAGTCCGGAATCATGATGCCTCCAGGCTTGCTTTTCTTTTTCAGGATTGTTTTGGCTCTTTGGGGTCTTTTGAGGTTCCATACAAATTTTAGGATTGTTTGTTCTAACTTTGTGAAAAATGCTGGGGCATTTTGGTAGGGATTGCCTTAAATATGTAGATTGCTTTGGGTAGTATAGGCATTTGAACAATATTTGTTTTTCCAATCCAAGGGCATGGAATGGTTTTCGATATCTTTGCATTCGCTTCAATTTCTTTCATAAGTGACCTATAGTTTTCAAAGAATAGATCTTTTACCTCTTTAGTTAGGTTTACTCCTAGGTATCTTATTGGTTGCAAGTGCAAATAGGATTGATTCTTTGATTTCTTTTTCTGCTGCTTCGTTATTGGTATATAGAAATGCAACAGATTTCTGCACATTGATTTTATATCCTGCAACTTTGATGAACTCATGTATCTGTTCTAACAATTTTTTGGTGGAGTCTTTCAGGTTTTCTGCATAGGGCATGTCTGCAAATAGTGAAAGTTTGAATTCTTCCTTGCCAATTTGGATGCATTTCCTTCCTTCCTTCCTTCCTTCCTTCCTTCCTTCCTTCCTTCCTTCCTTCCTTCCTTCCTTCCTTTCTTCCTTCCTTCCTTCCTTCCTTCCTTCCTTCTTTCCTTTCTTCCTCCCTCCCTCCCTTCCTTTCTTTTTTAGATTTTATTTATCTATTTGACAGAGAGACACAGCAAGAGAGAAAACACAAGCAGGGTAAGAGGGAGAGGGAGAAGCACTCTCCCCGCTGAGCAGGGAGCTCAACGCAAGGCTCCATCCCAGGACCCTGGGATCATGACCTGAGCTGAAGGCAGATGCCTAACAACTGAGCCACCCAGGTGCCCATCCTTCTCCCTCTCTCTCTCTCTTTGTTGTCTGATTGCTGAGGCTAAGACTTCCAGTACTATGTTAAGTAGTAATGGTGAGAGCAGACATCCCTGTCTTGTTCTGACCACAGAGGCAGAGCTATCAGATTTTCCCCCATTGAGGATGGTATTAGCTGTGGGTCTTTCATATATGGCTTTTTTTGATGCTGAGGTATGTTCCATCTATCCTACTTTATTGAGAGTTTTTATCAAGAAAGGATGCTGTATTTTGTCAAATGCTTTTGCTGCATCTATTGACATGATGCTATGGTTCTCATCCTTTCTTTTATTAACGTGGTGTATCATGTTGATTGGTTTGCGAATATTGAACCATCCCTGCAGCCCAGGAATAAATCCCACTTGATCGAGATGAATAATTCTTTCAATGTACTGCTGAGTTTGATTCGCTAGTATTTTATTGAGAAGCCATGTTTATCAGGGATACTGGCCTATAATTCCCCTTTTTACTGGGGTCTTTGTCTAGTACTGGAATCAAGGTAATGTTGGCTTGGTAGAATGGGTTTGGAAGTTTTCCTTCCATTTCTATTTTTTGAAACAGTTTGAGAATAGGTACTAACTCTTTAAATGTCTGGTAGAATTCTCCAGGGAATCCATCTTGCCCAAGACTTTTGTTTTTTGGGATATTTTTGATTACTGATTCGATTTCTTTGCTGGTTATGCATCTATTCAAATTTTCTATTTCTTTCTGTTTCGGTTTTGGTAGTTTGTAGGTTTCCAGGAATTTGTCCATTTCTTCCAAGTTGCCCAGTTTGTTGGCATATAATTTTTCATAATACTCTCTTATAATTGTATTTCTGTGGTGTTGGTTGTGATCTCTCCTCTTTCATTTGTGATTTTATCTATTTGGGTCCTTTCTCTTTTCTTTTTGATAAGTTTGGCCACGGTCTTTCAATTTTGTTAAATTCTTTAGAAGAACCTACTCTTAGTTTCATTAATCCCTTCTACTGGGTTTTGTTTATTTGTTTGTTTCTATATCTCTTACTTTGGCTCCAATCTTTATTATTTCCTTCTTCTGCTGGCTTTAGGCTTTATTTGCTGTTCTTTTTCTAGCTCCTTTAAGTGTAAGACTAGGTTATATATTTGAGACTTTTCTTGCTTATTGAGGTAAGCCTGTCCACATCCGTCTCTTGATAATTTACAAGGTATCCTTCATTTTCCTCCCTCCGCGGGAAGTTCTCTTGTTTCTTGGTGGGGGGTTGTGGAGGTGGGTGAATCATAGGTTTGAAATGTTACTATGAGGTTCTGGAAGATTCCCTAAACTAGCTCTGGATCACCATCCCCCTTTTATGTTTTCCGTATTCTCTGACATACACATTCTCCTTCCTCTTCGATTCAGTTAAGAAGCTCTAGCTGCTTAGTTTTATTATCCACTTGTTTCCCCAAATATGAGCCCAAATCAGAGAAACCAGGCCAGATCCAGCTCGTCAAGGCTGCCCACAAGGGATGAGGGAGGCAGGGTCCCAAGATGGTGCCAAAGGAATCTCAGTTGAAGACCATTCAGGTCACTACTCAAAAAGTAGGATCCTAGAGACCCACACTGGTCCCTGAACTGTGTACCAGGTGCCTGCCCAAAAAAGGGAAGCCCTTGCCCAGACCCAGCTGTGACCAACCTACACTTCTTGCATCTGATTTTGTCGTTTCCAGCTCGTAGTTATGCTTCTTGTTTTTCTGTCTGGCTTTGTAGATGAATAAAAAGAAAATAGACCTTTATACTAGCAGGTTCTGGATTTGAATTCTGGCTCTTCCACTTACCAATGTGTGCAACCTTAAGCAAATTTCTTGACCTTATTAGCCTTAGTTTCTTCACCACCGAAATGTAAAAGGATATCCTCTACCTCTCTGAGCTGGCTCTGGATTCAATAAGACAACATATTTAATAGCACCCAGCATACAGTAGACATATAGTGTATGGTAGTACCCAGTATACTGGAGGTATACAATAGGCATATTTTATAGCACTCAGCATACAGTAGGCATAGTGCTCAAGTTCATGGTGGCTATGGTTCCACCTCAGATCAAGCCACCTAATGTAAGGCTGGTTGTGGCCAAATAAGAAGTCAAAGGAAATACATATTCTGCTCTATATATTTGAACCCAGGGACGATTTTTCTTTTAGCCAGAACACTTTTCACCACCATTATATAGGTTCTCTCTTCTACCATCAGCTCCAGCAAACAGGCCTTTTTATAAATGGCAGTGGCCTTAGGAACCCCCTTTGAAGTTCCTCTTCATTCTCTTCATTTCCAGCTCTTCACTATTACTCCCACAAGCCCAGCGTGTCCTGAGTGAACCTGGAGAAAGGGCAATGGGGAAAAGTAAAACCAGACTCGATTTTAAGACCAAGTAAGGAGACAGCGTGGTCAAAGATAAGATGAGGTACGGACAGGTCAAGGTGATGGTCAGAAATGATCCAGGAACACAACCGGTCTGCCAGAGTACACCCTGTGGGCACGCATCAGTGGTCCTCGTGTGGGACAAGGTATACCTTGTATGTTTTTAAAGAAGCCAAGATAATCCAGATTTGCACTTGAATTTGCCCAACTGCACAGCCTAGCCACAAGCATGGTGTGGCTGCTGTACCCCCAAAGGGCCAACCAAAATCTATGAGAATGCCCCGGGATTTCTGGTCTGAGATCGTGGAGAGGGGCCCTGAAATAACTTCTTATTGCCTACTGAATTAAGTGCAGTCTCAGCCCACAGCCTTTAGATGTTTTCTGCAGGTCAACCTCAACCTGCCTTGCCAGGCTTATTCCACCTTGCTTCCCTATTCATGGCCACACTTCAGCCAAATTGGACTGTTTATTCCCTGAACGTGCCCCCAAACATTCCCACTCCTGTGTCTTTGCTGTTCATTTTTATGCAGGACTTCTTTCCTGTCCCCTCTCTGTACCTGCTGAAATCCTTCAGAGTCTCCCCCAACTGGATATGATCTCTCTCCCCTCTGAACCATGATAGAATTTACTTTCTACCTCACTTGTGATGTGGGTTCTAGTTTAAGGCCATAGTTGTGACTCTTGCTGGGGTTCAGACATACTCGGCAGCCTGGTAACTTGGGGGAACAATGGTGAGGAGATAAATCCTCCTGGGGCGGGGGGCGCCTGGGTGGCTCAGTCGCTTAAGCATCTGATTCCTGATTTCGGCTCAGGTCATGATCTCAGGGTCATGAGATCGAGCTCCATCTCCGGCTCTGTGCTCAGTGGGGAATGCGCCTGAGATTCCCTCTCTCTCCTTCTCCTTCTGCCCCCAGCTCATGCTTTCTCTCTCTCTCTCAAATAAATAAATCTTTAAAAATAAAAAAGAATTAAAATTTTTTTTAATTTTATTTGTTTATTTCAGAGAGAGAAAGAGTGAGAGAGAGAGAGAGGTTGGGGGAAGGGAGGGTCAGAGGGAGAAGCAGTATCCCCGCCGAGCAAGGAGCTCGCCGCGGGGCTTGATCCCAGGACCCTGGGATCGTGACTTGAGCCGAAGGCACACACTTCACCGACTGAGCCACCCAGGTGCCCCAAGAATTAAATTTTTTTTTTTAAAGATTTTATTTATTTGACAGAGAGAAACACAGCGAGAGAGGGAACACAAGCAGAGGGAATGATAGCGAGAGAAGCAGGCTTCCTGCGGAGCAAGGAGCCCGATGCGGGGCTCGATCCCAGGACTCTGGGATCATGACCTGAGCCGAAGGCAGACGCTTAACGACTGAGCCACCCAGGCGCCCCAAGAATTAAAATTTTTTTTTTAAAAATCCTCCCAGGGAACCTGGGTAGCTCAGTAGCTTAAGCATCTGGCTTTGGTTCAGGTCATGATCCCAGAGTCCCAGGACTGAGGCCTGCATTGGGCTCCCTGCCCAGCGGCGAGTCCGCTTTTCCCTCCGCCCCTCACCCCACTCGTGCTCTCCCTCTCTCCCTTTCGTTCTCTCTCTTTCGCAAATAAATAAAGCTTTTTTAAAAATTAAAATTAAAAAATCTTCCTGAGGGGAGGAAATCACAAAGCGTGACAGAGTGATCAGGCACAAAACCCGTGTGTGAAGTAAGAAGCCATAAGCTGGGGTACAACGTGATCGCTATTATCTGAATCTGCCCCAGCCCAGCCTCCTTCGGTGCATGTCTGTGTCCTATCCAGGCACCTATCTACATCCAGGAAGGAATTTTTTTTTTTTTCTGAGTAGTATTCCAGTGTAGGGAGAAGCCCCATTTTACTTACCAATTGCTAATCGATGGGCATTTAGGTTGTTTCCAGTTGGTTTTTGTGAATAATGCTTCCATGCACGTTTGCGTACAAGTCTTTTGGTGGACACAGCGGTTTATTTATCGCGGGTAGATACACAGGAGTGGAACTGTGGGGCCACAGGGTAAATGTATGGTCTCCATTGATCTGAAGCATCGTGACAGGGATTAATCTGTAGGAGGCTGAAACTAAGCCCTAGGGGGATGGGACACATGGTTAGGGTGATGCAAGAGAATTTTAGGAAAAGAGGAATTACTGAGAAGAGAAGTAGAAAGGCACAAAGAGATAATGTCGTTTACTTGATAATTAATACCTCAATATTTAGGAAGTCCAAACACTTTATCTGATGCAAAACCACCTCAATCTTGTGTAATTGTGGAACTCCACACAGATCATAGCACACATTATCGGGACGTGCATTTTTAGGGAGCCATTAAGTTTAATCGTGACAAGAATTGGCTTTAAACAAAAAATTCCACTTAAAAAACAGTCGATTGGGATTTCTACTCTGCATAGTTGGTTTTTTATTCTCCTTGGTCTCTGCAGAGGTCATTCTGAATAGCAGGGTCCCCTGGAAATAATGAAACTATACGGGTAAAGTTTTGAAGTAAGAAATTATGAGGGAGAACAGATAACTGTGGCAACAGGAATCACTATTATATAGATCCAAATACGCCCACAAGTCAAACTGTGTCATCTCACAATTGATCTAGCCCAATTAGTTAATAACAAAGAAATCCATCCTGCTTTCCAGCGTAAGACTATCTTTTGAAAAGGAACCTCTGTAATTAGAGACTTACAGATTGCAAGTTCCGATTTTTCATTCATTCGTCAGTTCTCAAATACTCAAACTGTCCTTGAGTAGTAGGCAAAAAGCTTAATCACTTCATCTTTCTCCCATTGGAAAGATCACCCCAAGCCCCTTGGGTGACTTGGAAATAGGGCTTACCAGGGACTGAGATATATAAGCAGGAAGTTTGAAGTATTCATCACATCACAGAATTTCCTTGCCTTTAATGAAGACCCACAGAAATATCTCTTTGATCTCAATATCAGGAAAAGCCATGCTTCTCTTGAACAGCTGGGTTATTCTTGTCCTGAATCAGTGGTTCCCAGAGTGTAGTCTCTAACCAACAGAGTCAGTATCCCCTGGGAACTTGCTAGAAATGCGAATGTTTGGGGTACCTATCTGGCTCAGTCAGTCCAGCCTGAGACTCTTGATCTTGGGGTTGTGAGTTCGAGCCCCTCATTGGGGTAGAGCTTACTTCAAAAAAAAAGATTTGGGGGCACCTGGCTGGCTCAGTGGTAAAGGGTGTGACTCTTGAGCTCAAGGTTGTGAGTTCAAGACCCGTGTTGGGTGTAGAGATGACTTCAAAATAAAATCTTAAAAAAAAAAAATCTAAAAACAGCAACAACAACAATCCAAATGTTGGGGCCCCACCCCAGACCTACCCAAATCAGAATCTCTGGAGGTGAGATCCAGCGATCTGCTCTGATAAGCTTTCCTGGTGATTCGGACACAAGCCAAACTTTGGGGACCACTGTTCTGCTTCACTTATGGTTGAGAAGGTTGGTGCCAAATCTGCAGCTTCTCTCCAGCAACTGTTTTCTAATCCCTCTCCACCGCCCCCACCTCAGAGGCAGAGAGATGCTCTGCAGCCCCCTTAGAGCCCCAGCTCCTTTAAAATCTTTTTTTTTAAAGATTTTATTTATTTGACAGAGAGAAACACAGCGAGAGAGGGAACACAAGCAGAAGGAATGGTAGTGGGAGAAGCAGGCTCCCTGCTGAGCAGAGAGCCGGATGCTGGGCTCGATCCCAGGACCCTGGGATCATGACCTGGGCCAAAGGCAGACGCTTAACGACTGAGCCACCCAGGCGCCTCTGAAATCTTTTTTAAAAATATTTTGGCGGGGCGCCTGGGTGGCTCAGTGGATTAAGCCTCTGCCTTCAGCTCAGGTCATGATCTTGGGGTCCTGGGATCGAGCCCCGCATCGGGCTCTCTGCTCAGCAAGGAGCCTGCTTCCCTCTCTCCCCCTGCCTGCCTCTCTGCCTACTTGTGATCTCTTTCTGTCAAATAAATAAATAAAATCTTTAAAAAAAAAAAAAATTTGGCAACACTAACTGAATGGGACCCAACCAGGAAACCCAACCTCAGAAAATTGGTGGTTTATTTGTTCGATATCAAACACTTAACTTGGAGTTAAAAGGCTACATTAAGATCATACTATGGGGGGCGCCTGGGTGGCTCAGTGGGTTGAATCCTCTGCCTTCGGCTCGGGTCATGATCTCAGGGTCCTGGGATCGAGCCCCGCGTTGGGCTCTCTGCTTGGCAGGGAGCCTGCTTCCCCCCTCTCTCTGCCTCCCTCTCTGTCTACTTGTGATCTCTCTCTCTCTCTCTCTGTGTCAAATAAATAAATAAATAGTCTTTAAAAAAAAAAAAAGATAATACTATGATTGCTTAATCTCTAAGGAGTAGTTGGTTTTGAAAAATTGGGATGATAATACTGACCAGTTTTGTGTTAAGCATGAACAACAAAGGATTTCATCCTTCCGTCTAGGCAAAGTGACCTGCAACCTTAACTAGGAACAATTAACTAGATGTTATGTTTCATGGCTGAGTTATAAGGTAAAATAAGTAGCGAGAGAGGCAAATGCATTGAAATTATCTGTATCTATAATCGGTTGCTTGTTAGCCTGGAAACCCCTTGTCCTTCGGTTAACAGAACACGCAGAAAACCCAGGTCCCTGGTGCCAAATGAGCAAATACAGGGACTACTGTCAGGAACTGAATGTTGTCAGCTCTTGTCACTGATTTTTAACCTTTCGGAGAACCTGTTTCATCTCAGCTCTGCTACTGAGTAACTTACGTGACCTTGCCTGCGATACTTCCCCCGCCCCTCTAGAACCTCATTTCTGCCCCTGAGAAAAATAGAGGATTTGCTTTCAGCATCTCTAAGTTCACTTCCATCTCTGATATTCTGGAATTTACAAATTCCAGAGATCCAAGAGCACCCCTGCTCCAGCAGTAACCCCACACCCCCGCTGTCTCCTGCCCAGGAGGAACGGGGAGGAAGAAAGGCACGCTGGGGGGCCGCAACTTCATGCAATCATGCCCGAGATCTTTGGAATTCAGATAATTTTGGAACTCATACGCAAGAGTTTGTTTCTTACGAAACAGTGCTGTGTGGCCATCCGCCGAGGTGTGAATTGCAAGATACTGTTTGCTCTTTGCTACATGACACACAGGAATCCCAGAGAGATGTTATCATTGGCTTGTGAGAACAAGATAGGAACTGTATAGAGAGCCGTTTTCTGGAGAGATGATCTTAAAGAGCCAGCCCAGTGCATGGGATTATTTGTGTGGATACTTAAATGCTAAGGGAGTTGGGTTGATCCCAACACTTGCTCTCCCCATTCCCATCAAGAACAGTTATTTGGCTGAGTAGTAATTCAAGTGGGGGGGGGGTTAATTTCACAAAGGGTGGGGGATGGGCGTGGTATGGAGGGGACTGGAATTAACCAAGTAATTGATGCATTTCATCCCATTCCCTTTCCCTGTAGCACCGATTGCACGGTACTCTGTCGGGTAGAAAGAATAATCCTTCCTTGCTCCTCTTGTTCACTGGCTAGCCAAATACTTTGCTGTTTTTCATTTCACTTCCCAGACCAACTCTGATACGGACGTGTTTATGAAAAACCTCACTGCACAGAGTTTCTACTAGCTGAGAGATCATCCCTTGAATTTGATCATTTCAGGGAGTATTTCCTAGCAGATTATATTATTAAATGCCTTCAGACTGCTGGCCTCTCTCTCCCCAGCAACCCCCCCCCACACACAGACATGCACAGAAATCACATACTTACATTCTCTACAACAAGGGGCTTTTCTTGCTGCTACTAAGGTGATCTCCCTACTTTTCTCCTTCCTCCACTTGCTGTAAACATCGTCTACGTACCCCTCATCTCTGGAGTAACCTACAGCATTCTTCTGTTTGAAAAGCATGATTTCCATTCTTACAAGTCCTTTTGTGTGGGGACCTCCGGGCAGGGTCCTGTATTATTTTGTTTTGGAACAAAGCAGGTTCATTTTAACCACTGCTGTGGAGAGAAACCCGAAACAGCATTTCAAAATGTATATGGCATTCAGACAGACAGCCAAAGAGTAAAAACTTCTTGACTGGGACATTCAGAGACAAAGCAACTGGTGGTTTGCCTGGATTTTTCATCTCTTCAGGGCTGCCTTGCTTATTCTGCAGCACGGCCCGGGGAACGTGCACAGAGAAGGGAATTACTGTGTCACAGCTAGGTGATAAGCCTAGGGTCACCTGAATTATTCCTCCTCGGGAGTGACATCAGCCCTGTCAAAGTGTGAATGATTTGTTGCTTCGGCGCCTCTCTGATATTAAATCTAGAGGAGTGGATTCAAGTTGGTGCTTCAGGGGACATGCACACTTATTTATCAGGTAAAAGAAAATGCATTAGACCATCTTCTGATGGCAGAGACGTGAATGAGTTCAGGGAAAAAACGGACAAGACCTACATAGATTTTCATGGGCAGACAAGGAGACAGGGTGATTCTAATAAACAATAGGGGTTATCTGATAATGACTAGTTATTCACAGGATTCCCCAACAGGGAAGAACAAGCAACTGCAGAGCATTTCCCAAACCCCCCTCCCTCTATCACGGAAACGCCAATAAAACTCCTCCACCTCCCACCCTTCAATGCCAGTTCGGCAAGCATTTAGCCAAGCATGCTGGGAGACACAGAACAACTGAAGGAAAGGAGTATCCGGGTGTCTCGATTTTGCTTGCCATTCTGCTCTGTTCTACCATCTCGTTACTAGACGTAGGCATTAGACGTGACAATCAACTCCATTTAACCTGAGCAGAAGAAATTTAAAGGCAGCGTCTTCAGGAGAAATGTCTCAAAGACAGCCTCAGTCACCTAATGAGACTTTAATTCCAATCACAAATGACACAGAATCATCAAGCTCTCCCGTTCCCAATGATACCACAAATAAAGGACGGACCGGAGACAGCTCTCCAGGAATAGAAGCTTTGTGTGCTATCTACATCACTTATGCTGTGATCATTTCAGTGGGCATCCTTGGAAATGCTATTCTCATCAAAGTCTTTTTCAAGACCAAATCCATGCAAACCGTTCCAAATATTTTCATCACCAGCCTGGCTTTTGGAGATTTGCTACTTCTGCTAACTTGTGTGCCGGTGGATGCAACCCACTACCTTGCAGAAGGGTGGCTGTTCGGGAGAATTGGCTGTAAGGTGCTTTCTTTTATCCGGCTCACTTCTGTTGGTGTATCAGTGTTCACGTTAACAATTCTCAGCGCTGACAGGTGGGTTTCTTTTCTCAGTTTTATTTGCCAGGATGTGAAATTAGGCAAAAAAAAAAAAAAAAAAAAAAATAGAGAGAGAGAGAGAGAGAGAAAGAAAGAAAGAAAAAGGAAAAGGAAAGGAAAGCTTGTACTTAGCATTCACAGGCTACTATTATTCTGCTTTTTTTTACCGTCTGTAACCTGGATGTGAGATTAGAAAATCGGGGGGGGGGGTAGGTATTGAAAATAAAAGTTGGTGTAAGAATGTTAAGATTCCTCTGTTAGCATCGGAGGAAATGCAGAAATTGTATGCTTTAGGAATAATGTATTCTCTTTGAAGTGTAATTGTTTGCTTGAAAGAATTCTGAACGGTGTTCTCCCCCCTCCCCGTTTATTTATTAAGTAAGTAAGGCAAATCCTTCCAGGTGTAAAAGAAAAACAATTCATGCTTTATACATTAGTGCAGCCTAGTGGTGCAATATTGTTAACATTAGAACATCAGCATAGGTGTGAAATTGACCACATATACATTACTGTCTACCGGAAGAATGGTAAAAAGATGCATGCATTTAATTTATTTGAAATTCATCAAATTAATCAATGGCAGGAAAACGGCGAGGTTTTCGGCTGCCTGGTAACTCAGTGTAATGTCATCACTTAATTGTATTTGTTGTCTCTATAGGCATTCAATGACAGTCTTGTTCTCGGAGAAATAAATTAATCCAGTTGACTTTTAGAGCTCTATGGATAGGGTGTGTGAGAACCTCTGGCAGTCTGTGTATTCAGGCTCTGTTAGGATATTTTCAGTCTATAAGTGCTGTGTTTTTCTGTGTTCCTATTGTTGAATAACTGTGAGGGGGGGTGGGGGGAGAATTGAGGCTCCAAATGTTAAAAGTGACACTTTAAAAAGCCCATGAGAAGCCTGTAAGTAATCAATGCCTAGCAGTACCAAAAGGAATAGCTTCTTCAAATTCTGGAATCGGAGAGGAGGAAAATCTTCCCCGGGGTCTTTTATGGATTTTTGCTTTGGCTGGTTTTATATTCAATTTGAGTAGAATTTAATATTCTACTTAAAGGCTGTAGATTTTAAGGTGAAATTGTCAGAATAAGAAGGCACTTTTGCATGGGTATAGGGTGTGCAGGTTCACCCTTGCCTTGCTCTAAATCTACCTACAGAGCAGCTTGGGCAACAAAGTAGCACTTATGAGCAGGGAAGAAATTAACCCTCTTCTCTTCACTGCACAAACTCAGGGAAATCTTTTCTAGGAAGGCTGATGACTGCTCACTCCCAAAGGAAGGAGAGTTGGGTTAAAAATCAGTCATTATACCAAAAGGAAGTTTTTCAGAACATGTAAGGTAATACACAGGTAATGAATTCCTCCTAATCACACACAAAAAAATCATGCTGAAAACAATTTAGTTGTCCTAAATAGAGGATCTCCACACAAAAATCTCAAACTGCAAATCTGAACTATTTCTTATTAGTGAATCAGAGAAAAGGATGATTAGCATAAATATCAAATATTGGGACATACTATGTATTTGAAATCATAACTGATTCCAGTCGGATAATGTTGACTCGGTTATATACATGTGGATAGGAGGCAGAACTGGAGGACCCCTAAGGTCACTTCTAACCTTGAGATTCTGCAGTTTTGATATTTATGTTGACCTTTGCCTGTGATTATGTGTTCCTAGATACAAGGCGGTTGTGAAGCCGCTGGAGCGGCAGCCCTCCAATGCCATCCTGAAGACCTGTGTTAAAGCCGGCTGCGTCTGGATGGTGTCTATGATCATTGCTCTGCCAGAGGCTATATTTTCAAATGTATATACTCTTCAAGATCCCAACAAAAATATGACCCTCGAAGCGTGCACCTCGTATCCTGTTTCTGAGAAGCTCATGCAAGAGATACATTCTCTGCTGTGTTTCTTGGTGTTCTATATTATCCCACTCTCGATTATCTCTGTCTATTATTCTCTGATTGCTAGGACTCTTTACAAAAGCACCTTGAACATCCCTACTGAGGAACAAAGCCATGCCCGCAAGCAGGTATGTATTAATCAGGACTCAAGCACGAATTGAGAAGTGGAATCCCTGCTTGTGCCCCTGTGAGCTATAAATGCAATAGCAGTGCAGTATTGTTGTTCGGATCACAGGCTCGGGAGTGTGTCAGGCCCAGGATTTCACTCTGGCTCTACCACATCCTAGCTGAGCAATCTCGGCCAAGTTACTTAACCTCTCTGAGCCTATTTCCTTATCCGTAAAGTGCAGCTGGAGGCTGGGTGATAGATATGAAATGCCTGACATGGTTCCTGGTGCACGGTAAACATTCAGTGCATGGTGGGGCTGATATTGTTAGAAAGGGGACAGCTGAAGTTTGGGAGCAGCCAAAAGTAGTTACCCCGTGGAACGGTGAGGAACAGCACCGGAGGGGAGACTACGAAGGGAAGCATCTTTTGTTTTAGAAAGTGTAACAGAATGATAGACACAGGATGCTAGAACCGGCGAGATGCCCTAACATTATCCAGCGTAAACCACTTACACACGGAGGAGCAAACGGAGAGCTCAAGGGATAAGGTAAGTGCCGGTGGCAGGAGGACACGGTGACTCACGGGACCTTGATTAGACCATTGCAAGAGCCAGGTGTGCTCTCCTTGCATAAATGTGAACAGAAAAAACAATGTTGCCAAAACGTTCCGTTCGATTTAAAAAAAAAAAACAGTTCTATTTGTCTTAAGGGGGGCGAGTGGGGGGAGATGCTTCCATTGACCTCCTGACCGCTCCCTTCAATTAGTTCAGCAGGGGTGCTCGTGAGGCTAAAGTGGCATATTTAATGCCCGTGTGAACAGTTCTCTTTGCTCGGTGACCACAGGCAATGTCTTCACTTAACCTGGTTCATGTCTCCCATGAAGGGGGTGCAGGCGGGAATATTTTCACAGGTGTAGGTAGGATGACACATTGGTTTTTATTCCTTCGACTGTATGGTCCGAATTCCTATAGATTATAAACCATCTGGGGTCCCGACTTGGCAACTTCCATAAACCCCGGAAGAATATTCTAATCTAGTCAGCCTCTGCCGATGCAGCGAAAGCAGCTCGGCATAGCATCTCTCTGTTTCTAATTAAATTAAAATTTCAAGAATTCCACAGCACTCCTTGAGCTAATTGGAGGCATCCTAGTCTCTCAGAACCACGGCTGGGAGTCTCTGCATTAGAGCTAATGAGACCAGGATCATGGGTTACCATGCCAATTAACGGGCTGTATTCTATAGGAACCGGCTGCCTTCCCACACCTCCCGAGCAGTCCTTTCAGACGCATGCTCAAAGGGACTCCAGCCTGTTAACTGGAAATTTCTATGTCAATCTAGAGAATGGCTTCTAAAAATCTCTGCCAGCTAAATGATTGTTTTTGTGGTCATTTTTCTCCTCTCCTCCCTCCCCCCAGATCGAATCCCGGAAGAGAATTGCCAAAACCGTCTTGGTGCTGGTGGCTCTGTTTGCTCTTTGCTGGTTGCCGAATCACCTCCTGTATCTCTACCACTCATTCACGTATCAAACCTACGTGGACCCCTCCGCCATTCATTTTGTCGTCACCATTTTGTCTCGGGTTCTGGCTTTCAGCAATTCTTGTGTAAACCCCTTTGCTCTTTACTGGCTGAGCAAAACCTTCCAGCAGCATTTTAAAGCTCAGTTACTCTGTTGCAAGGCAGAGCTGCCCGACCCTCCTCCCGCTGATACCCCCCTCAACAACCTGGCCGTGATGGGAAGGGTCCCAGGCGCTGGAAGCTCGCAGGTGTCTGAAATTAGTGTGACCTTGTTCACTGGGTGCAGTGCAAAGAGGGAAGATGACAGAGTCTAGCTTTTCAATTAAAAATGGTATTTTTCCTCCCAGCATGTGTATCCGACTCTGAGCTGTGCGTAGGTGTATGGTGTCAGGATTTTTGTTGTTTGTGAATTGTGCTGAAATCTAGGGAGTGAAAGATCCTTATAAAGTAAAAGACAAATGGTGATTTTTTTGTCAACATACAAACATTAACATTATCGGGCTTTCTACGTAAAACGAAGCCCCACTAGGTGTAGAAAGACACGTCTGTATGTCAGTGGGTCCTACGGGAGGTCGAATGGGAGAGAAGGTGAAAAAAGATGACACTGGAAAATCGAATTTGGTCCCATCACATCTATGCTTCTAGCTTCTTCTATACTCCTGTGATTTGCATAAAACTGTGTTTATTATGTGATGTAAACCTAGAGATTACACTTTGCATATGAAAAGGGGATCAAAAAGAGATAAAGCATAACTTCTGCTGTTGTCTTAAGAAACTAAGTCCTAAAAAAAATAAACCTTTGCCGGGTTTTTTGATTGCTCTTTTCCATTCATCTCTATTCCATTGTAAAGCTCTGCGGTTACAATGAAAATGTTTTGGGGTCAGCGAGCCTAAAGTACGGAGTAACATCTGGGGCAGGATGTTTGCCTTACTGGGGTCAACACCTAGTGACTTAATGTAGTTCTACTTTTGACTACTATTGATAATTGAGCAAAGTTATCTTTCACAAACATTGTGAAGAACTTGCCTTATTCACAGGCAGACTAAGTGGCCACATTTATTGTCATTTTGAAGGCCCCAGAGAAGGACCCCTGTTGAAAAATCTGTGAACCTGCAATTCTTCCTTTAAGGAAATCCATTTCTTTCTGGTAAGCAGTGCCCTCTTTCTAAAAAATGGAGAAATACCACATGAGATCCCTAACATCTGGGTGTGCAATTGTTACCTGATCATCTTCCTGCTTGACTTCTTTAAACCCGACGGGTGCCTAAGTCCTGTAAGAGTGTGACCTAATTAATCTCTGCCCTTGGAAATCAGATGGAAGGTTCTGATTTTCTATCCTCTGCTCCTATTTGCTAAACGCTGTAAGCTTAATAATTGTGATTTCAAACAAACTGTTGTCAATAGATGTGTCAAATTTAGATTTGTGGTTTTAGAAAATGTTTTCTTGGAGCAAATTAAAGTATTTGTTTGGCTTGTGTCATTGTGAACTTTTGCTAATGATGTGGCTCAAAAAGGAATACATATTAACACTAAACTTGACATTTCTGTAAAATTGTTTTACCAAAAGTCGGGGTGCCAATATTGTATTAGTATTAGGGCTGGACATTGTAATAAGTAGTGGGAAACAAATAAATATTAAATAAAGCTTTAAAAGACCTTGTGTAACTTTATTCTGAAAACAATAGTTCTGACAATATAGCTGAGAACCCAATTTAACAATAAAATTTAAGTTCTTTTCTTTTTAAAAAAATTATTTAAGAGAGAGAGCGCGCGTGTGCATGCTAGCAGGGGAAGGGAGAGGGCCAGAAGGAGAGGGAGAGAGAGAATCTCAAGCAGACTCCCCGCTGAGCTTGGAGCCTGACCCAGGGCTCAATCCCAGGACCCCGAGATCATGACCTGAGCCCAAATCAAGGGTCAGCCAACTTAGACGACCTCAAGTTATTTTCAAGTCACAAATCTCCCAGAGATTTTACTATGTCCTCACTCCAAGTAAAAACTACATCTTTACTCTCCTAAGCACAACATTTTAGAAATAACTCATAAAAGTACCAGATAACAAAAGCCAAGAAAGCTGTTTAGCAGTTGATAAAACTAGAACTCAAGGAACTTTCATTTTCCTCACTCAGTAATCCCTAGGTGACTTGGGGATCTGACATAAAATAATTCCCTAAATGGTTTTATAGGGGAACAGCCCCTCCCTCCCAGAGTTGGGGAATTGGGATTCAAATCCATGGTTTGGTTTGGTTTTTTTGGAGAGGGTGGTCTCTTTTTTTTTTTTTTAACAGATGATCCTAATTGGAGCAAACCGTATAACTAGGCCTCAATATCCACAATTTCTTTCACACTGCCTATTATGGTGCCAGAAACGTGATTATGGAAGACTTCATTTCTTTGAAGAGTGTCCTAAATGGGGAAAAGGCAGGTACCTGAAAAACAAATTCTGTATACTTCCTAATTTGGCTCTGCCCTGACCCAAGACTTAGAATAAAGGACCATAATAATATGCTACAAAGCAGGAAAACAAAGTCACATACTTAGATATAGCCAAAATGTGCAATAGATAAGTCTCTGTCATTGAAGTTGAAAATGCTAGGAAACATTTAACACTAGCATACCCACTGAAAGTAGCAAATTTGGGTTCACAGAATTTCTGCAGTTTCAACCATCTCAGGTCAGGGATCCATCAATCTTTTTGTCAAAAGGAGTTACTTTTGTTTCCACCAAGTGTTGAGATTACAGGAAGTGGGGACAGGAAAATTCCTGGACAGAGTGAGCTTGAATACACCGTTTAAAAAAATCTCGTTTGGTATAGTTCAGTAATCTTCCAGAGTTCCCAAACAAGGTAGGAAACTTCTCTGCTCAAGGAGTCTCTGCTTTTACAAGTTAATGCATTTTTATTTTTTTAAAGATTTTATTTATTCATTTGACAGAAAGAGACACAGCGAGAGAGGGAACACAAGCAGGGGGAGAGGGAGAGGGAGAAGCAGGCTTCCTGCCGATCAGGGTGCCCGAAGCGGGGCTCCATCCCAGGACCCTGGGATCATGACCTGAGCCAAAGACAGATGCTTAACAACTGAGCCACCCAGGCGCCCCAAGATGATGTATTTTTATCCACCAAGAAGGCCATGGCCTATTAAGCCAGGAGTATAGCACATATTGCCCTTAACAGAGGCTGAAGGGAGAAAGATGAAGATATGCAGAGAGAAGCTGGCTGTCTGGGTCCTGAGAACTGGTTGGGCTTCCTGGGTCCCGCAGCCCCTCTTGAGACCCATCTACATTCCCATCCTGGAATTTCAGGCGCCATCCCGGGGCATCATTATAATAATAAATATATAATTTTTGTTTGTTGCCTTGAGTGTTTCCGTGACTTGCAAAAAACCTTGAAAAAGACAGGTTACAAAGACAGAGGTGCTTACAGATTCCATGTCACTGGGGAGTTAATTCTATGAGCACACAGGAAAATAGGAACACACAGAACACACAGGAACCAGGCCTCAAAGAGACGACGGCACCATTAAAACCACTGTCAGGTCTCATGGCCAAACAGAATGTCACCGTAGGTACAAGTGTGCTTAGCTCTCGACTCCACTGCTCCACTCTTATGGTGACTCAGTGACACCCCCACCACCACACCTCCCCCACCCCCGTCACTGCCTCAGCTTCTCCTCTCACCCCTGGGGAACTTCCGCACAGCAGGCCTCTGTTCTGCTTATTACCTTCCCTAGGTGGGCCTCCCTACCTCTGTGCCACTCTGACCAGGTCCCTGCCCGTTCCATACTCATTCCTGTCCCTGGGAAAGGTGGTTTATTGGCTCATATAGCCCAATTCAACTAGAACGCAGGGTTACCCTATCGAGTCACCTCGCGGGCCTCTGGGCAGCCTGTGGGCCACAGTGGCTAGGTCACATAGGACCCAGGCATAAGGAACCTTTTTGGTGACCTGTTCAGAGGGGACTGTGGATACGGCAGGCACTCAGAGGGTCACGTGCAGTAGTAGGGCTGTGTAGCATATTATCACCTATGCTGTGAACTCACCCAGGAATGAAATGGGAGCCCAGGAACACATTGCAGAAAACAGCTGTACACTATTTTGGGACCCAGGAAGAAATACTTAGCAATGCTTAAATAAGCAAGCCTAATAAAACTCATGTTATCTATATTATAAAAATGCACAGCAAGCTCTGTTCTCCGATAGCCTGCAACAGAACAAGAACTTCATGAAAAAGAAATGGAATTTAAAAAAAAAAAACACCAAACCCAAGCTACTATTTAAGATTTTATTATTTATTTGACAGAAAGAGAGATTACAAGTAGGCGGAGAGGCAGGCAGAGAGAGAGAGGGGGAAGCAGGCTCCCCGCTGAGCAGAGAGCCTGATGTGGGGCTCGATCCCAGGACCCTGAGACCATGACCTGAGCTGAAGGCAGAGGCTTTAACCCACTGAGCCACCCAGGTGCCCCCCAAGCTACTATTTAAAAATCACTGTTAGGGTTGAAACCATATTCTCACAGCCCGTATCTGGGGACTTAAGATTTTCTGAAGCCCATGCGCAACTGCTATATTTAGAAACAAAAGGTCACTGGAATTGCAGAATTAATTTCTTCTGATAAGCTTTTCCCCACCCTCAAGTCTGGTTTAAATTTAAAATTTTACCTTTATACACAATGGGTTTACTACTGTTATTTTTAAAGGAATTAACAAAAACTTTAAAACGGTTGTTTTTGGTGCAACAAGTATTGATAAGAATCATGTACATTAAAAAAAAGAATCATGTACATAAACAAGTGTGTCTCCCTTGAGCAGTGCCTGTCTTGTTGACGGCTGGCTCTCCAGAGCCTAGCATAGTCCCTGGCACTTGGTTGCTCAATAAATTATCTGCCCGATAAAAAAATACAAACCTCTTTATTTTCTACGATAAATATGTACTTTGGGAAAAAGCTGTATAGAGAAAAAATATTCTGGGCTTTTCTAAAAGAAAGCCAAAAAACCCGAAGCTAACTGGGCCAGCAAAGGTGGTGCTTATACGTGGAGGTTTTAAGTTTCAGGTTTGGAGCTTGAGCGCCTCTGAACCATGGTGTACAAGAGGAAGGCAACTACTGCCCCCCCCTTCCCCGCCTTTACAGAGATCGAAGGTACCAGAGATAAAGGAGGGGCCCCGAGGCTGGAAAAATAAGGTTGGTCCCCACCCATCGTTTGTTCATTCATTCATTCATTCACTCCCTCCCTCAATACGCACTGGACAGCACACCCTGTGCTAGGAGCTTAGGCCAAGAAGATGACCGAGAGCCGGCGCCCATCCTAGGGAAATCATAAAGAAACAGGCCAAAGTCGCGTTTCCCATGACGAACAGGGAAAGGAGGCCCAGCTTTTTCTCAGGAACACAAAACCATCCCGCCCGCCCCATCCACTCCCCCAAGATGGCGCCCGCCGAGTGGGAACATTCCCACGCCCCCCCGCGGCCGCCAGCCGCAGCCCCCGCGGAACCCAAGGTCCCCAGGCGCCGCGGCCCCCGCGCCCCACCCCCCCGCTCCGCCCAGGAGGCCCGGGTGGGCTGCGGCGCGTGACAACGGCGCGCGCCCGCAGCGCGCCCCCGCCCGACGCCCCGCCCATAGGACCCAGCACCGCCCTCCCGCCTGCCCGCGTCGGCGCTTGTTGACGCCACTGGAGGCGTGTCGGCGCGACCCGCGACGTCGCGACGTGCCGACAATGGCGACTGCGTCAGCCTGAGCGGGCCTCAGTTTTCCAGCAATCTCCTGGCGTTGCCGCGAGGGCCGTGGGGGCCGCGAGCGCTGCGAGCGCCGCGGGGGCTGCAGGCGTCTCAAACCCGGTGGGCGGCGGCGGCGGCGGCGCGCGTACGCGCTCCCGCCACGCCCTGGGTCGAGCCGCTGCGCCGAGGCCCGGTGGAGCGAGCCAGGTGGGCGGCGGCGCGGCCGGGCTGCAAGCTGCGGCGCGCGGGTGCGCGCGCGCGCGCGCGGCGGGAGGGCGGGCTGAGCTGGGGGCGGCGCGGGCGCCGGGCGGCCCCGACCTCCCGGGGGCTGCTGGGGCGCCGCGGGGAGGCGTGCCGGGGGGCGGCGGGACGCGGGCCGAGGGCGGCTAACCTCCCTTTCTCTGTAGCCTTCGGCTGCATCTCGGCCTCATCGCTGCTCTTTGCTCGCGCGGACCCTGTCCCTGGCCTCAGTCGGCAACATGAGCGGCAACAACTTGGATGGGAACGACGAGTTTGATGAGCAGTTGCGAATGCAAGAATTGTACGGCGACGCCAAGGACGGCGACACCCAGAAGGATCCCGCTGGAGAACCCGATTCTTTCGGGCAGCCGCCGGCTGACACCCCTTACGAATGGGACCTGGACAAGAAGGCTTGGTTCCCCAAGGTAGGAGAGAGGCACAGGCGCCACTGCAGAGCGGGCCCGCCTGGCCATCCTCGCGAGGCGCCCCTTTTCCGTTTTCTTTGCTGAGGTCCTGAGTTAGAGCCCCATGGATAGTGACGTCTCTTTTTGTTGTTCCTGTTGCAGAAACGATGTGTAGAGAAACGTAAATCTTTACGGAGATGTCTTAAATATGATTTAATTTTTAAGTCTTTTCTATGCCTTATTAATTTTGTCTGAAGGTCACAGTTGGTTTTTGCATTAGTGACTGCTTTTTATTGCAAAGAGGAAAAACACCAGGAGCAAATTTAGTAGCTGTTAATTTCAGATAGCCAACCTCATTTATCCTAGGAATTCTGATATTTGTTTAGCTCATGTACCTTGTGTAAAAGGCAGCTTCTCGTTTTGAAAAAAAAAAAAAAAGCTATGTATATCCCTTTAGGGATTGAACTTGGTCTTGCACCTCTCTTTCCTATCAAATTTTGTCTCTAGGCATGTGTATTTTAACCGTATGACCACAGGCGCGGAATATGGGTGGTAAAGATCTGTATATATTTGTTTAGAGTGCTTGGAAATTGTTAAGTATTTTATTCCAGCTTTAAAGTAACCTAACTGGTATTAACTTGGTTCGTAAACTTTTCGGTAAAAATACCCTGTTAATCAAAGTCTCATATGGGTGGAAAAAGATACTAGTCGCACACTAACCGACTTGCAAGCTGGTAATATATACCGTGTCTCTTTTGTGTATATCGTTGGCTACCCTTAAAATGATTTATTTCAACTTTTTTATTTTCCATTTTGTATTTGTTTGTATGCTCCATTCCCTCCACATTGTTAAATTTATGATTTTATTTGTATTGGTCGCGCCAGCTCCAGAGCACCTTTGGTTTCTGAGTACTTTCAACAATAGTCTGATAATGGATTGATTTGTGACTTTTTTTTTTTTATGTTATGGAAGCCCATACCTCCTGAAACTTTAAAGTTTAAAATTTTCCCCATTCCTGTGTGTGCGTAACATTGATCAGAATGAAGGAAGAACTCGCATTTCATTGTGCAACTGTGCTGCTTTTTTTTCCCCTAAGAGCCAGGAATATAGATGTGAGTTGAATTCGTTCTTAGTTTCTTCTGACACTAAATGACAGTGTGATTTTAATTAGTGATGGAGTTAAAATAAGTATTTGATTTTACAGTTGTTAGCCCTATTCTCTTTTTACCCGATCAGTTCCATTCTGCGTGCTGTCTGCATACAGATACTCAAATATTTAGTGTGTGTATCCTTTTGTGTATTTCTATGCAAAAGAAAAATTGGTTCTGGTATTAGATTATTAGGTGACTGTTGGTTTTTGTTCTGTTTTATTGCTATCTGGTACTTCCTTTATTGTATGTACTTGTAGCCTTAGTCAAGTAGACTGTAGAGAGGTAGTGATTTATAAATGAAACAACTAGAAAACGCACCAACATCACTTAAAGTGCTAGTGGTGTCTTAGAATTTTGTGTTGATAACCCAAATACCCATTTTTTTATCATTTTATGCACATTTTCTGCATAAGGTCTGGCATTTACACCATTTATTACAACCGTTATCCGCAGAAACACTTCTGTATTCAGTCGTGCAAACAAATATGCTGAAATTTAACGCAGTGTAAACTTTTTATGGGAAGAAATCATTTTTGAATTTCTGTATGTGTGTGTGTTGAATTTTTTGTTTAGATCACTGAAGATTTCATTGCTACATATCAGGCCAATTATGGCTTTTCTAATGACGGGGCATCTAGCTCTACTGCAAATGTACAAGAAGTCAGTGCTAGGACTGCAGAAGAACCCCCGCAAAGAAAAACCCCTGAACCCAGTGATCCCAAAAAGAGGGGAGAAAAGAGAAAGGCCGAATCAGGCAAGTGAATTTAGCTTGCAAAACAGGAATGTTAAAATTTTAAATATTGGTATGGGTATATATGGTTACTGTTTGGAGAATTACAATATTTTTGAAGGAATCATAAGATGAGTGGTTTTTTTTTAATTATTATTTGGGTTCATATATTGGCTCTCGCCCTGATTTGTGGGCCTTGGGTAGGCTGTTTCAATTCTGTGCCTCAGTTTCTTCCTTTGCAAAATAGAGTTGTTATCAAAAGTTCTGTTTGTAAGGTAATTTTTTTACATTTTTTGAGTTTAATTAAATTGAACTCACGGCAATTTTGCCTAAGCTTGGCCGCGTCTAACATAGTAGGTTGGGGTCAGAAGCAACTTATGCATGCAGGACCTAAAGTCAGTGCAAGGATGAGGTGTTTTTGTTTTGCTTTGTTTTGTTTTGTTTTAAGGTAGTGTCAGAATCATAAAGAACCAAGATAACTAGCCATCCTTTTTTAGGCAGGTCTCTGAAACTAATTTAGTGTCCAAAGATCCGAATACTTTGAAAGCTGGACAGTGATTTGAGTTAGTCTCTCTTGTTCTAAGGGTAAGAAAAGTCCTAGAAGTTTCAGGAAACTGCTGCATTGTCAAGAATTCATAATGTGACTCTTACCTTTTCTTGCATGTGGTTTGTTTTTTTTTTTTTTTTTTTAATTTTGATTTTTTAGGATGGTTTCACGTTGAAGAAGACAGAAATACAAACGTATATGTGTCTGGTATGTGTAATCTTAAATTTTTATTTGTGTGTTTATTTTAAGTAGGCTCCTCACCCCCCATGGGGCTTAAACTCACCACCCTGAGATCAAGAATTGCGCTCTACCAACTGAGCCAGCCAGGAGCCCCTCCCACCTCTTTTAAACGAATTTAGAGTAGAAAATACTTGATTTTGAGATTTTTCGCGGAGTGATTTATACTCTTCAGCTTCTCTAAAGTCTATTTTTTATCATTGTGTCTTTTTTTGTTGTTGTTTGGCAGTTGACATTTATAAGGGTATGTTTTTGTTTATTACAAAACTAAGAAATATTACGAGGCCGTCTTTTCTGTCTGCTCTGCGTAACTTAGGGCAGTTTGCCCCTACAGTGATACAAGGCTTAAACAAAATGGGATTTTTTAAAAGATATTATTTCTTTCTTTGACAGAGAGAGACACAGTGAGAGAGGAAACACAAGCAGGGGGAGTGGGAGAGGGAGAAGCAGGCCTTCCGCTGAGCAGAGAACCTGACACAGGACTCTATCCCAGGACCCCAGGATAATAACCTGAGCTGAAGGCAGATGCTTAATGACTGAGCCACCCAGGCGCTCTGCAAAACATGATTTTAATACATATTTGAATACATTAAAACACGACATTTCCTCAATTCTATAGGTGTGAGGTTTTTTACACGGATTTAGAAAATCAGATTTGAGCTCATCTAAGTTATAGATTTCTAATTGGTAGAATGCTTGCTTAACCTTCGCTGTTACTGTACGTGCCTTTATAATTTTCTCCCTAACGTTACAGGTTTGCCTCCAGACATTACAGTGGATGAATTTATACAGCTCATGTCCAAGTTTGGCATTATTATGAGAGATCCTCAAACAGAAGAATTTAAGGTCAAACTTTACAAAGATAATCAAGGAAATCTTAAAGGAGATGGTCTTTGCTGTTATTTGAAGGTCAGTTATGTGGTCAAATAAGTTTCTTGTATTTCCATTTTTAACTCAGGAACCAGGGCTGTAATTGCATATAGATGATAACCAAGACTAAGAACTATGCAAAACAGGATATGAAGAAAACTAAAATTTCAGATTGTGCCTGTGTGTATTGCATTGGTGAGGTTATTTACTTGTTGTAGGAAAATATGTTCTCAGGCCAGGGTATTATGTAAGGTACATGACTGAAGTGTTCCTTTTGTTTTAAAAGAATTCTCACTGCAGAGATCTCTTTAGGAGTCTATGCATATAATCGACTCAGAACACATTTTAAAAATCCACAAAGAAAAGAAAGCCGGTGACATTTTATTTACCCACTGGAATGAATTAGACCGGGATTTGGCAAACCCCAGCCCACTGCCTGTTTTTGTAAATACGGTTTTATCTAACACGGCCACATTCGTTCATTCATTGACTCATTCGTCTAGGGCTGCTTTTGTGCTTCAGCAGTGGAGCTGAGTGGTTGCAGCACACACCACGTGGCCCAGAAAGCCTAAAATATTTACTAACTGGCCCTTTACAAAAAAAGTTTTCTGAGCCCTGAATTCGACTGTAAAGGAGAGGATAGCTGTGCTTACTGCTTTGAAATGTATTTTGAACGGGAGAGACGGGAGACCGGTACTAATAGAAATTTGCAGAACTTTACGTATTCATGGTGTCATCAGTTAATTGCACAGGGAAAGCTCAGTGTCAAAAACAGTCACCATTTCCAGAACACCTCTCACCTTAGGAGCGTGTTTTATGCATTACTGTAGAATACAGACGAAATGGGCACATGGATGACGTGTGCCTATGTCATGGAAGGTGAAAATAATTACAGAGTAAAATCAAAGTAATTAAACAGCAGTACCAACGCCACAGTCATGTTGTTGAGTGTACAGCATTTCCGTGACATCGGAAAGGGGCGGGGTGAAGCCCACAGCTCTCTGGAAGATAGGTTTTGAATCTGGTTCTTGAATGTGAATGGGCCATCCATGAGTATGGTTATTATAGGTAGTTAATTTTCAAACACAAGGAGATTTGAGGGTTTTACAAGTTCTTCAAGGGTTATTAAAAATCTGTGAACGTGCTGTGAAATATGTAAGCCTGATGATTCACAGACATGTACCTCTGGGGCAAATAATAACATTATATGTTAATAAAAAAAATTTGTGAACAGATTCTTAGGGAGTTTGATTGGATTCTCTAATTTTTTAAAGAGAAAAATGGGGTTTTGAGTAATTTGATAAAAAGTACAAGATTGGCCAACCAGTAAATCAAGTTCCAAAAAAATATAATTGAGGGGCACCTGGGTGGCTTAGTTGGTTAAACATCTGACCCTTGGTTTCAGGTCAGGTCATGATTTCAGTTGTGAGATGGAGCCCTGCATCAGGCTCTATGTTCAGTGTAGAGTCCTTCTTCCTCCTCCCCCTTCCTCCCCTCTTCCCTTCCTTCCTTCTCCCCTCTCCCCCTTCTTTCCCTCCTCCTCTCCCTTCCCTCTCCTCCCCCCCTCTTCCCTCCTCCCCTCCCCCTCCTCCCCTCCCCCTCCTCCCCCTCTTTCCCTTCTCTCCTCCCTCCTCCCCCCTC
>CM053612.1:12914658-12933681 GCA_028646535.1 Procyon lotor | reverse complement strand
AGCACTGGATGGAATGCATTTGGAAGGTAGACCTTCCGGGAGTTGTTGATGGGTTTCTCCAGACCCTCCAGTGGGTTTCCTTTTCACTTGGAGCAGAAGTCAGAAGTCTCTCGGCAGGGCCCGTGAGGCCTGTCTCCCCTCCCTCCCCCCCTTCCCCCCTCCTCCTCGCCCTTCTGTGAACAGACCGAGCCCGAGACCCCTTCTGCATGGTTGGCTCAAATGTCACGTTGTCAGAAAAGCCTTTCTCGATGGTCCTATATGGTCCCCTTCCCTGCCTCACTTCCCGGTCAATTCCTCTGTGTTGTACTCACTACCCTCTGACCCATACATAGACCAGCCAGCCAGGCACGTAAGCGGTCTGCACGTTTCTTCCCCGAAGGCAGAGACTTGGTCTGTTTCGCTCACATAGAACAGAACTCCCAGGACAGTGCCTGGCACACAGTAGGTGTCTACTAAACGTTTGGGAACTATTGTTGAAACGGAGGAACGAATGAAGCAAAGAACGGCTCCGGGGGCTGGGACCGCCGGAGGTCATCTGGAAGATTTTTCAAGGTGAGCGTCGGGACCCCCTGCTCCAAGCCTCCCAGCTGCGGTCCCCAAACTGCTCCGTTCTGTCCCAGGTTCAGAGATGTGCGCTCAACCTCTGGCGCCCACGGAAGCCCGCGACACGTCCAGAATTGTAGGAGTCCGAGCTTCCCTTCTCTTTGCGCGGGGAGAGGTGAAAGTTGTGATGAGCCAAACAGACCGGCCCGGTTCCCGAGAGAGTGAAGGTGTCATCGGTCTAAGGCTGGCCCCATAACCGATGTTTCAAACATTATTGACTCTGCGTGTGGTTTCCGGCAAACAACTGACTGCCTACTTTAAGAGACAATATCACTAAGTGCTTTTTTTTTTAATGCAAAAAGAAAGAAATAAAAAAGAGCTACCTATTTTCCTCATTCCTGCAGGTGCCCAACCCGAATGGCTTGTTGGAGCGCATTTTCTGCATTCTTAATAGATAGCCAGCAGGAAATGCCTCTTATAGCCCGGGCTGGAGGGGTAGAAAGTAGCGAGGGGAGGGTACAAAATCCCCAGCCCGAGCTTCCGCAAGCACTGAGCTGCTCCTAGGGGGGGCTAAGCAACTCTGACCACCACTGCGCACCTTTGCTTCAGCTGTCGTATCTTGCTGTCTCCGTTGATGGTCGGAAATTAAGGTAGGAGAAGCTGGCGATTTCTAGGGGGCGAGGAGGGGTGGGGAGTCAGCTGGGCAGGAATCGGGGCAAGGGGATGCTTTGCTCATCGCGATACAATCTGGTCCCCTTGGGGCTTTCATCCCAAGTGATCGCTATGACCACCTCTCCGACACCCCACCCCACGCCTGAGGTGGTAGCCGTGTCCTTGCAGGCAGACTGTGGTAGAGTTGAGGCCGAACTGCTGACATTGGATTCTGTGTTCGAATATTTGTGCAGAAGTTTGGGCATCATTTTGAGATCAAATTGGAGCGCTAGGTGTCTTTAACATTTACGCGTTGGGGAAAGGTTGCAAGCTGCGGGGGACTCGTGGAATTGTGCTGTTCTAACTGCACAGAAGGCAAAGCCTGACCTTAGGGTTTTGCGTGCAAGAGGCTTTTACTACCAGCCAGGGACCGGGACAGGACCACCTTCTCCCAGAAAGTCATCCCCGCCCCGCCTCACGGCCGTCCCCTCGGTTCCAGCTTGGCAGCACGCCTTCTCCTAAGCCAGACCCCAGCCACTTCACGCCTGCATCAGGAGACCCCTCGAGGAAGGCCCACTTGGGGATGGAACTGTCCACATTTCTGCGGAGGTGCGATGAGACGCAGTTCTGGGAAGGCTGTAGCCAATAACGGTTCTCAGGATCTCAGTATCCCCGAGAGACACATCCTTTCCGCTGAGGTCTCAGTGCAGCCCGGAGAATTGCTTGTGAGCTAGATCCAGAGAAGTAAGCCCCGGTTCTCCTTTGGGAGGTGTGTCGTTGTGTTTGGGGAGAGCTAGCACTTGTACCCTAATCAGGATCCCGGTGGCCTAAGGTCTGATCCCTCCCAGGTGACGGGGATGAGACATTGCCTCTGACTTTCTCCCCCTCGAACCTTTCCTGGCTGTGGCCAGTGGCCTGTGGTCTCTGTAGTCCTTACCCGAGGAGACTAGGAGCATGCTCCCTGGCCCTGATGTCCCAAGGGTCCGGCTGGCTGCCTTCCTTGTAGCTTCAGGGAGACTCCGCACAGATAGTTTTGCAAGCTGCATCAAGCCTGAGCCTAGAGCACTAGCCACTGGCATCTCCAGGAGGAAAACCGTGAGGTGCTGAGCAGCTCTTGCAAGGAAACCAGTCATAAGCCAGATGACCGGTTTGTAGCCTGGCTCAAGGTTCCCTAGAGATCAGAAGTCAAGCCTTCACACTTGATACATGGGGAGACTGAAGCTCATAGAGGGCTCTGAGGGTCTCACTGAGTAGACGGCAATGGTGGGCAAAGGAAAGACACTGAAGCCAGAGAGCCCTGGGTTCAAATCCCAGCTCGGCCCCCACCCAGCTGTGAGGCATGGGCGGTTCATTTCACTTTCTGGGACCCGATTTGCCCCATCTCAAAAATGGGGATTAGTACCTGCGTTGACAGTTGTAAAGATTAGAGAAAAAAATGCATGGAGCTTCTGGCACAGAGGCGGAATTTTGTAAACCATAGCCTTAGGAGAAGGGCTGGCTCCAACATTTATCATGACTTTATAATTAGTAACACCTCTACTTTCTTTTTTCTGCTTTGACTGTGTTTGGGAAATAGATTTGACATGTGACTGTGTAAATTTAAGGTGTTACATGCTAATTTGATAAATTTATATATTGTAACGCGATTGCCATTATGGTGATAATTAGCACCCCTATCACCTCGCACAATTATCCTTTCTTCTTAGTAGCTGGAATAATTTAGTCCTAGTCTCTTGGCAAGTTGGAGGACGGTGCTATGATAAATTCCGCTCATAATTGATATTATGAAGTACAGCTGAGTGGACTCTTGAACTATATGGGATTTGAATGCGGATTTTTCTTTTTTTTGCTGTGCGGTGCTGTGAATGTATGTTCTCTTCCTTAGGATTTTCTTTGCGTTTCTTTTCTCTAGCTTATGTTGTTGTAAGAATACAGCGTATAATACATAAATACATATCAATTGACTCTTTATGTTGTAGGTGAGGCTTCCTTAGTCAAGTTTTGGGGGAGTCAAGTTATATGCAGATTTCTGACTGTGTTCAAGGCCAATTGTACTTGTCATTCTCTGACTCCTCAGAATGTGTTCAAGGATAAGCCCTTGCTTGAATCTGAATATATAGCTTTTTTTTTACATCAAAGAATAACTTACCTTTAGTGAAATGCACAGATCTGGAGTGTACGACTTAATGAATTTGGACAGACGCATCCATCCACGTATGAACTTCACCCTCTGCAAGGTGCAGAGCATTTCCAACAGTGCGGGGAGTTCCTCACGCCCCTTCCCCATCTCCACCCCACAGGGAGCCACTGTTCTGATTTCTGTTCCCACATGTTATTTGTGCCTGTCCCATGTAAGTGGAATCCTCTAATGTGTGGTCTTTTGTGTCTGGCTTTTTTTTCCACCCAACATAATGTCTTCGTGATTCATCCCTGCTGTTGTGTAGATTAGTAGTTTGTTCCTTTTTATTGCTGAATGGCAGTCCATTATAAGGCAGTGTCCCAGCTAGCATATTCATCTTCTTGATGATGGGCATTTGGCTCGTTTCCACTTTTTGGCTACTTTAAATAAAGCCGCTGTGAGCCACACGTAACAAGTCTTTGCGTGGACATACGTTTTTGTTTCTCTTGGTTGTGTGTGCCTAGAAGTAGGATTGCTGGGCCACATAGTAAGTGTGTGTTTCCCTTGATAAGAACCTGCCCAACAGAGTGGTTGTTTGCATCTATTTTGGAATAAGGACACAATGGATTCGTTTTTCAGGTAGTGCCTGGTTATCCTTTAGCATGGCCGTCAACCGGGGTGTTTCCCCCCATTGTGCTCCGGCTGGGGCCAGAGGGAGTCTGAAAGGAGATCTTTTCAGAAGGGTCCTCTGCTCGCTGCCAGAGTCCTTCCTGACATTTCTAGCAGGACCATGAAAGAGTGGGCTGCAGAATTCATATTCTCTGCAACCTCCTAATTTTACCCGAGGAATCTGAATCCCAGAGAGGCTATGTGTTTCTCCCAAAATCACACAGCTAAGGAAAACCCCAGGTCCTCTGACTCCTAAGTGGTCTGATTTCCTTGCGATGTGCTTTCTCTGCACGAAATGGAACTCAGGCATTCAGCCATTGTTTGCTGACCTACTTATGCTAGGTGCTAGGGTTAAAGAAATGCATAAGAAATGGCCCCCACCCTCAAGGACTAGAGAGGAACCGAGACTGTGAACCTCTAAACAGTTGCATTAGATTCCCAAGAATGAATAAAGGTGCTTTTAGCCAGAGCACACTGCCAAGTCTGGTCAGGTGGAAAGGTAAAGAAACATCTGGACAGGCTACTTCTCCTGAATGCCCACTGTGTGCCCGGCCCTGACATTGGTGCAAGAGGGCAGCCCCTGCCCTAAAGGAGCTCGCGGTTAGGATGCTGTGTTGGAAGCCAAGTTTAAGGCAACTTAGGCAAACAGCCCTTGAGCATGGACTCTGTCTCACTCACTGTTCTAGGTGCAGACGCTATGGCAGTGAACGGGCTTGACGATTTGACAATCTTTCAGGAACTTTTCACCAATGTCACCCGATATATTAGTATAGAGAATGTTTTTGAGATCTGAATTTGGTTCAGAGTCTGTCTGGAGGCCTGAGGACTGGTGTTGTTTGTCATTGCCCGTTTTTAGCGCTGGGTGGGGGGTGGGAGGGGGGGCACCGTCTTACGCCCCATCAGCAGGGGAGTGGGAGAGTTTGATGGGTTTTATTCTTGCGCGCACAAGGGGTCAGGACGGGATGGAGGATGGAGAGCAATATTTACTAGGAAAAGTGAAGTACTCACCGGATCGTTTAGTCAAGTTCTGGGGGGGGGGGGGGGGGGGGGCAGGCCTTTGTCCAGGGGCATCTACATGTAGTTCTGAGTCAATCTTGGCTCATTTGGTTTTGGAGGAGGAAGGCACTTCCCCAGGAGGCAAGTTGCCCTTTGGTCCTCAATGGCCTTTTTTTTTTTTTAAAACTTCCTGCTGTTCTTCTACCTGAGTGGCCAGGTAATTCTCCCGTGTGGCTCTTGAGGGCCCCTTCGGCACTTCGTAGAGCTCTGTCTTGTTCGAGGCTCCCCACCTGATCTCAGACCAGCGCCGCACGGTTGTTGAGCCTCCTGGCACCGCTCAGGGGCTCAGGGGCTCCCCGGATGGCAGTGTCCCCAAAGTGCTTCTCATCCAAACCGCAGCCAAGCCCCTTGGAAAAACTAGTGCCAGTGACATTTTGTGTTCGGTCTGCAGCTGTCGCCTACCTGTGTTGCTCGCCATGGAAGAGATGGGGAAGACTGATATCCAGCTGCAGAGACCTATAAAGACTGAGTGGAATCCCCGATGTGTCCTCTTCACCTATTTCCAAGGGGACATCGGCAGCGTGGTGGACGAACACTTCTCCAGAGCTCTGCGCAATGTCAGGAGCCCCCAGGGATTGAGCCCCTTGAGCCAGAGCACAGACGTGATGCTGAGGAACGGTGAGCACGTTGGGAGGGAGAGGCTGGAATTCTCGGTCAAGGCTACCACGGTCTCCGCCCTTGATTCACTGAGACGTGAGTGTGTGTGTGTGTGTTTGCGGCGTGTGTGCGTATTTGGGAAGGCAAGTCACACCGTGAGCGAGAAGCTGCACCCATTTCTTGGACGTTTAGTGTGAAAATCAACACTGTAATTGAGCTAGTTCACCTATTTCATGATTTCCTTAGTTGCGTTCAGTGCTAGGTGCACTGCTTAGTACAGAGTAAGAGCGCCATGACTATTTGCTATGATCGGCCTTTGTTATTTATTTATTTTAAAGATTTTTATTTATTTATTCATTTGTCAGAGAGATAGAGTGAGAGAGGACACAAGCACAAGCAGGGGGAGCAGCAGGCAGAGGGTGAAGCAGGCTCCCCACTGAGCAAGGAGCACGATGTAGGGCTCGATCCCAGGACCCCAGGATCATGACCTGAGCCCAAGGCAGACACTTAACTGCCTGAGCCACCGAGGCGTCCCAGCCTTTGTTATTTATTATTATGATTACTACTGCTGCAGCTACTACCGGCCTGACCGCACCACACGGCCCCTGTGGGTGCGCCCAGCCTCCCTTTAACTAATAGCAGATGACCTGGTGAGCAAGGGCGGGGCTCCGGAGGCATCCATGAAGAGTCTTGCGGCACCTCTCTCCCTGCCTTTAACGGCATTAGGACGTCAACTGCACACACTGGTAATTTTTTCAAAATATAAGCATTCTTGGGGCACCTGGGTGGCTTAGTCGGTTAAGCGTCCCACTCTTTTCAGCTCAGGTCATGATCTCGGGGCCATGAGATCGAGCCCTAATTCGGGCTCTGTGCTATGCAGGAGTCGGCTTCAGACTCTCTCCCTCTCCCTCTGCCCACCTGCTCTACTCGTTCACACTTTCTCTCTCAAAAATAAATAGATAGATAGATAGATAGATAGATAGATAGATAGATAGATAGATAAGCATTCTCCCATCTCCAAACAATTATTTCAAGAAAGCCGTGTCTAAGAGTGCTCATCAAAATACTCGGGGTTGGGGAAAACTATAAAATTAAGCTGGCAGGGCTGTATATAGTAGGACTTTTGGAGACCCTAGACACTTCTGGGCCTCTTCCTCAGTACACCTACGAAAAAAGACATATTGTGACTGCATTGGTATACAAACAACTTTAATCCAGTCTGGATTCACTTCTATGTATTCATTATTTTGTTATAGTCATTTTTCTTCTAATTTTGAAAGATGTTAAAACACTTCATGGGCTCCTAAAAGTATCCATGGGCCCTAGGCACTCAACCTGCTGTGCCTCATAGAGAAGTCACCCTGCCAGATGGATAGGAGTCTGTCCACCATTTTGAAATATGCAATAGACCGGGGTCTGGTTGATTTCAAGAACTCTCAGTTGTAGTTGCCCAGCACCTGTGTTGAATGCCTGGCCCCCACTGGAGGATGTACCTGCCTCCGGATGGTTGTTCGTTTCATGCAAAGGTGCCAAGTGGGGGCATCTGCCTGTGGGGGAAGATCTCCCCTCTTTTCTGGAGCCATCGCTCAGCTTTGCTCTTTGGGCCTGGATGGGGAGTTGATGTGTATATCTGATGTATTCCCCTTTGCAGAATTTAATTTTGTCCTAGAAATTATTTTTCCAGTCAGGTGACATGATTTTCTGAGACTCTTGTGAGTTAAGCAAGCACGTGGAAGGCGGTGTTGGTAGCAGCAGACACTAAAGGGAATGATGTAGAGTTTGCAGTTGCAATGGGCACAATGGGGTGGCCAGAGGGTGGGGAGGTGCTGTCCAAGAGTGTAGTGAGTACTTCAGAGTAGGAGCAGGAGTGACTGACTGAGTCACTTGGGGAGTTAACCTGTAGTAAGAGCTGATAAATGGGATGAGTGGGTTCCGGAGAATCTAGTGAGCTCCTTGGAAGAGTCAAAACTCTAAGCTCTTCAGCATGGACTTCACAGGCATGGACCTTGGCTATTTGGTTTTGATTGAGTTCTGGACACACTGGCTTGGATTCATTATAATCACCCCCTTGTAAGTGCCATCTGCCTATAGTCCCTCACATCCTCTGTCCCACTTGCCTGATAAAACCCAGCCTGAGATAAAACCAACTCTTGGCCTCTTGCTCCATTTCGTAGCAAGACTCAAAAATGGCACCCATGCGCACTCTGTCCTCTTCCTCTCCTGCTCTTTGAAACTCACCCCACACAGGCTTTCATCCTTATCACTCTAATCACTCTCATCATGGTTGTCCGGTGACCTTCACTTACCAAATCAATGGTCTTTCCCTGTCTCCGTCTTTTTTTGATCTGTCAGCAACACTGGCTGCAGTTAGTGGCTCCCTCCTCTTAGAAATGCGTCCTTCATATCCCATAACATCACATTCTCTTGGTTTTCCTCCTTCCTGCCAGGTTACTACTCCTCAGTCTCCTTTGCTGGACGTCCTCTTCTCTTCAGCTTCTAAATGTTTGGAGGCCCCAGTGTTCGGGTCTCAGGCAATTTCTCTATCCACACTCACTCCCTAAGGGATCTCTTCTGTCTCTTGGTCTTAAGTACCATCTATATCAATTCCAAATGCGTTGCCTTCAGCCCAGACTGCATTTCAGTCCTGTCTATCCAGCTGCCTGTTTGATCTCTTCACATGTCAGCTAGGAATCACAAACAGTCTCAGATTGAGCTCTTAATCTCCTCCCTGACCGGCTTTGTCCACTGTCTCCCCATCTCAATATATGGCAGCAGCATCTTTCCAGTTAACTGGGAGTCATGTTTAACTACTCTTTTCATCCCCTACCCCATGCCCAGTCCTTTGAAAAATTCTGCCAGTTTTACCTTCAAAATATATCCAAATTCTGACCACGTCTCCCCACCTCTACTGCCATCATGTTGGTCCAGGAAGTTGTCATCTCACCCCTGGATTTTTGCTATAGCTTCCTGACTGGTCTCCTTGTTTCCATCTTTGCTCCCCTTCTGTCTGTTCTCAAGATAGTCAGAATGATATCACTATAAAAGGAAAGTCTCATCCTATATCTCTTCTATTCAGAACCTTCCAGTAGCTTCCTGTCTCACTTGGAGTCAAATCCAAAGTCTTGCATGGGGCCCCGTTTTCATTCTGATTTCATATCCAACCACCCCACCTCATTTCATCCAGTCTAGCGTCCTACTATTTGTAGAACATACTAAGTACAGTCCTGCCTCAGGATCTTTGGACCTCCCCACCCCTCTCCCTGAAATGCTCTTTCTCCAGATAACTGCATGACTTCTCCCCTTTTCTCCATTAAGCTCTCCATCGGAATGTCACCCCTCCTGCCAGGCCCTCTCTGCACGATCTGTTTGAAAAATAGAAACAACCCCCCATCACCCTCTGTCTTCTTACACTATTTTATTGAGCATTTGTCACCACTGGACATATTATACATTTATGGGTTTTCTTTCTTGTCTCCTCCTATCCTCTAAACTCTGAATCACACGGTAGTAGGGCTGTGTTAACTGCTACTTCCCAAGACCCGTGGAAAGTGCCCGGTAAATATTGCTTGAATGAATGAAATCGTGATGCGGATCACAGGGTACTGATGTCCGCCGTGGATGGAGTCACCGAAGAGAGTGTGGCATGTGGCTTTAGAACGAGCTGCACCATTTATTGACAACGTGATCTCAGGCCACACCCCTTCCTCTGTCTGTACCTCAGCTTCCTCCTCGCTAAAGCCGAGTATTACTTAACTATTGGAGGAGTCCGCGGGATCGAGCACGTCTGCTGGCACATAGCGCCATGTTCGTTGTGTTTGTGTGGCGGTAGGAAATCTTGATGTGTTTTTGAGCTGCCAGAGCGGACATGGGGGCCTGCACCGAAAGCTGTAAGATCACAGAGCAGTAGGCCTCTCCTGGAAGCCTGTGCATTTTCTAGGGGCTTCTCCCACGTGGCGGCCATATGGTTTCCTATGCCTTCTGACTTCATTCTCTTCCATGACACCCCGGTGCATGCAGGGAACTTGGATGTGGCCCTGTTCCTGGCCCAAGCCAACCTTCCCAGGCCAAACAGACGGCCATCTTCTCCACTTACTTTCGTGGTTGTGTTTACCCTGTGAGAATCTCACGGGTCCCTTGATTATGAAGATGTCTTCCTTACAGAGTGTGGGGCAGGCAGGGCAAAAGTTGGTCTAGCTGACTGAGCAGAGGAAGGCCTGTCTTCCTCGAGGCCTCTCATCACCGTTAAGACTCAAGTCTCTCATAAGTTCTGCTGCCTCCCGGGAGGCCCCATGAAAGAAGGTCAGTCCCCCAGTGGTTCTCACAACAGGGACTATGTGAGAGCCCCACAGCTTCGGAAATGGTGGGAAATCCATAAAGTGGCCTTTCATTACCGACCGTTAGCAGCCTCTCAGTCCCTGCAGGCCAGCCCCAGGCCGCCCGGCCCTGGCCGAACAGTGTGCCCAGCAAAACAAGCCCCCATTCACAGGCTCCCATTCCCAACTCGGCCACTTTCTAAGGGCGTTCTGTCAAGCCAAATATGCAAAGCCCAAACACAGGGGCCCATGTGGCTAGGAAATGCCATCGAATTTCCTGGCTGTTTTCCCCAAATCCAAATTATTTTTTTTTTATTTACTTATGTATATTTTACACTGGCTGGACTTTAGAAAACACAGGCTGAAGGCATTTTTAAATTATCTCCCTTTTAAAAGGACATTGAGGATTTCAGAGTAGGTAACCACAGAAGCTTCGGGAGGCGGAGGACAGGGTCTTCCCGGCCCAGGAAAGGGCTGCTTCGGGAAGGTGACTGAGTGTGTCCCTGAGCACCCAGAAGGACTATCCCTAGTACTGTTGACCGTGGCTCACGATTACGGAGCACGTCCTGTGTCCGGGGCCCTTTGCTGGGGGCTCCCACATGCATTAGCTCTTTGAATCCTCACACTAGCTCTTGGTTAACTCGAATTGTGCCCATTATCCTGGGAAGGAAACTGAGGCTCAGAGAGCCAAGTGAGTTGCCCAAGATGCCACCGCCAGTAGGGGGGGCCATTTGAAACCAAGCCAATTTGCCTTAGATCCTGAGCTCTCAGCCACTTTCAAACACTGCCCATGTTCTGTGTTTCGTCTTCATTTCCACCCAGGAAAAGGCTCTGGATAATCAGCAAAAGAGTGGGTATCCCAGGGAGGCGATCGGTAAAGGAGGGTGTGGGACTGAGCAGGCCGCCCTAGCGCCCTGGAACAGGACCGTGTCCTGTAAGCTGTCCTTCTGTCTCTGGTGTTGTTTCAACCTCGGCTGATACAAACAATATCCTCTTTGTCTCTGGGGTGAATGAATAAGAGGCCAGTGCCACTAGCCAAGAAGGCAGAGAAGGGAGAGTCAGTGCGTACAGATCGGACAAGCCAAAGGTTGGAGTGTCGGGGTGCGAGGAGTGAGTGTGTGTGTTCGCGGTGTGCTTGGTTTTAACTTCATCATAAAGCAGGATTTGTATTAAAGGCAGAGACAGAGAAAGGGGGAGGAGGACGAGAAGGAAGGAAAGCCGGCCGTTACGGATTGGTCCTTTACAACTGGTACTCCAATCCAATGAGTCGAGTGGCTTCCTCAGTTTTTACCTAAAAAAATAACTGTAATCACAAAAGTACTGTTATTTTTTGAAAATTAACAAAACAAAGACAAGCATTTAGGACATAAGCATGGGTGCTTATGCATACGTGGTAAGTTTTATACCGTAACATCATTTTGTACATAAGTCGTGTATGTATACATGTGAATATCCCAAGGCCCTGAGATCATGACCTGAGCCAAGGCAGCCACTTCACTGACTTTGAGCCCCTCCAGCTTCCCCTACAACATGATTTTAATGGGTCCAGAGTATCCTTTTTATAGATGTACTGAATCTATTATAATTTTTGGACCTCAGGTTGTTGCCAATTTTTCACTATATTATAGATATCATTTTGAATATCCTCATAGCTACATTTTTGCACACGTCCTTGAAAGGGTGCCCCCAGAAACATGCCCACACATCCAACCCCAGGAGAGTGTGAGAGCACCCAGCTCACTGCCTTTACAAGCCGGGGAGACAGAGCTACTAAGGGCACGAGTTTTGGAATCGGGCAGCCAGAGCGTTTGCCGGCTGCGCCGTCTTGGGCAAGTTACCTTAGGCACTCCAAGTCTTTATTTTGTTGGCTGGGTCACTGAGGATCATGTGGGCTCAGGTGGGCAGAGGGCTAAGCGAAGCGCCTGGCCCATGATAAGTGCTCAATAAGGAAAACTCTTGTGGATTTACAGTCGATCCTGTCTGCCTCCGGTGTATCATTTCCTGGAAATGGACACGCACTGAGCAATGGCTTCTGAAAATTCTCTTCCACGCTGCTGCTGCTGTGGGCTCTTGTGCTCAGCCCTGGACTCTCCCCTTCCCCAGCCCTCTCTGAGGCTAGGATGGGACTGAGAGGCAGGGCCTAGATGCTCAGAGTTGGGAGTATATGGGATGGAAACCTTTTGTATTCCACTTGAAAGGGAAATCCAGGCTGCCCCGAGTGTCCCAGAACCAAAATGTTCCTGGACTGGTCTCCATTCATTCATGTAGTTTGGGGTTTGATAAGGCAGCAGTCTTCCCTGGGGCTCCCTCCCTCCCATCTCTAGAGGTAACTAAGAGTGGGGGACTTTAGGTAAGAAAGTGTCACCAGGATCACTTCTAGCAGCGGCTGCAGCCACCTTGAGCTAGTCAGGGCTGTGGCTTAGAATGCCTTCAAGGGGGGCGCCTGGGTGGTTCAGTGGGCTAAAGCCTCTGCCTTCGGCTCAGGTCATGGTCTCAGGGTCCTGGGATCGAGCCCCACATCAGGCTCTCTGCTCAGCGGGGAGCCTGCTTTGCCCTCTCTCTCTGCCTACTTGTGATCTCTCTCTGTCAAATAAATAAAATCTTTAAAAAAAAAAAAAAGAATGCCTTCAAGGTTCACAGGGTGGGGGAGCATGGGAAGAGTGCCCCCTCCCCTCGCCAAAATTCAGGGTCTCCATTGCAGGGGGCACCAACATCCAAGTCTGCTCCGGAAAGATGGCTTTCCCCAAGTTATCCAAGGCCCACTATGGGGTTGCTGTGAATTTGGGGTTGGGGACACCACCTCTCCCATGGTGCCATCCTAGCTGTGCTCTGGTGCACTCAGTGACCAGATGGACCTTGGACAGTGGCACACCACCCACTCCCCTGAACATTTTGATTGGAAAATTCTGGAAGGCCTAAAAAAAGAAAGATTCTGGAAGGGAAGCAGTTAAATATTCAAAAGCCACTGGGGTCTTGCCTTGTCCATTTCAAGCATTCGGCCTCTAGGTTGTACATATGAGATCTGTGAGGCCAGTTCAGATGGAAACTGCCCGCTTGTCAGGCTACACATTGTTTCTAACTTGTGCTCAGAACATGCAGTACCGTTATTCAACGTGAAGCATGCCTAGCGATTATACTAAGTCAGCTTAATCACTTGTCTTTGTGCTACACAGTACCCTGAATCGCTACAGGTCCGCAGACAGCAATTTTCAAAAGTAGCATTCATCCCCAAGAACAAATCTTAAATATGTTTCCTTGCCCTTGGTTTCATTAAGAGAGGCCAACCGTTGCTCCCCCACTCGCTCCCTACTCATTGTGAGCGATGTGAAATGCCTGGTAGAATGTCTGTGCCGTGTAGGTTAGGACTTCTTTTGCTCTTATCATCTGTATTATACGGAAGCTATGACGGGTGTGTGTATGGAGGGGCGGGTGCTCCCGTGTTACTGTGCAGACCACTCAAGATGCTTTTATCTTGTACAAATCCAGGCAAGAGGAACCTTCGAGAGAGCTGGGAGAGGCACACGTAGGGGAGGGGGGAAGGGAACCAGACAGTCTCTCCAGCCCTCCAATCTTCCTTTGTCTCCACGCCCACGCCCCCGTTCATTATCTTGGATAGATGAGAGGCTCTAGGCTTTAAGCACCATCTGCCAGAGCTCCCTCCCTCCTCCCCTCTTGCCTGAGTGGGTGTTGCGAATGGGGAAAACATCCATCCGTGTCATGAGCTGCCCTAGACTTTTTGAAGACTCGGATTCAGCTGCTACCCTAGGCACAAAGACAATAGTATCTGTGACACCAAGGTAGACTCCATGTCCCTTAGCTAGTTTGCAAGAACTTTGTGAGAAGAAACTGAGTCACCACTTGACCTTGAGCGTTTTGCTTTTGCAGGAAGAGGTCCAAGCACTCACTTCCTTACCCTGACTAATCTGCTTTGCTAATTTGGTCCATGCCCCTGATCCTTCTAGAAAATGGGGTTTCAACCCCTAGACTTGTACGAGTGACTTACACACAGGCAAGTGTTAAATCCTTTATATTCTGCGGCATCCTTCTAGTTGGTGTATTCAAAGCCCGAGCTATAAAATCAAGCCAACCACCAACAACCAAACACAAATCACCTTTCTTTTTCTCTTATCTCCTCTCCTCTCCTCTCTTCTCCTCTCCTCTTTCTTTTTCTTTTCTTTTTTTTTCTTTCTTTCTTTCTTTCTCTTTCTTTCTCTTTCTTTCCTTTTACAAATCACCTTTTTAATCAAGTGATTTTACTTCTAGAAAAGTTTCCTTGAGGGGCTTGCGGGACATGGTACAAAGATGTTCATTACAGCTGTGAATTTAACTGAATACTGTGCTGCTGCTGGTTCTATTTGTTGCCATGGGAGGATATTTGTGATATTTTAATGACGCCAAAGCAGCCTTAAAAATCCTATGTGATGTGAAAACCACGTGGGCCTGAATAGAAGCAAATCCTTGAAAGAAGTATACCTAAAGGTAGACAATGGTGGTCTCTGGATATTGCACTCAAGAGTGGGGTTTGTCTTCTCTTTTGTTTTTTGGGGAGGGGGAAGTCTCTCTCTCTTTTTTACTTTTTCTATATTTTCTTCACATTAAAAAAAAGAGTCCGTAGTAACAGGGAAAAATGCTGCCATTTCCATTTTGAAAACAATAACCCCCTAACACGTCTTGTAAATCTTTCCTTCCCAGATAGTGACATGCCTCCAAACCAGTGGCGTTTCTCTTCGCAGTGGACGAAGCCAGAGCCAGAGGGATCTTTTGCTTATGGTGCCACCAACTGCAGCTTGAATGGGCCCAGTCTCACAACGCCGGATCAGTACCCAGTTGCCCTGGCGGGGAGCCCCTCCCTTCCGTCCGACGAGCTGTGGCATTACCCGTCCCTGGGCAGCCCCAGCTCCTCGGAGCCTGGCTACTCGCACGCCTACTCCAGTGGGCACACGGTTCTGGAGCCCCAGCCCGACGGGAAATATGAGCCCTTCCTAAGTCTCCTCCAGCAAGACCGACACCTAGCCCATCCTCAGGAACCCACCATGTGGGAGGACTGCGGCTCTGCCCAGGTAGCTGGAGGTCCGGGATCGCTCTGCGACTTGCCTCCCAGCTCAGCCCACGGTAAGGAAATTGCCGCCAAATAATCCGCTTGGGAAGCAGAATTCTCTGACATACCTACAAGCTCAAACTCTAGCCTCTTTTTTTTTTTTTTTAAGATTTTATTTATTTACTTGACAGAGAGAGAGAGAGATCACAAGGAGGCAGAGAGGCAGGCAGAGAGAGAGAGGGAAGCAGGCTCCCTTCTGAGCAGAGAGCCTGATGCGGGGCTCCATCCCAGGACCCTGAGATCATGACCTGAGCCGAAGGCAGAGGCTTTAACCCACTGAGCCACCCAGGCGCCCCCAAACTCTATCCTCTAAACAAGTTGGCATCTGGCAGTGATGCCAGGTTCCTGGGCAGAAACAAGGGCAATCTATACGAACCCTCTGCTCCAAACATCAAAATTCAAAGCCACTGCAGAGGCGGTCCCATGGCTGCCTGGAGCCGCCATAGCCCCTGGCTGTCTGTGGCTCGCGCCTGCGCCCTGGGCCCCTCCTGCTCCCCTCCTGCTCTGTCTCCCTGGGCGCCTGCGCCCTGGCCACCACCCCTCCCGCTGAACTAACCCACCCCCCTTAAGGTTCATTCACTTCTTCATTCATTCATTCACCCAACCAATATTGAATTAGTGCCTACTAGATGCCAAATGCCTACCTAAAAAACAAGACTTCCTTCTTTGTAAAAGGCTGGGGGAGAACTGGCCTGAAGTATACTTTCACCAACAGAACCACCCAATCTGCTACAAAATTTGCCTTTCCTATGAAACATTGGTAATAATGTATGTTTGATGGTTTCATGGGGCCAAGTCCGAGTCCTCTGGCATTCTCTGGATGAATTTTCTTTTATGACCCTTTCGTCCACACGTGACTGTAGTTCTAGTGTTCCATGCCTGAAAGAAATTGCTAGAAGCTGCCTTTACTCAGAACCAAATATACAGTACACAAAGGGCCTGTTCAGTGTAGCCTACCTAAGTCAGGCACTGTGTTCCAGCCTAATGTCGAAAACAAACTTCCCATTAAAATACCACTCTTTCATTTCCAGAGCTTGATTCAGAATGGACTTCAAGAGTAAATCATAAAGATGGCATGCTTGGGAAACCCATGACAATTCCCACCCCTGTACTCTTTTTCGAAAATCTGTTCCTACTGGATTCAGAGGAAAAATTAGGCCAGCCGTGTTTCCATATATGCCTGTGCACACACACAGCAGAGCCCTGTTCTAACTGTTGGTTAGAACACAGATGGCTCAAATCCTCACCTCCTAAACATAATGACTATACAGTTCAAACCCAATTCAGCAAATATTTAGTGAACATCTACTCTATGCCAGGCACATCATGGCAAAATTACAATGCAGGCGTGATTCTATTTCCTGAACCTCTAGAAACATTCTGAAATGTTGATCACCAAGTCTGACTACTGTGAACTTCACGCTCTCCTACTAACATTGACGTCAGTTATATTCATGGGCCAGATGGTCTAGGATCTGTTGGGAAAGTCAGGAATACTGCCTGGAAGATGGGAACAAGACCTCAAGGTACCTTAAAAACAGAAACTTCTGTTTTTGTACCGTCTGATAAGGGAAAATATGCCCGGTGTCTGTCAACTGAGGGGCGGGGAGGGGGGGGGTGCCTGGGTGGTGGCTCAGTCGGTGAAGGGTCTGCCTTCTGCTCAGGTCATGATCTCAGGGTCTAGGGATCAAGCCCTGCACTGGGTTCCTTGCTCAGCGGGGAGCCTGCTTCTCCTTCTGCTTCTGCCCCTCCTCCTGCTCATGTTCATGCTCGCTCTCTCTCTCTCTCTCTCAAATAAATAATCTTTAAAAATAAACTGAGGGACAAGCCATTTGGAGTCCTTGGAGATTTCCAATCATGTGTTCCTCCCTTCTAGATAAGAAAATCTATTTCCCCCCAGCTGGTGGACCCGGCAATGCCAGCTCTGCAAGTGAAAGTGGGTATTGGGTTCTGCCTTTGATACTTTGTCGCTATAGCTTGGAACAAAACTTGAGGAGAAGCACATAGTGTGAAAACCAGGCTTTTCAACTTATAAGACCCTGATTTCTATTACTTAGTATTTTCATCCTTGGAATTTGTTTCATCTTAGTCTCAAAGAGCCCATGTACTTGGTGCCTTGTAAAATGTCTTGACCTTTTTTTTTTCTTTACCATTTTCTTACTTTGTTACCAAGCAGCTCTGTGGAGTTTTTACCTGAGCTAGATTTAACCCAGATGACTCAGCGAAATGAACAAATTCATGAGGATTAGTTTACTTGCCCCAGAGGTTGAGTTTTCAGCCCGTCACAGAGGGCCACCTGGGACTTCACGGCCCAGGAAAATGCCGTGTGAGGCTAAAGGCCAGGACACTGGGCTCCACACTCAATTTGAAAGTGGTGTCAGTAGGAACTTCTAAATGGGAACACTCCGTGTGGAAAGTCACAAGGATCTCTGTGGCCTGGGTTCTAATCCGGATTCATGAAACTTGGGCTTGGGAACATTTCTTAACCTCTCTGTTCCTTAGTTGGCTCATTTGTAAAATGAGGATTAAGATAGTGTGTCCCCCTCAGAGTTTCTATGAGGATTAAATGAAATGAAAATGTAAATGCTTAGGATCTACATTCCAATGTAAATTAGCCACAGTACACCTTTAAAAGCAAGCCACCAAGCACACAGAGAAAGACTGGCCCACAGTAAGCCATCAAAAAGAGACTTTGGGGAAGAGGGTATCTTGTGTGCCTCAGACTGCTCTGGGCTGTGGGCGTAAGGAAGGCAGGAGCAGCCCCATGGCCACCAAGGCCGCCATGGCCGCCATCCCAAATACTTTACCTTCTAGTGGTAGTGGAGGTGAGGGAGGGCAGTAGGAGACCTCAATAGAATGCTCCTTGAGGGTCAAGGCTCTGAGGGGTGTATACCCACATCTCAGCATCTGCAACAGAACCCGGCACAGAGGGGAATACGTATTTGTTGAAGGGATGAATGAGTGAGTGCTGGAAATAATAGAACGTTGAAGAAGGAAATAGTAAAAATACATCTGCGACACAGTATTGATTATTTTGTTTGAAGCCCTCTGTGATTAATTGGCCATGGCCGCCAAGTGAGGAGTTGGATTTAGGGCTGTTTCAAGAGCTTTAGTGTGGCTGAGTCATGCTCCACACCAGTCTCTACCCGAGAGGATGAGTTCTGCTAGCCTACTAATTAATGAAAGTCAGGATTATAAAGTCTCCTCTAAGTACTTGTTAATAGTTTGTACATTTTTTAATGTTAAGCCTTAGAATTACTGAAAACTTGAGGTTGAAATGGTTCCTAAGCCAAAAATAACAGCAACAACATGTATGGGTGGGGCCAATGGGCCGGATCCCACACCCGCCGTCCTGCTCTGTGCCCACAGTGACCTTGGGAATTGTGGATGTGCCCATCTTTGGTGACTTACAAAGCAGGTCTTTGGGGAAGAGGGATTGAACTAATGCATACATATTCTCATTTTGCTCTTGGTCTTTCGAAGCCATCCCTCAATCATAAATGACAATACACATAAATCCTGAAAACCAATTCCAGGTTAACTCAAGTGTACCGCAGTGGGAGTTGGCAACTGGTAAGATCGTTTCACCCCCTACGGGTTCCCGTTTATCTATGGCCAGACATTGCTCTGGAATAATGGGGGGAATGCTGGGAAAGCGGGCACACGGACCATGTTACCTTGGGCAAAGGGCAAGGGGATGGACTTAGGGAGTGGAGAGTAGTTGAGGGGAGATGGGGAGTGGGTACCTGGCTATGCCAACCGTCCCAACTCAGCTCTCCTGGCCCTGTGGCTCTGGGCAGAGGGAGGCAGCAGGGCATGGGGCCTGGGAATGGGGCCACTTCCGGGTACCCCAGCAAAGCCCCTGCTTTTCAGGTTCCCATATCTTGGCTGATGGTGAAAGGCACAGGTTCCGCGTCCTCACTTCTGGTAGATTTGGCAGGGAACTCCATTGCCTCTAGATGTTTGATTTTTTTTTT
>CM053612.1:12859024-12914158 GCA_028646535.1 Procyon lotor | reverse complement strand
GAAAGGACGAATATCCAACTTTTGTATCAACATGGACGGGACTGGAAGAGATTATGCGGAGTTAAATAAGTCAAGCAGAGAGAACCAATTACCTTATTGTCCCACTTACCTGCTGAGCGTAAAGAAAAACATGGAGGGCATTATGAGAAGGAAGGGAGGGGTGAATGGGGGGAAACCAGAGGGGGAGATGAACCATGAGAGACTGGACTATGAGCAACAAACTAAGGGTTTTGGAGGGGAGGGGGGTGGGGGTTGGGCGAGCCTGGTGGTGGGTATTGAGGAGCGCACGTACTGCATGGAGCACTGGGTGTAGTGCAAAACAATAAATCTTGTAACACTAAAAAAAAAATAAAATATAAATAAATAAATAAAATAAAATCTTAAAAAAAAAAGGAATTCCAAGTAAGAATGTTTGCAGATCCAGTTGGGACTGGTGTTGGAGCACTCTGCCATTCTACAAATGAGCATCACGGGTAGTACTGAAAATAAAGTCATCTCTCTACAAATAAATGCTAACTAGAATATTACCGTTCTCCCTCTCCCATAAACACGATTTCTGCCCTTTCCATAATGGTTTCCCTAGCTTAATATAATGAATTGAAAATAATTTAGTAAACCATTTGTAGCTTCCACATGTGCAGTTTATTAACTGCAATGGCCCATCTCAATGCCTTTACTGTGTAAGATTTTAAAACTACGTGGCTGTGAATTTTTACAGATTGGTGGGAATGAAGTGGGCTCTTGCGTTTTTTATAAGGCTTACAGTTTTATCGCTATTTTTTAATAAATTTAATTAAGATTAAGTTAAGCCTCAAAGAGCAGTCTGGTTATTTTTTTTTCTTTTCGTGATTAGGCTTTGACGCAAGTAGACTCTATTTATAGCAGTGATGGTTACTTTTTTGGTGAAAACAGTGACCCTCCACTAATCTTTCCAAATGAGCAGCCTTTTTTTTTTTTTTTTAGATTTTATTTATTTATTTGAGAGAGAGAGAGGGAGCGAGAGCACTTGGGCAGGGGGAGGGGCAGAGGGAGAGGAGGAAACAGGCTCCCCGCTGAGCAGGGAGTCCCACCTGGGGCTCAATCCCAGGACCCTGAGATCATGACTGGAGCTGAAGTCAGACACTTAAACGGACTGAGCCACGCAGGGGGCCCCTCTTTTTTAAAAAATATTTATTTTAGGGAGAGAGAGAGTGCGAGTGGAGGGAGGGGCTGAAGGAGAGGGGAAGCGGACTCCCCGCTGAGCAGGGAGCCCCACAAGGGTTTTGTCTCCTTGAGATCTCCTTTGAGATCGAGTGGAAAGCAAGCGTTGGACCCTTAACCCGCTGAGCCACCCCTGAGCGGCCTTCTAACGCTGCTGCAAACCCGGAGTGAGGATGCACCCCCACCCTCGGTGTTCTAGTCCCCGACTCTGCCACTCCCTGTCCTCTTGATTGAGTCCCCCCAGCCCCCCATCCTGCCAGGTCTCTGTTTCTCTAGGTGGAAAATGAGATGGTCCCTAAAGTCATTTCTGGAGCTGACGGCTACATTTTGAAACAAATGTATTTACAACAAGGCCTAGCAACAGCTGCCCGACCGGGGCTCAAAGAAGAGGCCAGGGTTGGGAAGACGGAGGAGCCTAAGGAAGAACTGGGGCGGGCCGTGGGCAGATTTGCCATTTGCTGCAGGAAGTGCGGTTCACTGAGTGCCTGGTCCCTGTCTCTCTGTTCACCTCTGCTTCCTTCCCTCTTTTGCCTGTCCCAGGTTGAAGCCCCCCAGAAGCTCGCACCTCTAACTCCAGGGCCTGCTTCCTCTTCCACTGTCAGGGATCCTTGTGATTACCTTGGGCACCGGATAATCAGGATAATCCCCCTGTTTTAAGTAAAGCTGATTGGCAACCTTAATTTCATCGGCACCCTTCGTTCCCCTTGGCCATGTCGCTGAAGATAGTCACAAGGTCCTGGGCTTAAGACCTGGAACTCCCTGGGACTATTATCCTTCCCTGCTGCATCAGGGCTGGAAACCCCCTATCTGATATAAACACCCCCCCACCCCAGCCCGGGCTACCCTATAGGAGGACCTCTGTGTAGCAAATTAGCCTGATGGAATTGGTAGTTTGTCTTTCCTTCTATCTTCTTCTTTTTTTTAAGGATTTTATTTATTGAGGCGCCTGGGTGGTTCAGTGGGTTAAGCCTCTGCCTTCGGCTTGAGTCATGATCTCGGAGTCCTGGGATCGAGCCCCGCATCGGGCTCTCTGCTCAGAGGGGAGCCTGCTTCTCCCTCTCTCTCTGCCTGTCTCACTGCCTACAGTGATCTCTGTCTCTGTCAAATAAATACATAAAATCTTAAAAAAAAAAAAAAAAGGATTTTATGTATTTATCTGACAGAGAGGGAGACAGCCAGAGCAGGAACACAAACAGGGGGAGTGGGAGAGGGAGAAGCAGGCTTCCCCCCCCACCCGAGCAGGGAGCTCTGAGAGGGGCTCCATCCCAGGACCCTGGGACCACGACCTGAAATGAAGTGGCCACTCTTCCAAATAGGCGTATCCCTTGGCCTGGCAGCCTCACTTCTAGGAATGTATCCGAGGAAAATAATTTGACAAATGCACAAAGATTTCAGTATATAGGTGTTCAACGCTGCATTGTTCATAATCATTAAAAATCAGAAACAGCAGAAATCCCCAACCGCAAGGCATTTGTTAAACAGATTACGTTTCATCCACCCAATGTAATATAATGTACAGCCTTTAAAAATGATGCTATAGGGATGACTGGCTGGCTCAGTCGGTAGAGTGTGCAACCCTTCATCTCAGGGATGTGAGTTCGAGCCCCGCACGGGGTGAAGAGATGGCTTAAATAAATGAATAAATAAATAAATAAACCTTTAAAAAATGATGCTGTAGATCTACAGTCATGCAAATGCATATGACTGGGGCATTTGGGTGGCTCAGTGGGTTAAGCCTCTGCCTTCGGCTCAGGTCATGATCCCAGGGTTCTTGGATGGAGCCCTGAGTGGGGCTCTGTGCTCAGCACGGAGCCTGCTTCCCCCTCTCCCTCTGCCTGCCTCTCTGCCTGCTTGTGATCTCTTTCTCTCTGTCAAATAAATAAATAACCTAGGAAAAAAGGGAAGAAAATGCATATTATTAACTATACAAACTGTCCACACATGCACTGCACATACACAGGTGCTTAAAGCTCATTGTAAAATATGCACATATAATTCAAAGAGGTGCAATTGTTTATTTCAGTATTAGTAGCAAGAGAACTAGAAGTGGCTGGCCCCAGTTTCTGTCCAAAACAAATCAGCTAAAAAATGATAATACATCTATACAGTCGAAGTTGGGGGAGGAGGTACAGAGGGTCAGGTAGATTTCTCTACGCCAAAATGGAAAGCAATATCATTAATTGAGAAAAGCAAGTTATAAAATAGCAGTTTGGTGTTATCCCTTTGTGGTTTTTTGGAAAAGGAGATGTTAGTGTGTGGGGGCCGGGAGAGGGGGGAGTTGTTGCTTTGGACAGTATTACACAATTTCACGGGTATCATTCACATTTATCATGATCTTTTTTAAAAAAAGATTTTATTTATTTATTTGACAGAAACACAGTGAGAAAGACAATGAGAGAGGGAACACAAGCAGGGGAAGCAGGAGAGGGAGAAGCAGGCTTCCTGCTGAGCAGGGAGCTAGATCCCAGGACCCTGGGATCATGACCTGAGCTGAAGGCAGACGCTTAACTGACCCAGCCACCCAGGTGCCCTCATCATGATCTATGTGACTAAGGCTCTTTCTGAAACACGGGGGTGTGTACATATATGCATGCATGTATATGTATATATGTAGCCAGTATATACTGTGTTTATACATGGGAAGAACATGCATAGATAATTACTGGGAGAATCTCAGACGATCTGTCACCAGTGATTTCCTTTGCAGAGTGGGTTTGGGGAGCTGATGTGTGTATAGTGTGTATTTGTGTGTGTAGTGTGTATTTGTGTGTGTAGTGTGTATTTGTGTGTGGTGCTGTTGGTCAGGAACTTTTTACTTTTGACATACCCTTTCGTGCTGTTGGAGCTTTTTTTTTAAGAGTTCAGTTTTTTTTTTTTTAAGATTTTATTTCTTGGTCCAGGGAAAAGAAAAGAAAAAAGAAAAAAAAAGAAGATAAAAAGGATTTTATTTCTTTATTTGACAGAGAGATAGAGCCAGAGAGCACAAGTGGAGGGAATGGCAGAGGGAGAGGGAGAAGCAGGCTCCCCTATGAGCAGGGAGCCCAATGTGGGGCTTGATCTCAGGACTCTGGGATCATGACCCTAGCCGAAGGCAGATGCCTAACCATCTGAGCCCTCCAGGTGCCCCCACTGGAGCTTTTTACAAGCATGTGTTATTTTCATGAGAAAATAATTTTCATACATGTCTTACGCCAAAAATTCTTAGAAAATGAACAGTGGTTCTCGCTGAGCGGTGTGATTGTTGGGAAGCAGCAACATCTGTGTTGTTCCTCCAAAGCTTCCCTGATAACCCATTCTCTTTTTGAGTCCTATTCCTTTTGTGAGACTGGAAGCAAGCGATACACTCCCCACGTCAGACGCAGCCTCCAGAGATGACCCAGGCCAGGACCGGCCCCTGCCTTCAGATTTGTACATTTTCTAAGTGATTCAAAACAAATCATTGCTTATCAGGATGATATTAATAGCCTTCTTTGGGAAATACTAATCTGTATTCAATGATTATTTTCTTTCTTGTTAAGTTACAACTCTCTAGACATAAAAATGAATTTTTAAAAAAACATATGTTGTCTGTTATGAAGTTACTTGTACATGCATTGCTGCATTTTGAACCTCACAGTGACCGGGGCAGTTGACAGACAAGGAAACTGGCTGCATTTTAAACCTCACAGTGACCAGGGCAATTGAAAGACAAGGAAACTGACGCTTTGGGACATGTGGATACATATTGGCCTAAATGGGAGAAGGGAGGGAATGAGTGTTTAATAATCACCTCCTATGTCCTGGTTACAGCATATAAGTTACTTCATTTTGTCTTTATGACAGGTGGGTGCTGTTATTCCCATCCAGCAGATGAGGAAATCGAGGCTGTCACAGGTTCAGTAATTTCCCTCAAGGCCCCTGTCTCGCTCCATTAGAGTTGCCATAACAAATTACCATAGACTGGGTGGCTTATGAACCACGGGAATTTATTTCTCACAGTTCTGGAGGCTGCAAGTCCAAGTTCAAGGCACAGGCAGATTTGGTAGCTTGTGAGAGCCCACTTCCTGGGTCATAGGTGGCCATCTTTTTGCTGTGTCCTCACTGGGGGGAAGGGGCGAGGATGCTCTAGGTCCCTTCCATAAGGGCAAGGTTCTCATTCGTGAAGCCCCCACCGTGAGGACCTAATCACCTCCCAAAGGTCCCACCTCCAAATACCATCACTAAATACTCAGGGATTAGGTTAAAACCTAGAAGTTGGCCAGGGTTGGGGAGGTGGGGGAGGGGGAGGGAGACAAAAAACTCTGTAGCAGCTACACAGCTGGAAACTTGGCCAAGCCACGATTCCAAACCAGCTCTTCCCTTTCCCTCCATTAGCCCCCAGGGATCTCCGCACCTTTTCCCTGGTGAGGCTGGAATTCCTTTGATATAATCCCGCGACGGAGAAAAAAAAAATCATTTTAACTTTTTCTTTTCACAGAATCCTGCATTTAAAGGTCTGGAAAACTCCTGCTCCCAGGCGTCCCGAGCCAGGGTGCTTGGCAAACAGGAACTCAGCTCAGAGATTTGGTTAACAAAAGATAAGGCATCACTACTTCAGAAATCATCCTTTTGTTCCCGAGGTAGTGGGCCAGCAAAAGGAGAGAGCCGTTTGTTTTTGTGATAATGACTACTTTTTCATGACAATTGCTCATTATTCACATATTTCTGTATTGTAATTTAATAAGTATGGTAAAAACACGGGCCCTTACAGAAATATCTGCCTGCGAGCGATCCATTGGTAAACGCGGTTGGTGGAGGAGGGGAAATCGGGAGCCGTGGTTCCCCAGAAAGAGTTTCCATTTTTCGAGATGAAAAGTTCTAGAGATCTGTTGCACAGCACTGTGAATGTACTTAATACCACTGAACTGCACACTGAGAAATGGCTAAGATAGTCCATTTTATGTTATATGCTTTTTTTAAAAAAGATTTTACTTATTTATTTGACAGAGAGATCACAAGTAGGCAGAGAGGCAGGCAGAGAGAGAGGGGTAAGCAGGCTCCCCGCTGAGCAGAGACCCTCACCCCCCCCCCCCATGCGGGGCTCGATCCCAGGACCCTGAGATGATGACCTGAGCCGAAGGCAGAGGCTTTAACCCACTGAGCCACCCAGGAGCCCCATGTTATATGCTTTTGACCACATTAAAAAAATTGTTTTAAAAACCCCTTAGAGATTTCTGGGAGCTTTTAAACAATATCCAAGGAAGAAGAAGAGAGAGACAGTGCAGACCGTCTACAGGGATCTGTAGACTGCACACCCGAATCTATCATGCTCACGACAGGTGAGGAATCAAGCCACAAAGCTCAGAATAACAGCAGGGTGAGGAAGCTGACCATCTCCTCGCCCCGACAACCCCTATATGAAACAACCCACTGACCTGAGCCCTCAGAGAGTGACTCTCTTAAAGAACGTGAACTTGGGGCGCCTGGGTGGCTCAGTGGGTTAAAGCCTCTGCCTTTGGCTCAGGTCATGATCTCAGGGTCCTGGGAACCAGTCCCGCATCGGGCTTTCTGCTCAACTGGGAGCCTGCTTCCTCTTCTCTCTCTGCCTGCCTCTCTGCCTACTTTTGATCTCTCCTTCTGTGTCAGATAAATAAATAAAATCTTAAAAAAAAAAAAAAAAAAAGAACCGTGAACTTAAAAAGAACATTTACGTATCAGCTGTATTGGGACATACCACTAGATGGTACAAAAAACCCAGATTTCTGGTAATGATTTGCTCATGTTGTGAAGGCAACAGCAGCGTATGCAATTTGAGGTACTCTAAATCCGTTCTCTGTTACCTTGCTTTCCTCTAGCTAACGACAAAAAAAGCACTTTGGGGGAAGCCAGTTGGGACCCATTTTCAAAATTTTCCAACACTTTGGCTGGGGATTTTGTATCTCAAACCCGAGTTGTGATGGTGAGATGTCCACTCGACTGGCTTAACTCCAGCAGCTTCTAGAATTATTGAAATTATGAAAGGAGCCTTTCCAATTCTAGATCAGAAGAACTTGGTACCTTGAAATTATACTGCCATTTGTACTGCAAAGAAATACTTTGGACTTCCAAAAGAGGAAGTGGTAGGATTCCATTTATACACGGTTTAAAAACAAAAGCCAGGCAGAACAAACCTACCATGTAAAATGTCAAGGTTCTAAAAGGCTCAAGTCCAGGGGCGCCTGGGTGGCTCAGTGGGTTAAAGCCTCTGCCTTCGGCTCAGGTCAGGGTCTCAGGGTCCTGGGATCGAGCCCCGCATCCGGCTCTCCGCTCAGCAGGGAGTCTGCTCCCCCCCCCCCCCGCCTTTCTGCCTACTTGTGATCTCTCTCTCTCTGTGTCAAATAAATAAATAAAATCTTTAAAAAAAAAAAAAAAGAGTGCTCGCTTCGGCAGCACATATACTAAAAAAAAAAAAAAAAAAAAAGGCTGAAGGTCGGTCTTTAAGACTTCATTAGCTAAGGGCGCCTGGGTGGCTCAGTCGTTGAGCGTCTGCCTTTGGCTCAGGTCCTGATCCCAGGGTCCTGGGATTGAGCCCCACATCGGGATCCCTGCTCAGCAGGAAGCCTGCTTCTCCCGCTGCCATTCCCTCTGCTTGTGTTCCCTCTCTCGCTGTGTTTCTCTCTGTCAAATAAATAAAATCTTTAAAAAAAAAATTAAAAAAGACTTCATTAGCTAATACCATAAGGTACAACTAGAAGGTTCTGGAAATTCAGGGACACTTTCCTACTGGCAAACCAATGCGTTTTGTGATGCAGAAAGAACAATCAATGGATGTTTAAGCCGGGCAGAAACCCAATCAATGCGATCTTCAGTCTTAGTTCCTGTGTTATTTTACCAGAATGATCGAGTTGATCATTCTGAATAAAGCAAAAAGCATCCCCGCTCCTACTTCTTAAAGACAAGAACCAGCTTTCAGAATGGCAATCCTCATGTCTGAGTCACCTCTGTGTTTTAGCATGCCAAGCACGGTGCCCGCCACAAGGACTGCGTCTGGTAAATTTTTGTCCAATAAATCAATGAATGAGAACGCTATTACTCTTGGCTAATGAGGACAACAAATGAACTTAACCGATCGTTCTTGGACCCCCACCTGCGCCCCCACCCAAGGCTCCCACAGCTGACCCTCTGAGGGGGCGCAGGCTCTTCCCTGACACCCTGGCTCTGAGAAAGCTAAGGCTGGAGGAAAGAACGGGTGGTCCCTCTAGAACAAAGCTGACGGTCGGGAGATTTCGGTCTCGCCATCGGCTTCAGACACACAGGCTTTGAGGTCTGTCTCCAGCGCCTTATGATCGACTTTGGCCACTGACTTCATCCCTCGGAGCCTTGTTTCTTTGTCAGGGTTTGTTGTGAGCACATCTTCTCGCCGCTGCCATGGCCCAGCCTCCAGGTGAATACGTAAGTGTGTGTGAGTGTGCGTGTGTGCGCGTTCTTCAACTGTTTCAGTGGTAAGCCCTCCGATTTCCCACGTACTCCCGTGCACCGGGCTCCGGTCTGAGTGCTTTAGAAGCATCAGCTCATTGAATCATCACAATAAGCCTACGAGTCATGAATTAGAGTCACTCTTTTGCAGAGAAAGGAAAATAAAACGCGGAGTGCTCAAGCGAGGGAACCAGCCCACGCAGCTGGGAAGCTCCAAAGCCCGTACCCTTAACCCCTACACTCAACTGCTGTAGCATAATTAAGGGCATTAAAATGGAACCCTGTAAAAGCCAGAGAATACAGTAAATAAATAGAAAGCTTTTGCTTTCCCTTGAAAGGCCATTAGTTCCAGCGGCCTTTCGGTGTCAAATGGGAAAGATAATAAGGTCGGCCCATCATTTAGTAGACGCGGGCAATCCACTTCCCAGTGTGCTGGGCCCTTCTTCCCACTGCTAGCTAAAATAATTACCGTTCATTCAGCCACTTTAATGACTCCCAACCTGGGCCTGGGCGGCTTTCATTTGGCTCCCTACTTCACTGCAGAACATCAAATTATATGTAGATAGGCAGCCCTCTCGAAGGGACCTTTGAAAGCACTATTTAACAACAACACAAAAGCAGAACTTTCCAGTTTTCAATCTTCTAAAGCCAAGAGTTCTTTCCAGACTCTGCAAGACCTTTTGTCGAACGCATTCAAGTGGGAAGCTGTCCGGGCCCCGCTAAGAGTTTCAGACCTCATGGATGCTGCGTCTAAGTTCACACTGGGAATGGCCTTGGTGACTCAAACTGCTCCCGTTGCCCTAGTTTCAGGCCGAAATTTGCAAACTGCTTAGGTTCGGGGAAACATTTTAGTCAAACCGGGCCCGATTTCCACCCCTTTGGAGAGAGGCCAAGTGCGGCGCAAGGTTAGAGATGGAAGGAGGCCCGGTCCGGATGCACGCGGGAGGGGGCGGGCGGGGGCTTGTGGGCAGAGGGGGCCGGACTCGGGGGTCTCTGCTGCTCTCTGCTGGCCGCAGGCCGGTGCTGTCGGCGCCGAGGCGGTGACTCGGGCTCCGTGCTGCCGCTGGGGCTGCCCCTGCTGGGCCGCGAACCCTCCCACTTGCAGGAGCTCTGCCAGTTTGCGGGTGGGCTCTCCATGCCAGGTACTGGGCGAGGTGCCGTGGAGGCAGAGATGGCAAACTCAGTCTAGTGGGGAAGACAGCTTCTCTAGAGCCGCGGGACCGAGCCCCTACTCTGTGCCGGCAGCCAAGCCGCCCTCTTAGCACACATCTCTTCTGAGCATCACAACAAACTGGTGAGGTCTGCAGAGCCAATATGCATCTCCCCATTATATAGATTAGGCAACTGAGGCGCAGACAGGCTCAGACAGGTGGCCTGCGTTGCCACGTGGAAGGCGGCTAGCGTTACAGAGCTTGCCCTTGCCTGTCACTTCCAACCCACTCCCTTCTCTGCAGCACAGAGCTTTTTTTTTTTTTCCCTTGAGATTTTATTTATTTATTTATTTGACACACAGAGAGAGATCACAAGTAGGCAGAGAAGCAGGCAGAGGAAGAGGGAGAAGCAGGCTCCCCGCTGAGCAGAGAGCCCGATGCGGGGCTCAATCCCAGGACCCTGAGACCATGACCTGAGCCGAAGGCAGAGGCTTTAACCCACTGAGCCGCCCAGGCGCCTCTGCAACACACACGGCTTTAAGCTGCTTACTGAGAGCTCAAGAAGAGTACAGTGAAGGCCAAGTGCTCAGGAGTCCTACCACTCTCTAGCTGTGTAGCCTCAGGCAAACTACTTCTCAATGCTGCCTTTCCCCACTCTTTTAAATGCGACGAAAACCAGCTCAGTTTACAGTCTTTGGGGGATGACACCTTTTCCTCTTGTCTCCAAGAGTCTCTGCAAAAAGAACAGAGCTACAGAGGCTGGATGAGCTAATTCTGCCCTAGAGGGGTGACCTCGGGGGTCACCTGGGGGCAGGGACAGGGACAGGGACAGGGACAGTGGGAAACTGCCAAAGGGATCAGGACTTGTAAGAGAGAATTGTAAAATATTCTTGTTAAAAACAATCTCAACAAGGGATGGGGAAATCTGTCGCTACTGCTCCGGACTCATCGGTGAAGAATCACCTGCCATTTACGTCAATGACCAGACTTCCCACTTACGCGTTAGAAAGTCTGTTTCAATTCTATTTTGAGAGACAAAAATGCATGGTATACATTTTAATAATTAGAATTGGCTCTGATTAACAGCCCATGTATCAAAGAAGGTCCTTATAATATGTACACACATACACAGTTGGAGAACTTTATCCGGCTGGAGGTAAAAAAAAACATAGTTTAAAAAAAGTTCAAAAAAACTGAAAAAATTCTCAAGAGAATTTTTTAAACTATAGAGAATTTATCATTGGACAAATTCATCTTACCTATATCTGCAAAACAAGGTCAGTAGGGATTGGTCCCGGGAATGTGGACTTTATTAATTCTACAATAGCATTGAATGGGATCTTCTATCTCAGTGCTCTGGATGTCATGATAATCCTTCTCCCTGTTTGCTCCTTTACTTAAATCTCTCCGAGGTTCCTCTTTGGCACCTTCACAAACTCTTCTTTCCCTACCATCTCTTAAATGCTAGTGACCCCAGGGATTTCTCGTTGGCCTACAGCTTTCACACACTACACCCTCTTCCTAAGTGCATCGTTCCCTATAACATCGGTGACCACGGATGATCGAGATGATTGCTCCAGAATTCCTGTCTCCTGCCAAGACTTTTCCTGGGAGCTCCAGGCTCATCACACACCTGGGACTTCTGGACACTGCCATGTCCCACAGGTCCCAGCCCTTCCCAAATGTTTTCCTCCACCTATTTTCTCCGCATCATTTAGTGAATGATCCTTAACCTAGCCGGTCAAGGTTAAGAATTGGAAGTCATTCTTTTTTAAAAATTGAGATGTTGGGGCGCTTGGGTGGCTCAGTTGGTTAAGCATCTGACTTCAGCTCCAGTCGTGATCTCAGGGTCCTGGGATCGAGCCCCGCATGAGGCTCCCTGCTCAGTGGAGAGTCTGCTTCTCCCCTTCCCCTTCCCCCTGCTCATGCTCTTTCTCTCTCTCAAATAAATAAATAAAATCTTTTTTAAAAATTGAGATGTAATTTGTATAACCACCCTTTTACAGTGTTCGATTCAGTCATTTTCGAATTGCACAAATTCGCAGTTGTGCAACTGGCCCCACAATCTAGTTTTAGACCATTTCATCACCCCCCAAAAGATCCCACTTACCCACTAGCAGTCCCTCCCCGTTTCCAGCTCCTCCCACCCTTGAAAACAATGAGTCTATTTTCTGTCTCTTTGGATTTTGCCTATTCCGGGTTTTCCAAATAAATGGGATCCTACAGCACGTGGCCTTTTGTGACTGGCTTCTCTCAGTGTAATGTTTGCAAGGTTCAACCACGTCGTAGCACAGATCAGAATTTCAATCCGGTTTATGGACGAACAGCATTCCATTGTATGGATATACCACTGTTTATTTATCCATTCACCAGCTGAGGGCCATTTGGGTTGTTTCCAAGTGTTGGCAGTTATGAACAATGGCGCTGTGAACATACATCTACAAATTTTTGCGTGGACATATATTTTCGGTTCTCTTGGGTGCATGCCTAGAAGTGACATTTCTGGATCGTGCAGTAATCTTTGCTTAGGTTTTTGAGAAACTGCCAAACCATTTTCCAAAGTGAATGCACTGTGGTACACCCGCCAGCCTTGTATAAGGGTCAAATTTCTTTGCAAGTCAATCCTGATTCTTCCTTCTCCCTGAGTTCACATGCAGCTAATCAGTCACCCAAGTCCTGCCAACTGAACAAACTCAACATCTCTCCAAGCTGTATCTTCCGCTCCAGTCCTACTACTATTGTTTTGGTCTATCCTGTATCATCTCTCACCTGGACCATAGCAATTGCCTCCAGACTGGTTCTGGACTCCGCCTTCTCTCCTCCAGTCGCTGTCACAATGGGCTCTTTAAAACAGGCACTTGACCGTATGCTTGCCCTACTTGTGCCTGAAACCCTGTAATGCAGGGCCTCTCAACCCTGGCTGCATCAGAGAGTTACTTCGATGAGTTTTTTAAAAAAGATTTTCTTTATTTATTTGACAGAGAGAGAGAGATAGCGAGAGAGGGCATATGATTTTCTTTTTCTCTTTTTTAAAGATTTTATTTATTTATTTGAAAGAGAGAGAAAGATCACAAGTAGGCAGAGAGGCAAGCAGAGAGAGAAGGGGAAGCAGGCTCCCCCCTGAGCAGAGAGCCTGATGCGAGGCTCCATCCCAGGACCCTGGGATCATGACCTGAGCCACCCAGGCGCCCCACCTGGACAGATTTCTTTCTTTCTTTCTTTCTTTCTTTCTTTCTTTCTTTCTTTCTTTCTTTCTTTCTTTCTTTCTTTCTTTCTTTCTTTCTTTCTTTCTTTCTTTCTTTCTTTCTCTCTCTCTCTCTCTCTCTCTCTCTCTCTCTCTTTCTTTCTTTCTTTCTTTCTTCTTTCTTTCTCTCTTTCTCTCTCCCTCCCTCCCTCCCTCCCTTCCTTCCTCTTTCTTTCTTTCTTTCTTTCTTTCTTTCTTTCTTTCTTTCTTTCTTTCTTTCTTTCTTTCTTTCTTTCTTTCAAGATTTTATTTTTTATTTGACAGAGATAGGGAGAAAGCACAAGCAGGGGGAACGGCAGAGGGAGAGGGAGAAGCAGGGAGCCCAACTCGGGTGGGATCATGACCTGAGCTGAAGGCAGACGCTTAGCCCACTGAGTCACCCAGGCGCCCCACCTGGACAGATTTCTAATATCCTGATGCCCGAGTTACACCAGAGGCTGATTAAATTCGAGTCTCCGAGGTTGGGAATCCAGGCATCAAGCTCTCCGGGTGATTCCAATACGTAGCCAAATAGGAGAAACGTTGATTTCGTGGCTCCATGTTGCTCATAGGACAAAGTTCTGGCTCTTTAGCATCCCGATTTTTCGCCATCTGACCCCTGTCCACCTCTTCATCTGTATCTTTTACCCCTCCTCCCAGCCTCACACAGAAAACCCCAGCCAGTTGACATTGCCAATGGCATGACTCTGGCTGCACCCTAGAATGGCTTCAGCACCCCCCCCCCCCCGCGCCACCCCCAGGACTTCCGCTTATGCCCAGGATTGTAGAGGCTGCTCCAAGGGCATTATTCGGAACCCAAAGAGGACCACCTCCACGGGTTTTCTTCCCCTCGGGCCTTTAAGAGTTTATTCCTACTATTCTACCTCTATTTGCAAAGGTAGCCCCAAAATCCACTCTTCTCTGCAGCTTGACCTTTTAAAATCCTCCCTTCTGGCTTTAATTTTTGGCTTGTTCTTTCCGGTGTCCAAACTGAAAGCCCAAAGTGAGAGAAACCCGCGCTGTGGAGTGACTCGCTGGGGGATTTGGTGCCCAAAACCTTACAACGCCCACTTTCCAATCAGGGGTGACCAAACTATGAACTAGCACCGCCCCACCCCCTCCTTTCTAGTTCCTCACTCGCCAGCTATCACCTATTTTATAATTAGTAGTTGATTAGCATGAAAAAGATCTTCCTTCCTGAATGAGTCCTCACAATTGGGTTTTTCAACTTCTGACCCAAATTGCCGGACAATTTAGGGTGGTTGCTTGCTTGCTCGCTTGCTTGCTGGCTGGCTTTTTCTTTTCACTTGCCAAATCCTTGTAGCACATTCGGAACAATGCAGCTCGAAAGTTAGCCCATTTCTGCACACAAACGGAAGAGCGCCTAAGTCCGCGTTTCCACCAATGGTAGAAAAACTGCTTTCTCCTTTTGTAGGAAAAGATAGAGCTCAACAGCCATGGCGGCCAAAGTTGAAGCTTCCGTTGAGGGCAATCAGATTCCATTTTCCATGTGACACTGAGTTTGTATTCCAAGGGCAAGACTCTACGAAATCAGGGCTCTTTTTTTTTTTTTTCGGGGAGAGTGTGGATTCTACATGGTGGGTTTTTGGGGTGCACTCCATGGATGGCGTTGAAACGTTTCCCCACCAGTTTACTACTGGCCAAGACAGAGGTAGCATTGCTGCTCTGTCCCTGAGAAGGCTCCTCTCACAAAGCGACCCACTTCCTTTGCAAAATGTACTTATTTCACTCATCAGCAAGAACGTGAAAATGTCTTTTTCACTTCTTTGTGATCATCTCCCCAGCTCAGCAACTTCGTGCGCCCCTGTCACTTTGATTTATTCAAATGATGTGAAATGTCAACCTATTGAGATCTGGAGGGGACCGTGGGTAGTGTCGCTCAGTGCCCTGAAAAGCCAACGGATTTCAACTCTCTGAACGGATGTCAGAGAGGAGCAAAGGTAAGCCTGCGAGATCTCTTCCTGTCATGCCTCTTAGTGGAGTGCTTCAGGGTGACTTGAACACACTTACTGAGGAAGCCATATGGCACCCTTGGCCAAAAGGAAAAGAGTCATTGAGATAACAAAGCAGAACCTGTTGGTCCCAACCACCGTCTGATCTCACTGGATAAACGACAGCCCCAGGGGAGTGACAGTCTTCATGAGTGTGCCACTGGTGAAGGACTTCACGGGAGACCTCATTAATTAGTCCGTGGGGATAGCCTCTCTTGGGGCTTGGCACCAAGGTAGGAAGCCTCCATGGCACTTAGCTATTGCTCTGATCAATAGAAGTTCATTTCCATAGGGTGCCGCTAATGGCTTACTTAGCCTCAGACACACGGTGGCCATTCCCGAAGTTCCCTCCTGCTGGTGGCCGGCCTGGTACTCTGGCGTAGTCAAAACCCTTACAAGAACCCTCAGGGAGATGTCTCCGTTCTCTTCGTGGGCTGGAATTCAGCGAACTCTAATGGGTCTTGAAATAACTGGATCTTAAGGAAGCCAGCTGGGGGTCACCACTCAAGGAAAGGCTAAGACACTTGGCAGAGCCTCGGGCCGTCCGACAGCAGGGAGTGGCGCGTTCCTCGCGCAGGAAGTCGGTCGTGAAGTGCTATATATAACAGAGCTTTGACCTTGTTCTTAGCTGAGGTCAGGTTCGCTTCCTCTGGAGCCTTTGCCAAGTGGCCTTTGTGGTTCAGCAGCACACTGAGCTCTCTCTTAACTGCTTCAGAGGGATGAAGAAAGGACGGATTCGCGGGCTGGCTGCAGGAGATGGTAGTGTGGGTCCTCTGTGCTGGGGGCAGGATGGTCTCAGCCGAAGTTCTCCTGAGATTCACCGTCTAGGTGGGGACACAGGTGGTGACAGGCTGCCGCTGGCTCCTACTGGCTCAGGAGAGTTAATAAGTGTTCAGGGAAAAAAAAAAAAAGAAAAAAAATAAGTGTTCAGGAATATGGCAAACCGACTGTGAAACACACCAGTATTTTTTTTTTTTGAGGTTTTATTTATTTAACACAGAGAAAGAGATCACAAGAAGGCAGAGAGGCAGCCAGAGAGAGAGAAGGGGAAGCAGGCTCCCCGCTGAGCAGAGAGCCCGATGCGGGGCTTGATCCCAGGACCCTGAGATCATGACCCGAGCCGAAGGCAGAGGCTTTAACCCACTGAGCCACCCAGGTGCCCCGTAAACACACCAGTATTGCAAATTGAATTATATAAACTTACCATTAAATAAAATAGAATTAGGGGCGCCTGGGTGGCTCAGTCGTTAAGCGTCTGCCTTCGGCCCAGGTCAGATCCCAGAGTCTTGGGATCGAGCCCCGCATCAGGCTCCCCGCTCCGCGGGAAGCCTGCTTCTCCCGCTACCATTCCCTCTGCTTGTGTCCCCTCTCTCGCTGTGTTTCTCGCTGTCAAATAAATAAAATCTTTAAAAAAAAAAAAAAATAGAATTAAAACAACGGTAACAAGGGCTCAAAGCTTATCACTTCCTAACCCCTTTTTTCCCTGCCTTTTATTATTCTCTCTGCTCTTGAGGTAATCTACAGCTCTTGGATCTCTATGGTGCAAAGAATATATACAGTCTAGAATATAATAATATGTATACAGTCTAGAATATAATAATATGATATCCCATAATGTTGTGCGGCTGACATTTCTTCCCAGCTCAGTGTTGAGGGACCTCACACTGGTCACCTGAGATGGGCCACCGCGGGTGTACTTACATCGTGGAAAGCAGCGATCATTAGAACGTAGGATCTTTTTTTCTTCCAGAAAAACAGTTATGAAACATTCACCAGAGCCTCACCAGAGACAGACTAGCACAGAGGTGATTATGGTAAATCCGTAAATCCAATGGGCCCCACAGCTATTGGATTTCAGGGTAGGCCTGGGGGTGGGTGGGGTGGGCTGGCTGCTCTGGAAGCACAGAGGAGGATACCTCGTTAGTGGGGGGAAGGAAGGCTTCCTGGAGGAGGTGACACAAGATATTTTTTTAACGATTTCTTTAATTCTTGCTGAACTATTTTGTAAAGCTTGTTTATTTATTTTTGTAATCTCTATACCCAACATCAGGCTCCAGCTCACAATCCTGGGGCGGGGTTTGCATGTCTGGGGCACCTGGCTGGCTCCCATCGAGGAGCATGTGACTCCTGATCTTGGAGTTGTAAGTTCGAGGCCCATGTCAGGTGTGGAGATAACTGAAAGATAAAATCTTAAAAAAAAAAAGTCACATACTCTTAGGACTGAGCCCAGCCAGCAACTTCCAGGTTATGGTATCTTAAGCTGAGATCAAAAGATAATTAGGAGTGGCCTAATTATTTCTTTCTTTCTTGGAAACAGAGGTAGAAAAGTAATGTCTTCTTATATATTAAAATATGTTGCCCAACATATTCTTCGTAAAAGAATAGTAATTATTCTCCCACGCGATGTGGGGCTTTGCTTTAAATCAGCCCTGACCAAGGGCTTCTGACTTCTGCCTGAATGTGGGTGTGGTGGCGGTGGCAGTGGAGAAATTGGGGACACTTGTCGAATCCTGACCTGAAGGGGGCCAAATCCCTTGTTTGGGGAAGTAATTACTAAATCCTATATTCAAAGGTCTGGTGTTTCCTAAGCCCTTGGATATCACGGGCAATGCATATACCACACCATTCTCTTCCCAATACTATACATTCTTATAAACACCACGGCTTCATTTATCCCAGAAAAACTGGCCCCGGGATAAGGATGGAGTACTTTCTGGCATTTCTGAATTGCGAGCGGGTCCCTACCTACAGAGAATCGAAGAAATGATGTCTCACTTTGGTAATAACACTTGGGGAAAATACCTACTCTCTCTTTGCATTTGGGGGCCTTAAAAACACACACACACACACACACACACACACACACACACACACACACACACACAAAAACTAAAGGTCAGATTAGCAACCTAAAAATGAAACTCGAATGGAGGCGAGGCAGGGAGTGGTGTAACATTTGCGTCCCTGCTGAGAGGAGGCAGATCGAGTTATCCAAGCACCCGGATGTGAAATGCTCGCCCCACCGTGTGACCAGCAAACTTAATCTCCCCACGTTACCAACAAGCTGAATCCTCCGCAAATACACTCTTGGAAAGAAACCCGGGCTCAGCTTTCGCAGAGACTTGGAGTTTTCATTTATTCCTTGGCGTTCTGCTCAAGTTTCTCCTTTGCAGGGAACAGAAACCCATCAAGAGAGTTCGGATAAAGGATGGGCGGGGATCCCAAGCTCGTGAAACTGGAGGAAGGGTGAAAGAAGGCTCCCCGGGGGGCGCTGAGTGGCCCAGTCGTTAAGCGTCTGCCTTCAGCTCGGCTGGGGTCAAGGTCCGCGAGTCCTGGGATCAGCCCGGCCTGGGGCTCCCTGCTCAGCTGAAAGCCTGCTTCTCCTTCTCCCACTCCCCCTGCTTGTGTTCCCTCTGCTTCTGCCCCCTGCTGGTGATCTCTCTCCCTGTGTCTTTCTCTGACAAATAAATAAAATCTTAAAAAAAAAAAAGGAAGAGTCCTTAGAGAAGTGACATTTATCACTTCACAATGTATGTACATGTTGAATCACTATGGTGTACACCTGAAACCAACATGATATTACATGGTAACTGCTCTCCAACCTTAAAAAAAAAGTGGTATTTGGAAACACTTAGGAATTTGCTTTTAGCTGGGATAAAGGTGGCACATCTGGTCCAAAATCATCATGAAAATTGAAAAATTAAAACTCAGAAACAATGTAGAAAAATCATCTTCCAAGTCTGTTTTATTTTAAGATTTTATTTATTTATTTGACAGACAGAGAGAGAGAGACAGGGAACACAAGCAGGGGGAGTGGGAGAGGGAGAAGCAGGCTTCCTGCTGAGCAGGGAGCCCGATGCGGGGCTCGATCTCAGGACCCTGAGATCATGACCTGAGCCGAAGGCAGACGCTTAACGACTGAGCCACCCAGGCGCCCCAATAAATAAAATCTTTAAAAAAAAAGATTTTATTTCTCCAAATCTATTTTATACTAGCAAGATCCTCCAATCAGAATGCTCAGTTACACCCCCAGATCTTGCATTCACCCAGGACATTATTTCTTGACTGCTCCTGACAAAACGCCGTTTAGTATGGCATTTCAGACCTGTGGGTCTGCAGCGCTATACCCAGCCGGCACCCCAGAAAGGAGTTTTCACTGGTGAAGGGATGGCCTTGGCCATGGAATGATAGGACCCAAAGGCTGCAGGAGTGCTGATGCTTTAAATAGGACATTATCGAATTCAAAGATTTTAATTTTAAATTAAATTTAATTTTATTAAATATTATTTAATTGTATTTATTTAAAAATTTTTAAATTAAAAAAATAAATTATTTATTTATTTTATTTAATTTTATTAGATTTAATTTTATAGCCATAAAATTTTATTAATTTCTTTTATTAATTAAATTAATGGATTAAAGTTTATTAAGTTATAAAAATAATTTTATTAAATTCATTAAATTTAATTTTAAATTGCTGGCTTCACCAGCAACTGTCTTAGTCTGTTCAAGCTGTTTTAACAGAGCACCTTACACTGCCCAACGGAAATGTATTTCTCACAGTTCTGGAGACTGGCAAGTCCAAAATCAAGGCTCCGGCAGATTCAGCATCTGGTGGGAGCCCTTTTCCTGGTTGGTAGATGGCGTTGTGTTGCTGGGTCCTCTCGCGGGGAGAAGGGCAAGGGAGCTCCCTGGGGTCCCTTTCGGAAGGGCACTGACCCCATCCATGAGGACCCCACCACACGACCTCATCGTATCTCAAAGGCTTCATTTCGTAATACCATCGTCTTTGGGGGGTAGGTTTCAACGTATAAATTTGGGGGGGACACACTCAGTCTATTGCAACAGTGATTTGTTTTCCCTAATGTTAATAACACTGTGGAGTTGTGTTTCATACTTCACAGAGCAAGTATCGTGTGCTTTCCAGAGAGAGAAAGAGAGAGAGAGAGAGAGCGAGCGAGAAAGCGAGAGAGAGCTGCTGTGTTTCCATAGTTACTTCCCATCTGAGAAGTGGGAGAGGAGGCCTTTGCACTGACGCCCACCCAATATGACCTCATCAAACTTGCCTGCCTCTGGCTGACAGCGGTTACTAGCAACCAGCTAAAGGCACCTGGATACATCAGCAAACACTGAGTCACTGGACAGGATCGTATCTGTACCATTCTTGTTTTGTTTTTTTGTTGTTGTTAAAGACTTTATTTATTTATTTGTCAGAGAGACAGAGAGAGCACAAGCATGGGGAGCGGCAGGCAGAGGGAGAGGCAGAAGCAGGCTCCCTGCTGAGCAAGGAGCCCGACGCAGGACTCAATCCCAGAATTCTGGGATCATGACCTGAGCGAAAGGCAGATGCTTAACTGACTGAGCCACCCAGGCGTCCCCTACCTGAACCGTTCTTACCGGCATCTGTCTGTCACTCCCCCCCGCCCCCCAGGATAACTACTGGGTAGGGAAGGGGGCCTCTTCTCTTCTCCCCGGCTAGTTCTCTCTCCTAGGCATATGGCTCTTGCGGTGTAGACAACAGAGTTGTCTAGCCTAGGAAAGCCAACTGACTCAAGGTTTGTGTAAACCTCAGCACTTTCCATTTTGCAGAAATTTTTTCAGTTACATTTGCATAAAAGAGCCTTTCCTCTTTACATTTCACTTTGAATTCTACCTTTGGCCGAACCCAAGTATCAGAGTGAAACTCAGTCAAAACCACGGTGTAGACCCCAAAGAAGTCAAGGTTTGCTTGAAACCTGAAGATTTTCTCAAAAGTTTTTGGGAGGGTGCAGACAGAAAGGCGCAGCCTTACTGAGATTTAAGGACTGCAGTCTCAAACCTTGGGTTCTAAGGCCTTGGCCACCACTGGAGGTGGGTGGTGAAATAATAATAATGATACTACTAATAACAATCACGACCACGACGACTACTAGTAACACCACTGTGAGTTGGGCTTTTACAGGATGCCGGGAGGTGTCATGTTAAGCTTTTTTTTAAACTCTCATTGGCTTATGCAAGCAACCATCTGGGGTAGTTATGATTATGACCCCACTTTACAGATTAGGAAATGAGCCTTCCAGAAGTCAATACAAATGGCTCACGTTCTCACAGCCTGTGAGTGTCAGAGCTAGGATTTGGACACATTTACCTTGACAGTGACTATGTTCTAATCCAGGCAGCGTAGAGTGGGAAATATTTGAACTCATCCTAAGCTCATTTCCAAAGCAAAAGAGCAGAATGCCATTATGCCTGGATTCCTGGAAATAATGACAAATATCATACCTCTAACATGTACAATTATGTACAATTTATGCTTTCTAAAGTTTAGGATGCTGGTGCCCCTGTTAATTCTTGTTTTGACGAGACATGAAGTTCACCCTTATGCAAGTGCTTCTCACTGGGTTAATAAAGGTGTGTTTTCTTGGGACACCTGGGTGACTCAGTTGATTAAGCGTCTGCCTTTGGCTTGGGTTGTGCTCCCAGGGTCCTGGGATCCAGTCCTGCATCAGACTCCTTGCTTGGGGGTGGGAAGTCTGCTTCTCCCTCTACCTGCTACTCAAATAAAATCTTTAAAAAATGTGTTTTCTTGCCTACTTGAAGGCAAGGAAGGACTAAGAGGAGGCAGCCTGATAGAGGACCCCAGGCTTTAGCCAGGTTAAAAAAAGAATCTTGGGGGGCACCTGGGTGGCTCAGTGGGTTAAAGCCTCTGCCTTCGGCTCAGGTCATGATCTCAGGGTCCTGGGATTGAGCCCCACATCGGGCTCTCTGTTTGGCGGGGATCCTGCTCCCCCCCCCCCCCGCCTGCCTCTCTGCCTACTTGTGATCTCTTTCTCTCTGTCAAATAAATAAATAAAATCTTTTTAAAAAGTCTTGGTTTTCCTTGGGTTGACCACACTGGGCAAAGCAGCTCACTTTGGTCATATTATTTAGAGGTGTTGTACATAGGCACAAGTTCAGATCAGGAAGGGAGGTGACTAATAATAGCACTAATAAAGAACATATATATAGACCTCAGTTGATGAAGGACTTCATATATGGAGTCTCTCACTTGGTCTCCAGAAATTTTTTGTAACATTTTATGTTGAAATAATTATAAATTCCCAGGAGGTTGCAAAGAAACACAGAGAAGTCTGAAGCAGCCTTCCCCTAGCTTTCCCTAATATTGACGTCTGATACAACTCGGATCAATATCAATAGTCAAGTACAATATCAAAGTCAAGAAATTGACATTAGTAAAATCCGCAGAACTTGTTCAAAATCTATCCATTATACACATACACGTGCACTCGAGTGTGTGTGTGCTCGCAGATGTGAGTGTGTGTGTGTGTCTGCGCCATTTTATCACGTGTGAAGATTTACATAACCACCACCACAATCAAGCTACTCAACTATACCATCACCGCAAACTCTCTTGCTTTACCCCAGAGCTACACCCATTCCCTCCTCTCCTCTCTGGCAACCACTAGTCTGTTCATCATGCTATTTTTGCCGTTCAGAGAATGTTATATAAATGGGCTTTCCCAGTAGGCACTCTTCTGAGATTGGCTTTTTCTCCCTCAGCATGAGTCCCTTGAGATTCACTCAAGTTGCATTTCTCAGGAGTGCATTCCTTTGTATCACTGTGCAGTATTCAGTCAGGTGGATGCTCCCCGCCCCAGTTTGTTTAACCTGTCATCCCTTGAAGGACATTTGGGTACTTTCCAGTTTGGGCTCTTAAGAATCAAGATGCTATCGACATTTGTGTACAAGTTTTTGCACGAGAATTTAGAACCATGAAGGTTTTGTAGTATTCCTTCATTTTTTTTGTTTCTTTTTTTTTTTTTTAAGATTTTATTTATTTATTTGACAGAGAGAGGTCACAAGTAGGCAGAGAGGCAGGCAGAGAGAGAGGGGGAAGCAAGCTCCCTGCCCACCAGAGAGCCCGATGCGGGGCTCGATACTAGGACCCTGAGATCATGACCTGAGCCGAAGGCAGAGGCTTTAACCCACTGAGCCACCCAGGCGCCCTGGTAACTTTTTATTGTATCCTGTATATTTTGATTATTATGTTAGGACACTCTTAATTTTATTTAAATCTTCTATCTTATCATGTAGTTGCCCTGCTTCGTTTAGTGTGTAAGTCCTGATCTACATGGCTGTAGTCCCAATAAAAAGTTAGCTTTCTGAACCTTTGGAAACCATCCTCCTGTAGGTGTCTGTTTTGGGTTTAGGTCATCTCTCAAGATTTTAGAAATTCCCAAAGAAACCTGATTTTAGTGTTCCAAGCTTCTGTGAAGTCCAAGGGGTTTCTATTCAACTAGAATTTTTCAAGACCATAGAAATATAGCTCAAAATCCACTCTTTTGCTAATATAGCTGTCAGTATTTTATTAAATTATGTTAACTACAGAAGACTTTCTCACAGTAATTGCGATCCTTTTGTCCATGCTATTTAAAGTTGATCTACGCTGAAAATTATACCTTCCTAAGTGTCATGCATTTACTTTCTCCTTACTAACAGATTTTCTTACAGAATTCACCCTGAAACAGTTTTCCCTCTGTCAGCTTCATGAAATGATGATAATTCATCTTAAATATTTATTGTAGGGGCACCTGGGTGGCTCGGTCTTTAGGTGTCTGTCTTCCGCTCAGGTCATGAGCCCAGGGTCCTGGAATTGAGCCCCTCTGCTTAGCAGGAGACCTGCCTGCTTCTCCCTCTCCCGCTCCCCCTGCTTGCATTCCCTCTCCTGCTGTGTCTGTCTGTCAAATAAATAAACAAAATCTTTAAAAAAATATTTATTGTAAACAAATACATTTTTTAAAAAGATTTTATTTATTTATTTGACAGAGAGAGATCACAAGTAGGCAGAGAGGCATGCAGAGCGAGGAGGAAGCAGGCTCCCTGCTGAGCAGAGAGCCTGATGCGGGGCTCCATCCCAGGACGGTGAGATCATGACCTGAGCCGAAGGCAGAGACTTTAACCCACTGAGCCACCCAGACGTCCCGTAAACAAATACATTTTAACTTCAAGAATTTTCAAGGATATTCCTTCTGATGGACTAAGAAAAGTAATACTATACAATTTTTCTATACTCTCATTTTTATAATTTTTTAATACTTAAAATTTATTTATTTATTTATTTGACAGAGGGAGAGAGAAAGAGAGCACATAAGCAAGAGGAGCAGGAGAGGGGGAAGCAGGCTTCCTGCTGAAAAGGGAGCCCAATGCGGGGCTCGATCCCAGGGCACTGGGATCATGACTTGAGCCAAAGGTAGACGCTTAACCGATTGAGCCACCCAGGTGCCTCATATACTCTCATTTTTAAAAAATTACTTTACTTTCCATCATAAACAAAATATTGGGTGCAATTTTAGATAAGGTAGTCAAGGAACGCCATCTCTAAAGAAGGTAACATTTGAATTGAGATGACGCAATGAGAAGGGAGCTATACAAACATCTGGAGGAATAACTTCTGGGACTAAGGAAACGTCAGTGCAAAGGCTCTGAGATGGGGACATGCTAAATGTGTTTGAGGAACAACAAAGAAATCAGTGTGGCTGCAGCAGCATGAGCAACAGGGCAAGTAGTAAGAGATGAGATCTGAGAGGATAATAAGAGTTAGTCCTAGAAGATCCTCTAGACCATCGTCAGGACTTTGGATTTAATTCTAAGGGATTTCACTTAGATGGGTAGCAAGGCATTGGAGGACTTTGAAAAGATTTTGAAAGAAATTATCTGACTTACATTTTAAAATGATCACTCTGGTTGTGATTTAGAGATTTGGAATAAAGTCAAGAATAGAACGAGGGAGACCAACGAGGATGCCATTACAGTGGTCCAAGCAAGGATGGCCAGTTTCTCTGAACCATACTTAAACTAGGGGGGTGGGTAATGATGAAGGTGATGAGAGGTGGTCAAATTTTGATATACTTTTTAGACATAGCCCATTGGAATTTTTTAGGGTGTGGATGTAAGGAATGAAGAGAAAGTGAAGAATCAAGAATGACTCTTGGGTTTTTGCTTGAACGACTATTGGACTATGGTGCCATTCACTAAGATGGGGAAGGATGTGAGAGGATCAGGTTTGTGAGGATGGGGTAGAAGAGAGGAAATCAAGTGTTCTTCTTTGGCCATGGTAAATTTGAGATGTCTATTATACATCTAAAGAAGTGGTTAAGCAGAAGATAGTATATATGAATGTGGAGCTCAGAGAAGAGGTCTGGACTGAAGATAAAAACTTTGGAGTCATCAACATACATAGATAATATATAAAGCCATGGGACTGGATGAAATCATTTAGAAAATGTCGGTAAATCAAAGAGTTCAAGGTCAAATTCTAGAACATGCCAACATTTATAGATGAGATTAAAGGGAAAAAAACAGCAACAAAATGGAAGGAAATAAGCAATTTGGGTAGGAAATTATGGTTTCACTGAAATCAAGAGAAGTAATTATTTCAAAAAAGAAGGAATGTTCAATCATGTTGAACGCTTAAGAGTTTGCATAATATCAGAACAGCAAAGTGACTATTGAATCAAGCAATGTAGACGTCATTAATGACTCACAAACGTGTTTGCAGTGGAGTAGTGGAGATGAAAGCCCAATTGGACAGTATTAAAGAGTGGATAGGTCAACGGGTGAGTGGTTAAACAAAATGTGGCATATCTGTAAAACCGAGTATTATTCAGCCATGAAATATTGATCCATGGTACAACATGGATGAATCTTGAGACATTATGCTAAATGAAAGAAGCCAGTCACAAGATACCACATATTGTATAGTTCCATTTATGTGAAATGTCCAGAATACACAACTCTACAGAGACAGAAAGTAGACTAATGGTTGCTTAGGCCTTGGTAGGATGGGAGGGGTATAGAGGGTGATAGCAAAAAAATATAGCAAAAAACATAGCAAAAAATTTTTTTGAAGATGAAAATGCTCCAGCTCTATGAGTATACTAAAAACCATTGAAAGGTATTCTTAAAATAGGTGAATTGTATGATATGTGAATTATATCTTTAATAAAGCTGTTTTTTTTAAAAAAGAGTGAATGGGAAAAAGAGAATATAAACCATTTTTTTGCAAAAATTCTTTGCAAAAATTTTGCTTTGAGAGGGAACAGCTGAAGGGGCATATAGAATCAAAAGGGAATTTTTTTTTAGGATCAGAATTATTAGAGTATGTTTGTATGTTCATGGCCTTGATGCAGTAGAAAGAGAAATTGGTGATGTATTAAAGAAGGGATCCCCACAGATATTTCCAAGTGCATGCAGCATAGCTCCACCTGGAGGTGCTATGGGCTGTAACTTAAAACTTAAAATTTTTATTCCAAATCCATTCAGTGTGCTCCACCTCCACTTGCTGCGGCCGTGGCCCAAGCGATCAGCATTGCTCCCTGGACCCTCATAAAAGCTTCTTAATCTGGTCTCCCTGTGGCCACTCTTGGTGTTCTCAAATCTGTTCCCTACCATGCAGCCAGAGTGATCTTCCTAAGCTGTTAATCTGATCTCAATTCCCCTACTTATGGCCTTCAGTGATTCCCCATTGCTCTTACAATATAGTCTGAGCTCCTTAACTTGGCCTGTAAGACTCTCCAAGATCTGATCCTAAGTCTACATACTCATCCCTGACTTTTTTCCCCTTTACACATTAGGCTGCGGTCATAGTGACCTTCTTTCCAGGAACACCTGAAATTCACCCTCATGTTTTTTCACACCTCTGAACCTTTGTACATGGATATTCTCTCTTTTCATGACTCACTTCTTGCCTCATCACCCTCCTGACATGCCTTACTTCCACTCATCCTTTAGAACACTTTTTCTAGATTGTCTTCTCTGACCAGCTATATTAAGTTAGGTCCCCCTCTATGTATTCCCATAAATCCCTGAGCTCTCAGTCCCTTAGTGTGTGGCATACATTTTTGTATCGGATTATCTCTCTTTCTCATGTATAAGGTCCATGAGGACAGAATCTAGGTTTTTCTTGTTCACTCCCTGTGTTACGTTTCTAAGCCTACTGTTTTTTTATTTTAATTTTTAAATTTTATTAACATATAATATATTATTTGCCCCAGGATACATGTTTGTGAATCATCAGGGTTACACATTTCACAGCACTTACCATAGCACATACCCTCCCCAATGTCCATAACCCAGCCACCCTATCCCTACCCCTCCCACCTCTCAGCTACCCTTAGTTTGTTTCGTGAATTTAGGAGTCTCTTATGGTTTGTCTCCTTCTCCATCCCATCTTGTTTCATTTCTCTCCCCCACCCCCCACAACCCCCCACCCTTCCTCTCAAATTCTTCATACCAGAGAGATCATGTGATAATTGTCTTTCTCTGACTGACTTATTTCACTTAGAATAATACCCTCTAGTTCCATCCATGTCATTGCAAATGGCAAGATTTTGTTTCTCTTGATGGCTGCATAGTATTCCATTGAATATATATACCACCTCTTCTTTATCCATTCATCTATTGATGGACATCTAGGTTCTATCCATAGTTTGGCTATTGTGGACATTGCTGCTATAAACATTCCGGTGCATGTGCCCTCTAAGCCTACTGCTACAAGGCACCACAAACTGGTTGGCTTAAACAACAAAAGTTTATTGTTTCTCAGTTCTGGAGGCTAGAAGTCAGAAATCACATGTGGGGAGTGTTGGTTCCTTCTGAGGGCTGTGAGGGAGAAATCTGTTCCAGGCCTCTTGCCTAGCTTCTGGTGGTTTGCTACCATCTTTGGCATTCCTTAACTCATAGATGCATCCTACAGATCTCCGCCTTCATGTTCACATGGTGTTCTCCCAGTGTGCGTGTGTCTATATCACAGGCAACCCACGGAATGGGAGAAGATATTCACAAATGACACTGGAGACAAAGATCTGATATCTAAGTTCTATAAAGAACTCCTCAAACTCAACACTCAAGGAACAAATAATCATGTCAAAAAATGGGCAGAAGACATGAACAGACACTTCGCCAAAGAAGACATACAAATGGCTAACAGACACATGAAAAAACGTTCATTATCATTAGCCATCAGGGAGATTCAAATAAAATTTCCCCTTTTTATAAGGACACTCATCATGTTGGAGTAGGACCCATGCTAATAGTTAATCTTAACTATCACCTCTTTAAAGACCCTATTTCCAAATAAGGTCACATTCTGAGGTAGTAGGAATAGCAGGAGTATGGTCAAGGTATCTTTTTTTTTTTTTTTTCCCCAAGAAATGTTTATTTTATTTTTTCAGTGTTACAAGATTTATTGTTCATGCACCACACCCAGTGCTCCATGCAATACGTGCCCTCCTCAATACCCACCACCAGGCTCACCCAGCCCCCCACCCCCTGGTCAAGGTATCTTTTGAAAGGGAACACAATTCAACACAAAACACTGTTCTATCTCTAGCACCTAACACTCCAGGCCTCTAATTCCCCCAATGAATGCTGAACGAATAAATGAATGAATTCATGGACGGACTTTTTAAAAGATTTTATTTTTATGTAATCTCTACACACAATGTGGGGCTCAAACTTACAACTCCAAGATCAAGAGTCACATGCTCTACCAACTGAGCCACTCAGGTGTCCCTCCATAGGTGGATTTTAAAGCATCTGAGCAATGATAAGAAATATGATGTCTATAAAAATAGAAATGGAAAGAAAACTTCCAAACTCTTTCTATGAGGGCAGCATTACCTTGATCCCAAAACCAGACCAAGACCCCACCAAAAAGAAGAATTACAGACCAATATCCTTGATAAACATGGATGAGAAAAGTCTCACCAAGATACTAGCCAATAGGATCTAATAGTACATTAAAAGGATTATTCACCACAACCAAGTGGGATTTATTCTTGGGCTGCAATGGTGGTTCAACATCTGCAAATCAACCAATGTGATACTCTACATTCATGAAAGAAAGTGTAAGAATCATATGAGCCTCTCAATAGACGCAGAAAAAGCATTGGACAAAGTACAGCATCCTTTCTTGATCAAAACTTTTCAGTGTAGGGATAGAGGGGACATACCTCAACATCATAAAAGCCATATATGAAAAACCCACAGTGAATATCGTTCTCTAGGGGGAAAAACTGAGAGCTTTTCCTCTAAGGTCAAGCACATGGCAGGGATGTCCACTATCACCACAGTTTTTCAACACAGTACTAGAAGTCCTAGCTTCAGCAATCAGAAAACAAAAAGAAATAAAAGGCATTTGAATCAGTAAAGAAGTCGAACTCTTGCTCTTTGCAGATAACATGATACTCTATGTGGAAAACTCAAAAGACTCCACCCCCAAATTGCTAGAACTCATACAATTTTTCAGCAAAGTGGCAGGATATGGAATCAGTTGCATTTCTATACACTAACAATGAGACAGAAGAAAGAGGAATTAAGGAGTTGATCCCATTTACAATTGCACCCAAAACCATAAGATCCCTAGGAATAAACCTAACCAAAGAGACAAAAGATCTGTGCTCAGAAAACTATAGAACACTCATGAAAGAAATTGAGGAAGACACAAAAAAATGGAAAAATGTTCCATGCTCATGGATTGGAAGAACAAATATCATTAAAATGTCTATGCTACCTAGAGCAATCTATACATTCAAAGCAATCCCTATCAAAATACCATCAACTTTTTTCACACAGCTGGAACAAATAATCTTGAAATTTGCATGGAATCAGAAAAGACCTTGAATAGCCAAAGGAATGTTGAAAAAGAAAACCAAAGCAGGGGGCATCACAATTCCGGACTTCAAGCTCTATTACAAAGTTGTAGTCATCAAGAATTATGGTACTGGCACAAAAACAGACCAATGGAACAGAACAGAGAACCCAGAGATGGACCCTCAACTCTATGGTCAACTAATCTTTGACAAAGCAGGAAAGAATATCCAATGGAAAAAAGACATTTTCTCTTCAACAAATGGTGCTGGGAAAATTGAACAGCCACGTTCAGAAGAATGAAAATGGATGATTTCCTTACACCATACACAAAAATAAACTCAAAATTGATGAAAGACCTAAACATGAGATAAGAATCCATCAAAATCCTAGAGGAGAACATAGGCAGCAACCTCTGTGAACTCAGCTGCAGCAACTTCTTGCTAGACACCTCTACAAAGGGAAGGGGAAACAAAAGCAAACATGAACTATTGGGGGCACCTGGGTGGGTTGGTTAAGTGACTGCCTTTGGCTAAGGGCATGATCCTGGAGTCCCAGGATCGAGTTCCGCATGGGGATCCCTGCTCAGTGGGGAATCTGCTTCTCCCTCTGACTCTCCCCCGTCTCATGCTCTCTCTCTCTCCCTCTCTCACTCTCTCTCTCAAATAAATAAATTAAATTAAATAAATGAAGTATTGGGACTTCATCAAGATCAAAAGCTTTTAATTTAAAAAAAATTTTTTAAGATCTTATTTATTTATTTGACAGAGAGAGAGAGATCACAAATAGGCAGAGAGATAGGCAGAGAGAGAGAGGGTAGCAAGCTCCCTGCTGAGCAGAAAGCCTGATGTGGGGCTCGATCCCAGGACCTTGAGATCATGACCTGAGCTGAAGGCAGAGGCTTTAACCCACTGAGCCACCCAGGAGCTCCAAGATCAAAAGCTTTTACACAGCAAAGGAAACAGTCAACAAAACCAAAAGACAACTGACAGAATGGGAGAAGATTTTTGCAAATGTCTTATCAGATAAAGGGTTAGTATCCAAGATCTATAAAGAGCTTATCAAACTCAACACCCAAGAAACAAATAATCCAGTCAAGAAACGGGCAGAAGACAGGAACAGACATTTCTCCAAAGAAGACATACAAATGGCCAATAGACACATGAAAAAAATGCTCCATATCACTCAGCATCAGGGAAATACAAATCAAAACCACAGTGAGATACCACCTCACACCAGTCAGAATGGCTAAAATTAACAAGTCAGGAAATGACAGATGTTGGAGAGGATGTGGAGGAAGGGGAACCCTCCTACACTGTTGGTGGGAATGCAAGCTGGTGCAGCCCCTCTGGAAAATAGTATGGAGATTCCTCAAAAGATTGAAAATAGAGCTACCGTATGACCCAGCAATCGCCCTACTGGGTATTTACCCCAAAGATACAAATGTAGTCATCCGAAGGGGCACTTGCACCCCAGTGTTTATAGCAGCAATGTCCACAATAGCCAAACTGTGGAAAAAGCCCAGATGTCCATCGACAGATGAATGGATAAAGAAGATGTGGTATATATATACCATGGCATACTACTCAGCCATCAAAAAAATGCAGTCTTGCCGTTTGCAATGACATGGATGGAACTAGAGGGTATTATGCTAAGTGAAATAATTCAATCAGAGAAAGATAGTTATCATATGAGCTCACTCATATGTGGAATATGAGAAACAAAACAGAGGATCATAGGAGAAGAGAAGGAAAAATAAAACAAGATGAAATCAGAGAGGGAGACAAACCATGAGACTCTTAATCATAGGAAACAAACTGAGGGTTGCTGGAGGGGAGGGGGTGGAGAAATGGGGTAACTGGGTGATGGATTTTAAGTAGGGCATGTGATGTAATGAGCACTGGGTGTTCTAGAAGACTGATGAATCACTGACCTCTACCTCCGAAACTAATAATAATAAAATAATAATAAAAAGAAAAATGGTGTTTGTGTGTGTGTGTGTGTGTGTGTGTGTGTGTGTACAACACACTCATGCACATGTGCATCTGTGTCCATGTGTTTCTCTGGAGACTGGGTCCCCTAGCCTTCCACCAGATCCTCAGTAATTTGTGGCCCTACAAGTGCTAAGACCCACTAGTTTATAGGGCAAGCACTGCTTTGCTATGATATAGGAGCCCATCATTTGACTCCACCTAGGTCTGCAGCCTGACCTTTTATGCCTCCAATACCCTGTCTCTAGTCACACTGAATGAACTGTGGATTCCCTTCATGAGCCATTCTCTTGCTCATCTCTGAGCCTTTGTATCTGTTGGTATCACCTCTGCCTAATCCAGAATCCATCCTAGTTCATCTGGCAGATTCCTACTCATCTTTTTAAAAATCAGCTGTGGGGTTAGCCCCTCCAGGAGAACTTTGACCTCTCTGGACAGAGGTAAGTCTTTCCCTTTTAGGCTCCCATGTTCACAACTTCAGTAAAGAATATACCATAGACAAATACGTCTGTGTCTTCCACTGGTCACCAATATCCTGGAGAATGAGGGTCAACTCTTATCTCTGAATCCCTACACTAGATGAGTGTCATTCACAGAATAGACCTTGAAGAATGAATTTAAAAAAAATGACTGCCCTGAGGAAGATAGGTTTCAAGAGAAGGGGGAGTGGGGGGAAACCAGAGGGGGAGATGAACCATGAGAGACTGTGGACTCTGAGCAACAAACTGAGGGTTTTGGAGGGGAGGGGGTGGGGGGTTGGGCGAGCCTGGTGGTGGGTATTGAGGAGAGCACGTATTGCATGGAGCACTGGGTGTGGTGCATGAACAATTAATCTTGTAACACTGAAAAAATAAAATAAACGTATTTGGGAAAAAAAGAATAAATTTCTTACTCTAACAATAAAATGTGTTGCTTACTAAACCAAGTACTGTTTCACCTCTAGACACTGCATGGCCACTCATGGTGGATGATATTCTAGGAAGAGGATATTCTAGAAAGAGGTGAGAGGTTGGCCTGCATCTGGCTGCCAAGTTCTCTTCCAAATCTGAGAGTTTCTGATTCCCTGAAAGCTTGACCATCATTTTTAATTTCCTTCTGACTGGAATGGGGCTTATGAATTGGATGACATATCACCTTTGAACTGACTGACTGGGCCAGGGTTAGAAAAGGTACTTTCCAGAAGTTCACCATCCCAGGCAGACTCACAGTGCCTGGCTTTGTCTTCTCAGCACCTCTGACTTCCCATCTGAAAACTGACTAATACTTGCTAATTTTATGTTCTGAAGTCCTTTGATGAAAATGCCATCTATGTAAGTATCAAGTAGTGTTATGAATAATAAAAAATGGATGAAGTTTCTATTGCTCACTCCTTGAGCGATACTATAAAAAATGGATGTCTCTTGCAAAATTATAGGTCCTGTGTGCACTGGAGAAAAGAGACTGATAAAGCATATTCAATCCCTTGATCCTTTGAATTCAACGTGCAATGTATTTGCTTTTCCAAGACTCTCCTGTCTTAGTCCATTCCAGCTGCTGTGACAAATTACCATAGACTAGGTGACTTATAAACAACAGGAACTTATTCTTCACGGTTCTGGAGACTGGAGAAGTCCAGGATTAAGACACTGGAAGATTGGATGTCTGGTGAGATCCCATTTCCTGCTTCATAAATGGCCATCTTCTGGCTATGTCCTTCCATGGCTCAAGGGCGAGGGAGTTCTCTGGTGTCTATGACAAAGACACCAATCCCATTCCTGAGGGCGGCATGCTCATGACCTACTCTCTTCCCAAAGGCCCTACCTTCTAGTACTATCACACTGAGGGTTAGGATTCCAACATCTACATTTTGAGGCAGACACACACATATTCAGTCTGTAGCATCTCCTGATTATGAAAATGCCATAGAACCTTTCTGTGTCACCGTGGGCTGTACTCAGTAGACTTCCATCCCCGACAGTGGAGCCTCACCGCAGTGGCTATCTGTGCTCTGTCTACTCAGAACAGTGCTCCCCTTCTGGGAAATGCTCCCTTCTCTATTCCAGCCATGCACTGGAAGGACTACAGCTATGTTCTTAGAGAACTCTGTTACCTGGACACAGTGATTGGTATAGACACGGGCACCTGATCCAAGGTAGGCCAATCCTTCCTGAGATCTTTTAATAGTTGACATTAGAAAGAGGGAGCAGAAATTCCTCTCTTGCAGAAACTCTGGGAAGTATGAGCACAGCACTGGCCAGCTGCCATGCGTCCAGCTCTGCGGAAGACATTTTCTGAGAATGAAGCTGACACTCAGAGAGGCAGAGATGGGAGTCAGAAAAAGAAAGAGAGAGGAAAAGAGAAAGAGAGAGAATCCTGTCAGTTTTTCAGGTCCTTCGTGCCAGTTGTCTCTGCCCTTCCCTTGGCTTGATTATGCGAAAGAGTAGGTCTCTCTTTTCTGTATAAGCAAAATTCCAGCTGGGGTTAAGTCACTGGCAACCACAAGAATCCTGAGTAATATGCGCGTGGGACATGCTATTAGCTCTGGAAATGAGTGAGAAGCCTTAAGCCTCTATACTTTCAGCTCAAGACAAGGTATTTTCTTTTTCAAACGACTTTATTGAGGGTTGATTCACATATGAAGAGCTATACATTAAATATCAACATATAAAACTTGATGAGTTTGGAGAGAAGTATATACCTGTGAAGCAAGCATCATCATCTTTTTTTAAGTTTAAGTCATCTCTACACCCAACGTGGGGTGCAAACTCATGACCCGGAGATCAAGAATCACATGCTCTTCCAATTGAGCCAATGAGGTGCCCTTTATAATCTTTGCCATCAATATATTTGCCTCTTCATTTTTATAATCATCATCAATCATCATCATCATCATCATCACCACCATTTTGTGATAAGAACACTTAAACACAAGATCTATCCTCTTAGGCAAAATCTCAGTATACAATACAGCATTGTGAACTGTAAGCGCCTGTATGTAACTGGACCATAGAGCTCTAGGACTTACTCATTTTACACCTGAAAGTTAGTACCCTTTGACTAATATCTCCCTGTTTCACCATCCCCCAGCCCCTGGCAACCAACATTCTACTCTCTGCTTCTATGAGTTTGACTATTTTAGTAAGTGGGATCATATAGTATTTGTCCTTCTGCGTATCTGGCTTTTTTCACTTTACATAGTGTCTTCCAGGTCCATGAGACAAGGCATTTACTACCCAAGGAACTTTTCTCAAGACTCAAGAACATCCACTCCTTCTCCCACGGCAATAACCCAGTGGGCGGGGGTGGTGTAAAAGGAAAGAGAAGGAGCTGACTTGCACATGAAAGGGGCTTTACAGATCACACGGTCAAGCCTTCATTGTACAGATGTGGAAATGGGGCTCCAGAGAGGGGATGAGATGATGCTCCCGAAGTCACACAGTAAATCAGCAACATAGCCAAAAATAGATTCCAGTCTTCCTCATTTCTTCTAATTCACTAGTTTTCCATCGGCTCCCCAATCTGAAATCATATAAAGGAAATTGCGACACATTTTTTTTTTAAATACCAAACTTTGTTTTCTTCACGGGATATACATCAACCTCTCCTCCCACTCATTCTGTTCTTTCAAGTTAATGACTTTGGAAAATGTCAGGAATTTCAATTTATGTACCTGCTGGAGAGTTATGGCCATGACACTTAAAATTTTAGTTCTGCAAACTACTTTGACTCATATTCAATTCTCAACCTTGGCTTGAAAGTCTAATGAAGGATCAGGTCCTTAGCCTTTTTATTTTCCTCTTATAAAACTTCCGCTATATTTGGCCTTTAAAAGAATGGTATGACCAGCTTTCATTTTGATAATTGCATCCTCAAGAATTCCACAAACTGATGAAACTGTCATAGCTGTGGAAGCTTCCTGCAGCCATTAAGAAAGTATAATAGGTATTTTGCAAATGATGATGAGATTCACGTCATTGTCAGGCCTTATTTTGCAAATGATGATGAGATTCACGTCATTGTCAGGCCCTTAAATAATTCTTCAAAGGGAAATGTGTGCAAGTAAGCTCTTGCTTGTTATCCATCAGTTTGATGGCCAATCAATCAATCATTGAGTGCCTAGTAGGTACCTAGCACTGCTCAAGTTGTGGAATAAAGCAAGTATGGCCCCTGAGACCCTTAAAATACATTACTATAGGGGCGCCTGGGTGGCTCAGTGGGTTAAAGCCTCTGCCTTCGGCTCAGGTCATGATCTCAGTGTCCTGGGATCGAGTTCCGCATTGGGCTCTCTGCTCAGGGGGGAGCCTGCTTCCCCCTCTCTCTCTGCCTGCCTCTCTGCCTATTTGTGATCTCTCTCTCTGTCAAATAAATAAATAAAAATTTCAAAAAGAGTCTATTAAAATACATTACTATAGATATGTTTCCCATTTTATTTTTTTTATGATTTATTTATTTATGTTGTAGGGGGAGAGGCAGTGGGAGAGGGAGAGAGAGCCTCAAGTAGACTCAGTGCTGAGTGCGTGAGCCCTACGTGGGGTGGGGCTCTACATAGGGCTCAATCTCACGACCCTGAGATCATGATCTGAGCCGAAACCAAGAGTCAGATGCTTGACCCACTGCGCCACCCAGGCACCCCAATATATTTTCCATTGTAAGCATACAGCAGCTTTCCCATGGTGGCTTACTCTTCTTACAATAGGAAGCCACGTGGTAGACTGGAAAGAGCCCAGGCTTTGGAATCAGACTGATGGAACTGAATGAACTTCACTAACTGTGCAAACCCGGAGAAGTCGCAGCCCACCACTGCCCCTCACTCTCTTCATCTGTAAAGTTATTATAATGAACAACATATATATTAATAACACTATTGATAAATACCATCAGCATTTTAATTAATAGCTAATAAGTCAAGCTGTCAATTAGTACTTAACATTAACATCATTAATTAAGGCTAATATTATTAACCAATATTGTTAATAACATTAACATTAATAATTAATATTAACTTTAATCGATATTGATGTTGATATTTATTTATTTATTTTTAAAAGATTTTATGGATTTATTTGACAGAGAAAGAGCGATTACAAGGAGGCAGAGAGGCAGGCAGGGGGAGGGGAAGCAGGCTCCCCGCCGAGCAGAGAGCCCGATGCGGGGCTTGATCCCAGGACCCTGAGATCATGACCTGAACCGAAGGCAGAGGCTTTAACCCACTGAGCCACCCAGGCGCCCCAATGTTGATATTTATTATAAGAAAGAATTTATTAGTCTAGTAATTACACCTACCCTTCAGGGTTGTTCTGATGATGAAACGACCATTGACCTGCCATATAGTAGGTGTTCAATAAGTTCCAACGAGTATTATGAAGAATGACTGGTACATGTTTGTGTCCAATTGTTAATGGAAGTGTGGCAACTCAGGAAAGCAGGCAGTACAGTGTAGCAATCAAGAACATGGGCTCCCGAGTCTGCCAGAATTGGGGTTCAGTCTCCGTCATAGCACTTTCACTAGCTGTGTGACCTTGGACAGACCGCTAAACTCCTCAGATCTTAGTGTTCTTGTCTCTTAGATGAGGATAGCAGAAGGACAGAATCTACCCCAAAGGGCTGTTGGCACAGTTTAGTGCGATGCCACCTCGAGAGAATTGAGCACAGAGTGTTCGCTCGAGGGTGAGGTTGTCAACATCTGTGTCATAGAAACACCGTGGCCCCCTTACAAATCACTGTTATTTAGATACCATTTTCTTTCCAATAATCACAGGTGGGAACAACTGAGTCACTCATTTTCATTTGCTTTTTGTCACGAGGGTCTGAAATAGCAGCATAAAATAGACTTAAGGGTACTTCTAAAAAAAACACTTAAAGATTTTCAAGATGATACACCGCACTTCCAGCAGTGGATTATTTTTTTCAGAGCGAGAGAGCCAGCTCTTCTGCAGAAATTCTTCTAGACACTCATGTAGCTAAGCACTCTAGTGTTTGGGGGACCTTGAGAGAAGAGGTACACTGTGAGTATATACAAGTGTTTACAACAAAGTGAAGTTAGTCCTTTAGGCACTAGGGGATGGAGTACAACTAATATTTCATCACGGAAATCCAACGGCTCATAGAGTTCTAGAGGAAAGAGAAGGCTGTCCACAGATTGCACTTTCAAATGCATTTTGTAAAAAAAAAAGAAAAAAGATGAATTTAAACACTATCACTGCGTTAAAATTGTTAACATTAATTCTTTTAAAATATGTACATTTTTTTAAAGTTTTCAAAAAGATTTTATTTATTTATTTGAGAGAGAGAGAAAGAACATGAGAGGGGAGAAGGTCAGAGGGAGAAGCAGACTCCCCACAGAGCTGGGAGCCTGATGCGGGACTCGATCCCGGGACTCCAGGACCATGACCTGAGCCGAAGGCAGTTGCTTGACCAACTGAGCCACCCAGGCGCCCCTGTACGTTTTTGAAATAAAAAAAAGATGGCGCTGGATGCAGCATCAGGGAGGAAACAGAGAAGGAAAAACAGTCACTGACTATCAGCCACATTACACAGTCTCACTTAACCCTCCGGCTGCCCATGTTATCCCCATGTCGTGGAGGAGAAACAGGCCCAGTAACATGGTGGACCTTGATCTGGAGCACACAGTGAAGCAGGGACTCGAACACGGGTCTATTTAATTTCAAACAGCACATTCACTCCAGACCTGACCCTTGCACTGCCTCCTATGACCTCAGTGCTCTTGAACGTGCCATTTTGTTTATCTGTCTTGTTGCTTAGGTTGCCTTTGGCTTCATATATTAGAGCAACTAACACCAGTTTGAACAATCAATTTAATTTTCTCACATAATAAAAACTTTGGAAACAAGTGTTTCTAGAGAAGGGACTGCAGCTTGAGCCCCCCGTTCTCTCTTTCTACTCTGCCACCTTCAGTGGGAAAGCAAAGTCTCCCACTCCGCACTGTATTCAGCAGCTCCAAGCATCACACAAGCACCAGACAACTTCCAGAAGCAGGAAGTGGGTGGAGGGAGACCTTCTCTATCCCTCTCTCTTTGATCAGAGAAGAGAACTTTTCTCAGAAGCCTCCTTTCACCCCCCTGCTAGCAGACTTCTCCTTTGTCTCATTGACCAAACTAGGCCACATGACCAACCATAAAGGTGGCAAGAGAAATGGGATCACCATGCTTGGCTTGGACCAGTAATGACAGCAGCCAAGGACACCTGAGATCAAGAGCTCTTGGCTTGAAGGCCTGATACAGTCAGGGTTCTGTTGTCAAGGAAGACGTGGAGGTGGGAAGGCCAATGACCAGTGTCCAACATGGTCTGACTTAGCCTCCATTTCCTTTTCAACCAGAGAGAAAGTTGTTCTGGGCCGCCTCTCAATGAGATGGAGGAGAAGGCTCTAGGTGCAGTTAAAAAAACACAACAAACCCTCCTCCCCAACCCTGAGACAGATAAAAACACACCAATGAACATATGCACTGTCCACTCAAGTTCTTTCTCTATCCCTCAAACTACACTGGTCTTTTGTAAGTCTTTTTCCCCACCAAAGCGGCACTTGACATTCTTTTTAAACTAGTTTGTGAAGATGGTGGTCCTAGGGGTGGGAGGGGATAGCTGGGACCTCGTCCTTCCTTGGCTTCCCTCCTCCCCCGACCCTATCATCTAATCACCATCAGTCTGGGTATAGGAACTAGTCCTGTCAAAAGAGAAGGGAGGAAGGAAGGAAGGAAGGAAGGAAGGAAGGAAGGAAGGAAGGAAGGAAGGAAGGAAGGAAGGGAGGGAGGGAGGGAGGGAGGGAGGGAGGGAGGGAGGGAGGGAGGAAGGAAGGAAAGAAGGGAGGGAGGGAAGGAGAAAGAGACAAAGAGAGAAAAGAAAGAAAATACAGCGAAATAGTCCACTGCAGTAGCATAATGGATAGACCCAGAAGAAATTTGTTTTCTGTTTGATTTCTAAGTGAATTTTATTTGACCACAAGTCTATCCCAATAGGAAAATTTTCTACCACATCCTGTATTGTGCTTAAAAAAAAAATCAGCAGTCGTCACATTTTCTTTAAAAGCGACTGTCAGATTAAATCTTGTAACAGCTTAGTGACTTAAAACACCTCCCCAGAATGGTTAAGGGATGTGTGCTATGGTAAGAATTCTCATTTATTATTTTGTATTCAATATTTTACCATCAGCCACTTACCCCTGGGGAAATGGAGAAACTGAATACTTGTCAAAATATTACGTAGCCCTTCTAAAATTGCGGGGCTGTGAAACTGTATTTGCACTGTAAATCAGATTTTTTTTTTGTAACTCAGATTTTTTATAACACTCTCTTTCTTCCCGTGATGTAGAAAATTTCCTTTCCTTTCTTTATGGGAAATGTTCTTGTTTTTCCACAGATTTTTTTCGAAAGGCTTATAGCAGACCATTTTTTACCTCTCCAATGATAGCGATTCGGTCATCATTTCAACCTTTTTCTCTAGTCCTTTTAATTACTTCTTGAGCTGGGAAAATATAGAAGAGCTGACTCTTCTGTGCAAGCATCTCAACTATTTCCTCGAGTAAAATGAAGTGAAGAGGGAGTAATTTATCTTATGAGTCTGATCAGTCCTCGTCGTGGATAGTCAGTCTAGAACAATTTACCCCACCTTGGTCTCAACAGCCTTGGAAAGAGGAAAGGCGAAAAAGTACCTGAGTTAGGATCAAGGTACCCCTTTATCTGGCCTTGACTGTGTTTTCATTCAGTCACTCACGATCAGTAGCTGTACCCTTCCTGTGTGCCAGGCACTGAGGAAACAGCAACGAAGAACACAAAGTTCTCTGCCCTCCAGAAGTTCATACCCACCCTGTGCTGGGGAAAATATTATCCTCCAACGAGCCCGGGAGCTCCAATTGGAGCCCGTATGCCTGGAATAATCATTCCTAATGTTTATTAATTGCACTGTGCTTTATGTGTAGAGGTTAAAAGACGCAAAATCCTAGTATTTGATTTTTTTTTTTTAAGATTTTATTTATTTGACAGAGAGATCACAAGTAGGCAGAGAGGCAGGCAGAGAGAGAGGGAGAACCAGGCTCCCCGCTGAGCAGAGAGCCCGATGCGGGGCTCGATCCCAGGACCCTGAGATCATGACCTGAGCCGAAGGCAGAGGCTTTAACCCACTGAGCCACCCAGGCGCCCCTGATTTTTTTTTTTTTAACCAACAGAAATGAGAATTTCAGAAGGGTTGACCAATCGTTATCACGTGAAATTCTCATAAGGATTCCATCAGGTCAGTAATACATCCTCTCCACTTTACATATGGGGAAGGGAGGCTGGGAGAAGTTCAATAATGTAGCCACTTGGCACAGCTGGACTTTGAAGTCGGATGTTTGATTCAGGAGCCAGAGCTTTTAGACTCTACCCTATGCTGTCCTCCTAAGTTAGTGTCGCTACTTCCCACCACGCTGTTTCTCGCCGCAGGGACCACTCGTCAGTTACTGATATATTCACTTAAAAGCAAAAATCTGGACTTCACGAATTCAGCAGTTCTAATGAAATCAATTATACAGATACTCATTGCCTGGCCTGGATCTGAAGTGTCCAAATGATTCGTGTGAAATTTCTTACAGATTTGAAAAGTTATTTTGAAAACGGTCTCATTGGATGTTTGAAATCAAATGAGGGGAGGGATCAAGACTATTATAAAATACATACTTAATCTAAAAGCGGGATATTCGGGTCACATCCCTGGTCCTTCCCTATAGTTGATGTCCCTGTCATACAGCTTATGTCTGATGATATATCACTATATTCTCAGGCCCCCTGGCTAAGGAATGTCAAGGTCTTTTTTTTTTTTTTAAGCCTTCCTCCTTCATCTTTTGACGATATCCACTAACTCATTAATCAACAAAGCCTGATAGTGCTACAAAGCTCATCTCTTAACTCCAACGTCATATCGCCCCTTGCTACTGTTTGGCAGTATGGAGACAGAGCAGAAGATGACACCGACGGACGATCCAGCTGCACCCATGGTTTTGTTCACCCAGATGCATGTGCAACAAGAACACGGGGTTTCTTTTTTTGTAAAGATTTTTTATTCTTATGAGGGAGGGGAAAGGGCAGGGGGAGAGGGAGAAAAAGTCTCAAGCAGACTCTGAGCTGAGCCTGGAGTCTGACATGAGGCTCGATCCCACGACCCTGAGATCATGACCTGAGCCGAAATCAAGCGCGTGCTGCCCAACTGGCTGAGCCACCCAGGCACTCTGAGAAGGCAGGGTCTCTTGACATTGTTCTACTTGTTTGTCCTGTGTCCATGTGATGCTCGGCACGTCAAGGCAGTACGGCCGCCCACTTGGAATCCTTGACAGCAGAATCCCCATGAAAACCTGAAAGACTCTGAGCTCAATAGGAATTTGAGAATAAAGCTGCCTACGTGGGAGGTTCCTCAGTGGAGGTTGGATGCCTGGCGCTCCGTGGAGGAACCATGAAAGGTCAAACATCAGATGAGGGCAGAAATGAGATCAGGGGTAAAGTTAAAGAGGCTCACTCATCAGGCTTTAGTATTCCCCCCAAGTCTCCCCCGACCACATGTGTTAGTTTCCTAGGGTTGTCACAATAAATTACCACAAAATGTGGCTCGAAACCACAGAAATGGATTCTCTTACAGAGTCTGAGATCAAGGTGTCAGCAGAAGACTCCTTTTGGAGGTGCTGAGGGAGAAATCGGGTCTCTGCCTGTCTCTCAGCTTCTAGTGCTGGCTGGCAACTCTTGGCCTTCCACGACTTGTACCGGCGTCACCCAATTTTTGCCTCCATTATCGCATGTCTGTCTTCCCTGTGTGGGTCTGTGTCTTCACATGACCTTCTTATAAGGACGCCACTCACAGACTTTAGGGCCGACCCTAATCCAGTACGACCTCATCTTATTTCAACTAAGTATTTCTGCAAATACCCTATTTCCAAACACGGCCATGTTCTGAGAGGACACGAATTTTGAGGGGGACACTGTTTAACCCAATACACCGTATATTAGGATTTAGTACTAGCCGAATTATCGTGGGTGCTTGATAGGACGACTAGACTCTTCTTTAACTTTTTCTTCCTGGGGGAAAACAAACAAAAACAAAACTCCCATTTTGAAGGAATGTATGCCATAGCAGACTCTGAATGGAATGTTTCTGGTTGCTCTTTTGTGAGTTCCCCCTTTCTTGGAAATCACGGAATTGGGAAATGTGTTCACAGCTTCCCGTTAGTAGATGGTGTTAATGATGGGCCTCTGATTCTTACTGGAGTCAACCAGTCCATTCTCAAGACATCTTGGTGTTGCCCGCCACCCACCTTTTGCCTTTTTCCCAAACCACATATTAACATACCAACCAGCTTCCAGCAACATCAGCCGGGTAATCATTGTAATTTCAAAGAAAACATAGCTGATCTCATCAACTTGGGCAAAGACTCTTGGAAGCAAATACCATGACATAATTCAATTATTGAATCAAATAGTCGTAATATTACCCATTATTGACACAGTTCGTGACCATCTTATTCGCATGGCCATTGGTTAGGACTTTTATGAATCCTACAGATTGAAACCAGCCAACTTGGATTCTCTGAACAGGCTACAAATTCTAGGGCTTTCCCATTCTGTGACTCCTCAGAGGGGGGGCCTCATTCACAGTGAAGCTTGCCAACTACAGAGTTGACGAAGACAGCACGGCTCTGCTACCAAAGGAGCAAAACCTTCTTACCATTACCATAACTTTCATCTTTGTTGCCTTTTTTTTTTTTAAGATTATTTATTTATTTGTCAGAGAGAGAGCACAAGCAGCGGGAGTGGCAGGCAAAGAGAGAGGGGGAAGCAGGCTCCCTGCCGAGCAAGAAGCCCGATGCGGGACTCGATCCCAGGACCCTGGGATTATGACCTAAGCTGAAGGCAGCCACTTAACCAACTGAGCCACCCAGGTGTCCCTAACTTTCATCTTTGAAATGGAAATCTCAAGATAGAGACAGCTGATTATGGTGAGAAATATAGCAAAGGCCCTTGTCTTGGGCAAAGTAGGGGTGATGAGAATGCAAAACTATATCATGATGAAAATGTAGACCCTTCAGATCATCTGGAGAACTTTCTTCTTTCTGTTCAGGATTGTCTGTTTTATTTGCTTCATGATAACATAAAAGCCTCTCACTCTCTCCCAAGGACAAGGCTGAATGAGATGCAAGCAACTGTTGAAATCCTCATGTTTGCTCAAGTTCTGGTGTAGAGGGAAAATTCTATTACCTACCAGCAATATTTTTAAAAACTAAGCATGTCCGGTCTGTTCTTCGCAAATTTACCGATCAGATAAATCCTTCACCAAATAAGAAAAGAGCTTACTAGTAATTCCTGGGAAAAGATTTGCACTGACAAATATTTCAAATCTATTTCATCCCTGTCACCTGACATATCATTTTGTGCAAAAATCAGCCAGTCAAAAAGAACTTCAGAAGATCATTTGTTGTTGATGGTTTGTAATTATTTATGTCAATGAAGAAAAATATTTTTTTTGCTGTGACAAAGTCTGAATATCCCCACTCTGCACCCCTACCTCACCTGCGCACCCTCAAACAACTAGAGAACCCAAAATAAGCCCTTAATGCCACTCAGATAGACGTACTACAGTGTCCCTAAAGCACAAATATACATAATAAACATAGAGATGGAAGTCAAGGCAGGGAATGTGGCTTAGTACCCACCTTTTCATTGGTCTTTAAATAAACACATGTGTTTACTACCCTTCCACTTCGGACAATTTTTTTTCTGTCATTTGCTGTACGGGGAAAATGTAGCTTCATGAAGCACTTTTGTAAGTGTGAGCTTACAAAAAAACCCAAATGTCTAATGTGTATGTGTGTGTTTGCTTATTTTTTTCATCTTTATGGAGGTATAATTTACAATTAAATTGTAGTATATTTAAAGTGTAGGGCGCCTGGGTGGCTCAGTAGGTTAAATCTCTGCCTTTGGTTCAGGTCATGATCCTGGGGTCCTGGGATCGAGCCTCTGCTCAGTGGGATGTCTGCTTCTCCCTTTACCCCTTCCCCATAAATAAATAAATAAAATCTTAACAAAAAGAAAGTGTACAACAGGGTGATTTGATATACATATACATTGTGAAAGGAGTCTCACTATCAAATTAATTAATGCATTCATCACCTCACATAGTGATTTTTTATGCAAGAATGTTTAAGTTTTACTCTCAGCAAATTTCAGTGATACAATACAGTATCATCAGCTATAGTCACCGTGTTATGCATGAGATCCTCAGAACTATATCATCTTATAACTGCAAGTTCGTACCCCTTTCCCAGCCTCTTCTAACTTCCCCACTCCCCAGCTCCTGGCAACCCCCAATTCTACTGTGTTTCTATGAATTTGAATTTTTTCTTCCTTTTTCTTTCTTTATTTTAGATTTCATATATTAGCAATACCCTGTAATATCTTTCTCTGTCAGGTTTATTTCACTTAGCATAATGCCCTCCAGTTTTATCCATGTTGTTGTAAATGATACAATTTCCTTCTTTTTAAAGATTGAATAATATTCCATTGTATCTGTATGTACATCACGTTTTCTTATCCCTTTATCCATCAACAGGTACTTGTTTCCACACCTTGGTTATTGTAAATAATGCTGCGATGAACATGGGAGTAGATATCTCCTTTAGATAATGGTTTCATTTCCTTTGGATATAAACTTGGTAAGGAGGATTGCTGGATCACATGGTAGTTCTATTTTTAATTTTTTGAGGAACCTCCATCCTGTCTCCCATAGTGGTTGTACCAATTTGCATTCCCACCAACAGTGCAGGAGGGTCCTTTATTTCTCCATAACCTCTCCAGCATTGGGGTTTTTTGTTTGTTTGTTTGTTTGGTTGGTTTTTTTTTTTTTTTATCTCTTTGATAATAGCCATCCTAACCGGTGTGAGGTAGTATCTCACTGTTGTTTGAATTTGCATTTCCCTGATGATGAGTGATGTTGAGCATCTTTTCATGTGCCTGTACATCTTCTTTGGAAAAATGTCTATTTAGGTCCTTTGTCTATTTTTAAATTGGGTTAATTGGATGTTTTCGTTTTTGTTTTTTTGTTATTGGGTTGTATGTGTTCCTTGTGTATTTTGGATATTAACCCTTTATGAGATATGTGGTTTGCCAATATTATCTCCCATTCCATAGGTTGCCTTTTCATTCTGTTGAATGTTTCTTTTGCTGTGCAAAAGCTTTTTAGTTTGATGTAGTCCTACTTGTTTGCTTTTGCTGTCAAATCCAAAAAAAAAAAAAAAAATCATTTCCAAGACCAGTGTCAAGGAGCTTATTTTCCTATGTTTTTTTTTTCTAGGGGTTTTATAGTTTCAGGTCTTAATGGTCAAGTCTTTAATCCATTTTGAGTTGGGTTTTGTGTGTGCTGTAAGTCAGAGATCCAGTTCCATTCTTTTGCATGTAGTTGTCTAATTTCCCCAACACCATTTACTGAGGAATCTGTCCTTTCCCCATTGCATAGTCTTAACCCCTTTGTCAAAAATTAATTGGCCATAGATGCATGGGTTTATTTCTGGGCTCTGTGTTCTGTTCCATTGAACTATGCATCTGTTTCTATGCCACTACCATATGGTTTTGACTATGAAAGCTTTGTAGTACAGTTCGAAATCAGGAAGTGTGATGATTCTAGCTTTCTTCTTTTTTTCTACGTATTTGCTTTAGCTATTCAGGGTCTTTTGTTTTCATACAAATTTGAGGATCATTTGTTCTAGTTCTGTGAAAAATACCATTGGAATTTTGACAGGAATTACCCTGACTCTGTAGATTGCTTTGGACAGTATGGACATTGGAACAATATTAATTCTTCCAATTCATGAGCATGGAACGTCTTTCCATTTATTTGTGTCTTCTTCCATTTCTTTCATCAGTGCCTTACCATTCTCAGTGTACAGGTCTTTCACCTCCTTGGTTACATTTATTCCTATGTATTTTATTCTTTTGATACTATTATAAATAGTATTGGTTTATTTTTTGAGGCATTTTAGAATGCCTTATTATTTTTCCCTTTTTAAAAAAACATAGAACACTTCATGGATTTGCATGTCACCCTCACACAGGGACCGTCCTGACCTTCTCTGTATTGTTCCAGTTTGAGTATATGTGCTGCTGAAGCAAGCACCGTGGTATTGTTTTCTTAATTTCTCTTTCTGATAGTTGTCTCAGGTCGTGATCTCAGGGTTGTGAGACGGAGCCCTGCATTGTACTGGGCTCTGTGCTCAGTGGGGAGTCTGCCAAAGTTTCTCTCTCCCTCTGCCCCTCCCCTTGCTTGTGCACTCCCACTCTCTCTCTCTCTAAAATAAATAAATAAATAAATCTTAAAAAAAAAAAAAAGACCGCAACTGATTTTTGCATGTTGACTTTGTATCCTGCTACCTTACTGAATTTCTTTATTAATTCCAACAGATTTTTGGCTATGGTCTTTAGGGTTTTCAATGTATAATATCATGCCATCTACAAATAGAGACAATTTTACCTCTTCACTTACAATTTGGCTTCTTACTCCTTCTTCAGATGCCTCTTATCTTTTTTTCTTGCTTGATTGTTCCAGCTAAGACTGCCAGCACTGTGTTGAATAAAAGTAGCAGGAATAGGCACCTGCATTAGAATTACTTGTGATATTTCTTTAAAAAATACCCATTTCTGGGCCCCTTTGACTCCTTTTCTCTTCCTGCACATTGGCGTGCCCCAGCACTTCTGCTGTCTACCTTAATTTACTTTCCTTTTACTATTCTAACTTCTTCTTCTTCTTCTTCTTCTTTAAGATTTTCATTTATTTATTTGACGCAGAGAGTGAGAGATCACAAGTAGGCAGAGAGGCAGGCAGAGGGAGGGGGAAGCAGGCTCCCTGCTGAGCAGAGAGCCCGATGCGGGGCTCGATCCCAGGACCCTGAGATCATGACCTGAGCTGAAGGCAGAGGCTTAACCCACTGAGCCACCCAGGTGCCCCTATTCTAACTTCTTTAGTCTATTCTCAACACAGCAGCCAGAGTGATCTTTTAAAACTCTTAAGTTAGATCCTGCTTCTCTTCTCTCCTCAGAATTCTCCAGGGGCTGCAGTCACAAGGTCCTTCCTCAGAGTTCAGTTCTCAAGGGGCTCCTGGACTGTTCTTTTCTCTCATTGTACCTTCAGGCCAAGGAGTCAGTTGCCCCTACCTCATCCCTGTGACCTCTGTGACCTTGTCTCTTTTTGTCCTCCACCTGGGGTCACTGTGTTCCAGTCAGCAAGCCTCCTTGATATTTCTTAGGTCTGTTTCTGCCTCAGCCCTTTGTTTTTGGCCCAGATACCCACATTGGTTATTGCCTCACTTTTTAAAGGCCTTGCCCAATGTCACCTTCCCTCAGTCTTTCCTTTTCTGTAAAATAGCAACCCTGTCTATGCCCTGCTGGGCAGCTCCCAGTTCTCTCACCTTGTCTTATTTTCTCCATATCATTACCTAGCATATTATGGATCCATTGTTAGTTTGTTTACTGCCTGTCTCCCTGCACTAAAATGTAAGCTCCAAAAAGGAAGAGATTTTTTAAAAATATTTTCTTTCTTTTTAATATTTTCTTTTTTAAAAAATTATGTATTTATATGACAGAGAGAGAGAGAGCACAAGGAGGGGGAGCGGCAGGCAGAGGGAGAGGGAGAAGCAGGCTCTGTGCGGAGCAGGGAGCCTAATGTTGGGCTCGATCCTGGGACCCTGGGATCATGACCCCAGCCAAAGGCAGACGCTTAACCAACTCAGCCACCCAGGTGCTTAAGGAAGAGATTTCTTTTCCCCCACAACTCCAGCCCTAGTGTCTAGCATGGCACATGGGAGACCCTAAAGAAACATTTTTGAATAGATGAATGAATGAATGAACCAAATATAGGCGTGTAAACACCAAGATTAAGATGAATACACACTAAAGTGGTCATAGGGAAACCTCTGGGAGTGGGATTATGGAAAGGGGACTTCCATTTTGACTTCAGCTTCTCCACTGTTTGAATTTGTATAGCAAGCATGCATTACCCTTGGGATTAGAAAAATAGAAATAATGGGGATTTTGAAAAGAAAACAAGCTTTCAAGGGCCAAAAAGCTGCTTAGGAGATTTGGTTGGGCAGCAGGTGGCAGGGTTGATTCAACTTGTGCTTGGCTCTGCCAGGCTGGTGTGCTTCGGAGCCCACAGGCATGCTGGCTGGTGCTGGCGGAATGCCAGGGAGCGTGGTGTGCACACAGCAAACAAGTCTGCAGTTAACACACAGCACGGTGTGACCAGTGGCGTATCCGGGTGTGGGGTTACCGCAGATATTTTTGTAATCTTCTGTGCACTTTTCTGTATATTTTGATTTCTTTTCCGTCATGAACATGTAGCATGTGTGGACTAGGGGAAAGAAAAGCATTTCATCTTTGGAAAAGGACATTTTAAAAGGTGTCAAGTCCCAAGCAGGAGGCTTCCCCCTGGGGTCCAGACTTTAGAAGTTCCCTGCCTGTGCAGGGAAATGGCCATCCTTGGTCAAATGCCCACCGATCCTGTTGTAGTCAGACAACATTGGGAAGGATGGGATCTCACGGACATTTAGGCTCACAGAAGCAACATACAGAGTCTCTGTGGAAAGACAGGCAAATTGTTAGCATGTCTAGTACAGCAAGCCTGGAAACTGTGGTCTGATGCGAACCCAGACCAAAGGGCTCTGTCCACTGATAAGGACTTACAAATCTTTCATGATATTCCTGTGTCCCGTCTATTCTCAGAGAATCCCAGAATTGTCAGGTCCGAAGGTTCACTCGACCTACTGACGCCTTGTCCTAGCCCTGGCTCGTTGGTCCCCACTCAGTGCAGTCACTGAAAGAAAATGTAAATTCATAATATGGAATTTCATTCAGTCGTGAAAAGGAATGAACTACTGAACATGCTATAACACAGAGGAACCTTGAAAACGTGCTAAGGTAAAGAAGTTCGTCACAAAAGAACACATACTCTATGATTCCATACATATGGAAGTCCAGGATAGAGACATCTATAGAGACAGAGAGAACATTAGTGGTTACTTAAGACGGGAGGTGGGGAGTGAGGGTAGGGAAATGAGAGCTAAACAATAGGAAGTTTCTTCTTGAGGTTATGAAAATTCCACATTTCTTTTTTTATTTAATTAATTTATTTGACGCAGAGAGAGAGAGATCACAAGTAGGCAGAGAGAGAGGGGAGAGCAGGCTCCCCACTGAGCAGAGAGCCCGATGTGGGGCTTGATCCCTGGACCCTGGGATCATAACCTGAGCCGAAGGCAGAGGCTTTAACCCACTGAGCCACCCAGGTGCCTCAAATTCCACATTTCTAAAATTAACTCTGGTGACGGTTGCACCCATCTTTGAATACACTAAAATTCACATCTCCCCAGAAGTCGACATGGCAGAACCGAAAACATCCCTTTTCTCAGACTGGTGAGAAATCGTTCGAGCGAAGGAAAAGTGTTAGAGACTCTAACTTCCAATTAATTTTGCCTCATCATGAGATGAGTCATGACATGCACGGAGACACAAATCCCAACACAGGTGGTCAAGTGTGGTAGTGAAATTCCACCCTGGAGCGTGGGATTCTCCCCCACTAGTTTTAAGAATGAAAGCATGAGGGGATGGGCGTGTGGGAGACAGCATTAGACTTTCCCAAAGAGTGGTTACTGTGAACAGAGCAATTGCTTTTGCCCGTGGGAAGTGTTGCCTTTAGATGTGGGACAGGCGGTGGCCAGGAGGGCAGAATTTCTTTCAGGAAGTGGAAAATGACCCAACTCATTGGACTGACCAACGAGTGATTTTCCATACCACAGCTGCACTTGTAGCACTTCAGGATATTATTTCCAAGTAATTTTAAAGATAAGCAGAGCAGTGCTCTGTGTTTCCAAAACGAATAGCAGAAAAGAAATAGAGAGGAAAGAGCGGGACAGAAAGGGCGTATATCAAACCCTAATCAAACCAACCGTGGGAATGACTTTGCCGAGTCTGACCTTCCCAAAGGCCAGTCTATATTTCTTAGCTCTCAATTTAGAAGTCCGGTGTCTCTGTTAGAAGTTTTAAAATATGTTCAGCTATTAAATATCTTGTACTGACACGAATAATAAAAAAATAAATAAAAAATAAAATAAGATGAGAACCTATCGTTAGCACACCAACACGGGCTCACAGAGACCTCATACAAATAGCAAAGAGCAAAATGCAGTTATCACAATTAGTTGGTGCTAAAAAAACAAAAAACAAACAAACAACCAACCAAGATGTGAGTCATAGGCTTATTTAGCCTTTATTACAGAATTTTAAAACAGGGAAATTGAATCACTTTAATTGACACTGAAAAGTACAACAGAGAACAAGGTAAAGCAATTCATATTTACAGGTTTTTTTCAAGATTTTATTTATTTATTTGTCAGAGAGAGCACGTGCACGCGCGTGTGCGTGCACAAGCAGGGGCGGGGGCAGAGACAGAGGGAGAAGCAGGCTCTCCGATGAGCAGGGAGCCCAATGTAGGCCTTGGCCTTGATCCCAGGACCCTGGGATCATGACCTGAGTTGAAGGCAGATGCTTAACCTACTGAGCCACCCAGGTGCCCCTAGATATCTTTTCTTTCTTTTTTTTTTTCCTAATTGCCCTGGTTAGAACCTCCAGTACAATGTTGAACATAAATGGTGAGACTGGGCATCCTTGTCTTGTTCCTTATCTCAGGGGAAATGTATTTAGTCTTTTGCCATTATTTATAATATTAGCTATGAGTCATAGATTCCTTTTATCAGGATGAGGAAATTCCCTTCTATTCATGGAATATTGAGTGTTTTTATCAAGAAACTGGTGAATTTCGTCACATGTTTTTTATGCATCTATTGAGATGACCATGTGGTTTTTACTCTTCATTCTTTTGTAATGGTATATTTCCTTAACTTTTTAACTTTTTTATTTTTTTAAAAGATTTCATTTTATTTATTTATTTGACAGAGAGAGAGAGAGAGATGACAAGTAGGTAGAGAGGCAGGCAGAGGGAGAGGGGGAAGCAGGCTCCTCGCTGAGCAGAGAGCCCGATGTGGGGCTTGATCCCAGGACCCTGAGATCATGACCTGAGCTGAAGGCAGAGGCTTAACCCACTGAGCCACCCAGGTGTCCCTTAACTTTTTTAAAAATATTTTATTTATTTGACAAAGAGAGAGACGGCGAGAGAGAGGGAACAGAAGCAGGGGGAGGGGCAGAGGGAGAGGGACAAGCAGACTCCCTGCTAAGCAGAGAGCCCGACGCAGGGCTCCATCCCAGGACTCTGGTATCGTGACCTGAGCCGAAGGCAGATGCTTCACTGACTGAGCCACCCAGGCGCCCCCATATTTAAGTTTTTGTATAGAATATGACATTTATCACAAAACATGTAAAAATGAGAACAGCGAGGCATTCTTTTTTAAAAAACTCCCCCCGCGACACGCACTTTATATGAGGAATGAAATTTCCTGATCCCCATGTCAGATGTAGTATTAAGTTTATTTCTTTTTTTGTTTGTATTATTTCCTAACTTGCTTTTGGTTACCCAGTGATAGGAAAATCCTGTTACAAAGGTCTGTGTCCCAAAGGGAAGAACACACACACTGCACAGTTAGCAGCATCTGGAAACTCTTAGAATACCCTCTTCTAAAACTCATGCATTATTTGACATTCTACCACTGTTTTCCTCCAATTTTTCGAAGTGGGGCAGGGCTGGGCCATCCTCACTTTCAATTATTTTGGCTTCTTGCTTGCTTGATGCAGACGCAGGTTGAAGACCTATATCTCTGTTTCTTGTGTCAAACTTCTTCCTTTCTGTCACAAGCTCATAGGAAACGAGTGGTTGAAATACACCCATTGAATAGGCAAGACATGATAAATAACAATATCGCAAATCTGGGGAACCAGAAAGACAACCACGGCCCCTTTCCTCACCTCTTCACCCCAGAGATGGTGTTAGCACAGAATTAGTAAATCCTCACCCAGCTTCCCTTTGTAGAGATTGCAGTTGACTTAGCCTCCAAAGTAAAGCAAGACATTTTCCACTTCAAAGCTTTTGCCAGCTCTTGGGGTAGGTGGTTCTGTGGTCGGTTTACTTCTTTGCCTCTGGAGCACAGTCTGAAAGCAGGAGAAAGAAAACACCGGCACTTGCTTTGTATTAACAATATAACTTGGCAGGGAGAGCCTAGCAGGTTTCGTGACCCTTTGGAAAGTGTTTCTAGTTCTCACTTTGAATTGGACTGGACAGTCCTTAATAATTAATGGGACCCATGGGAGACATGTTGACCCCCCAAGATTAGATCACCTCCTAAGGGTATGGGCTCTTGAGTCAGCCTGCCTACGTTCACATTTACCATTTACCAACTGTGGGGCTTTGAGCAACTTTAAAGTTGCTAGCTGCATAAACCCTCTGAGCCTCAAATACATCATCTGTCAAATGTTGATAAAAAATAGTCCCTCAGTGGGCACCTGGTTGGCTCAGTCAGTGGAGCATGCGACTTTTGATTGCTGGGTTGTGAGTTTGAGCCCCATGCTGGGTGTAGAGATTATTTAAAAATAAAATCTTCAGTGGGGCCCCCCGGGTGGCTCAGTAGGTTGAGGGTCTAACTCTTGGTCTCAGTTCAGGTCTTGATCTCAGGGTCATGAGTTTAAGCCCAACGTTGAGCTCCACGCTGGAGTTAAAAAAATTAAAAATTAAATCTCAAAACAAAAACAGTCCCTCCACAATGGAGTTGTGAGGACTAAATTGTCATATTTCATTGAATCTAAGACATCATCGTTTGTAAGATAGACCATTATTTTATGTACCACTCAAAAAGAAAAGGCAGGGACGCCTGGGTGGCTCAGTTGGTTAAGCAGCTGCCTTCAGCTCAGGTCATGATCCCAGGGTTCTGGGATCAAGTCCCACATCGGGCTCCTTGCTCAGCGGGGAGCCTGCTCCTCCCTCTTCCTCTGCCTGCCTCTCTCTGCCTGCTTGTGCGCTCTCTCTCTCTGACAAATAATAAATAAAATCTTAATAAATAAAGTGTTAAAAAAAAAAAAAGAAAAGGCAGGCTACCCCTTAAACTCTACACACCTTGAACACCTAGATTTTGAAACATCCTGGTTTCATAAATGTTAAAACATGAAATGTGCACATTTCCAAAAAAATAAAAAATTTAAAAAAGAAATGTGCACATTTCCTAATCCATGAAATACAGTACTTAATACTGACAAGGTGCTTACAGCAATGTCTGGCATATAGTAAGTGCTTAAGGTTTACTATTGGGGTTTTCCAAAAGGAAGGCAGTCATCCCCACCTTGAAAATGGAAGCCTGGGATGGGGTTTTCCAAAAGGAAGGCAGTCATCCCCACCTTGAAAATGGAAGCCTTATTGAGAAGTGCACAGCCTTTAATAGGAGAGAGCGAGGCTGGGAACCCGGTGTGTCCACAAAGGACCCTTGCGTTAATTTTATCACGCTTCTCTGTCGCACAACACAAAAGCAAAAGCTATGTTTAATGTATGGTTCTCATCATTTGTCCGTTGTTGAACTCCTCTCCAGTTACCCTTACCCCCACCCCTCTGCTGAAGTCGGATACTCCTATAGAACTCTGTGTGGTGGAGTTTGAGAGGACTACAAGGGGAGGAGAGCCTGTTCCTTGTTCAGCGTGGAGCTGATGCCCAAGGTCACTGGCCAGGAGCTCCACGTGGTGCCAAGTTCAGCCGTGATCGTGGCCCATAGGGAAAAATGACTGTGAGTGGCCTGGGGGGATCCAATCCCACATACATGGCTGCCCAGTGGACGCTTGACTGAGGAGTAGATGTGAGGGCAGAAAGCTTCCTTCCCTAGGATTTTAGAGAAAAAGAGACCCTTGGGGTGACACAAGTGGCTAAGGCTTGGGTCACATCAACGATAATATTGTAAGACAATCCATGTAATCCATGCCAGCGGTCATGGAATTGTATTTCCTCACTTTTAAAAAGAACATTTCCCACATTGGATTATTTCTGAAATCAGAATGTATGATTATGATGGTGGTGATGAGGATAATAATAATAATACAATGATAACGGCTAATGCCTATATACAACTTAATGTGCGCCAGGAATTCTAACTATCTTATCTGCATGAACCTGTTTATGACCCTGCAAGTTAGGTCCAGCTATTATCTCCTCTTTGACAGTTGAGGAGACTGAGGCACAAAAAGGGGAAGGACATTTTCCAAGATGCCACACGTGCACATCCATAAATAGGCAGAAGTGTGCAGAGCCATGATCTTGACCATGACACTGGCATCCAATTTGCCATAACTGTGGCATTTGTGTTTTTTCCCCAGGATGTCTCTAAACCAGTGGCGCCTCTTAGATGCCCAGTGGTATCTTAGAATTGAGGAAACCCAAGGGGTGGTTAAACCATCCCTACAGTCCAATTTCAGTCTCATCTTCATGCCCTGGGTCCTGCGAGGGACAGAATAGGGCTGCGACAAAATGCACGGGCAGCGGTCTTTCATGACCTACCTCTGAGTCCCAGCTATACCGTTTACAAGCTGAATGAGCCCAGG
>CM053612.1:12802411-12858924 GCA_028646535.1 Procyon lotor | reverse complement strand
CACCCAGACACCTGGGTTATAACATTTTCTACCTCACAGAGCTGCTGTAACAATAAAAAGAGATAATGCATGTGAACTTCCTTGAACACAGCAAGTGCTCAATAAATGGAGACCATTTTCCTCTCTCCTTTGACTTCCTGGAGTGCTCAGATGAAGGGCCTTCCCCTCCAGTGTTCAGCGAAGGGCGTGGTTCTTACGCAGTGAAGACTAGCATCCTCAGACAGTGCCAGCTCTCAGTCGGCTAAAGCTTTCTAGACTCTTCTCAGTGCTTTTAGAGCACACAATAGTGTAAAGGGCTCACTGCAAGACCACCATAGGCCTGGGGAACCGCCGCTGCTACAAACCAGGCATGACTCTGTCTCAGATGGGAATGTGCAACGTTTGCCCTTTTAAACTGGAAAACAATGCCTCTGGGTTTTTGTTTCATGTCATTCAACCTTTTTGAATATTTCAAACCTGACCTAGGTTTGCGAGAAGCCCCTTAAAGACTTTGTCAGGAACAGCAAACATTCAAGCGAACAAAAATCAGACGCGGCCATCTTGAAGCAGTGAGCGGCCACGGGCCGAGTAATAAACTGGAAATTAATGATTCAGGTGCTGAAGTCGTACCTAATTAATGAGCGGAGAGGATGTTGGAAGTGAGTTTGTAGTAATCAGACAAAATCCCCTTTGCTTAACTGTGAGCTTATGTCCTCTTGTTCTTCCTGTGGAAAAGAAGGCAAGCTTTTAATCCTCCCCTAGGTAAAAACCCTTTTAATGGCTTATTAGCATGGAATCAGTGAATTTTAAGAAGGGGTTTGAGAAGAAAAGTGTGGTCAAAAAGGAAGAGAAAACTGCCAGATGCCCTGAGTGGTGAGAGAATCCGAGGTTGCACTTGTCTTTTATAGCAGACATCTTGCAACGGACCTGTGGACTACGGTAAATGATACAAGTCCGACACCTACCTTCCTGAGACTATTTTGTCCCATTCCGCAGGGAATGTGCATGGATCTTTGGTTGGAAGATCTCGGATTTTCCCCCTCAGCATGTATCCCAAGGGGCAAGACACAAACCACAGCCAACCATCATGGCAAACTCATTATAAGTGCACTGCTTCAACCAGCTAAATGGGCACAACTAAGCCAATCAAGCCATCAATCCAACTGCTCTCCCCAAGGGCCCCCGACATGATTTCTTGCTGTAGATAGTAACCGAGCTCTGGGTCCTCATAAGTGTTCAGCCAGATTTTGCCTTGGCTCAGCGTCTAAAAATGAAATCAGTCATTTCTGAAAGTGGAATATCTGCCAGGGCCATCTCTGGGCATGGGGCCCCCCAGCTCATAGTTTCCAGAAAATACTATATGGTGCTCATTCGGGCTTCAGCAGTTCACAGCCCTGGTTCTCTGAGGAAGGAGCAGGTATGAAAAACATTTGGGGGGAAATGTGTGGGTGGGTAACAAATAATTATAACCCAGCTGGTAAACATTTGGTGAACTATTCTAAGTGGGTTGAATCCTTAGGGGCTAAGTCACCACCTCTGATCTTTTCCAGAAGGAGTTGGGAAGGAGATAATACATGTAGTGAGCAACGGAGACAGAGTTTACTCAAACCCACAGAGCAGCCAGGAACACTGACAGGTGGGTGACACTTGTCACAGACAGCGGAAGAAACAGGAATAGTGTAGTGATTAAGGGACAGGCAGAGGAAGTGGGCTGCCTAGATTTAGATCCCGCCATGCCATTCCACGGCAGGGCAACTTAGTTGGTCTCCTCAGGCCTCAGTCTCCTAATCTGTAAAAAGGAGATAATAACAGGATAGTTACCCCCATGGAGTTAATGCAAGAGTAAGTGTGTTATTAAATAGAAAATTGCCCGGGTGGCTCAGTCAGTTAAGTGGCCGACTCCTGATTTCAACTCAGGTCGTGATCTCAGTGTCCTGGGATGGAGCCCTGTGTCCTTGGCTCTGCGCTCAGCAGGGAATCTGCTCCAGGATTCTCCCTCTCCCTCTTCCCCTCTGCCTGCTCTGTGTTCTCATGGATGCAGTCTCTCTCTCTCTAAAATAAATAAATATTAAAAAAAAAACCATAACAGCACACTTAATTGCCATATATTATTGTTTCTGAGGGTTTTTTTTAAGATCTAATTTATTTATTTGACAGAGAGAGAGAGTGAGAGAGCACAAGCAGGGGGAGGGACAGAGGCAGAGGGAGAAGCAGGCTCCCTGCTGAGCAAAGAGCCCGATGTGGGACTTGATCCTAGGACCCTGGGACCATGACCTGACCTGAGGGCAGATGCTTAACCCTCTGAGCCACTCAGGCATCCTTGTCCCTGAGTTCTAAATGTTTCTAGAATGTTCTACCAACCTCAGCGGCTATGCCAGCTTACTGAGCAGCCATTAAGGACAGGGCAATTCGAAGGTGGGTAAGGAGAGCTGCTATGAGGAAAACTCCCAGATTCAGGTCATTGGTTAGCACCCGCAAAGTCTAGTTTTTTTACACACCCACATCTGGGGGACAGGGGAAAGTGGGAGTGTTCCCACATGGAAATGAAAGACTGAAATTGCTTGTTTCGGGAAAAGCAAAAACAAACAATATGGAGCTACAATTGGGGCCGTCCCCACCTACTTCCTAGGCGGCTTCATAGGAAGCTGGCAGTGGCCCTTTGAGCAGTGCGGGGTCATCTGGGTCTGATTCTGTCACACACCTACTCTTTTCTATTCCACCATGTAACAAAGAACCAAGTCACCGTTCTTTGGTTACCGATCACTTTGATGGGTGCAACTCTTCATTTCCTAGTAACCGTTTCCTTCCTCATTACTAAGCCCTACCAACCAAAGGCCTCTGAGCCCTTCCACTCTGACTCAGAACAAGAAGCCCGCATGGCAAGCCCGACGCCATGAATCAGAGCTTTTCCAGTGTTTGTTGATAGGAAGGGAAGAATGCAGGTATGGCAACAGTGATCACAAGATCTACAGCTTTGGAAACCTCTCAAACCAATTTCTAGTCACTTGTCATCTAAAGATTTTTCCTGAGGGGTAAAGCACCTTGATGAGAAGGCGGAAATGATGACACAGAAACTGCAAAGGGCTCCCCTCTACCCCCACCTCATCCTATGCTCCGCTCCCTCCCATGGCCCCCAAGGGCATCACTGCTCAGGATGGGGAGGAAAGGATTTGACACCAAATTTACATTAAGGTGTTAGTAGTTGTAAGTGTGACCCCTTTAGGTAGTAGGATTTATAATTTGGAGGGGATCCCGGGTAAGGCGAGAAATCTCTAGTGGTAGACACCCAAGCCTGGGACTTCTAGTCAGAGTAAGATGAGCTGGTTTGGAGGAGACTTTTCTCAAATATCCCCATTAAACCGTCTCTCCCACCCTAGTCAATCTCTAGCCAATTACCCCCTCTCATTTTCTTCATAACCCTTATCGCTATCAGAAATCATCTTGTTAATGGATCTATTTATTTGATTATTGTCCGTCTACCCTTCAAAGAATTTACTATACATTAGGACAGGGACTTTGTCTGGTTCGTTCACTCCTAAATCCTCTAGGGCCCAGAACAGGGTCTGCCATATAATAGGTGCTCAATAAACACTTGTGAAGTAAATGAAGGAATAAGGAACCGAAGTGATTTTTAAAAAAATTTTTTTTAAAGATTTTATTTATTTGACAGAGAGAAACACAGCGAGAGAGGGAACACAAGCACCACAAGCAGAGGGAATGGCAGCGGGAGAAGCAGGCCTCCCGCCGAGCAGGGAATCCAATGCGGGGCTCGATCCCAGGACCCTGGGATCATGACCCGAGCTGAAGGCAGATGCTTAATGACTGAGCCACCATTTTTTTTAAAAGATTTTATTTATTTATGAGAGAGAGAGAGATCACAAGTAGGCAGAGAGGCAGGCAGAGAGAGAGGGGAAGCAGGCTCCCTGCTGAGCAGAGAGCCCGACGCGGGGTTCGATCCCAGGACCCTGAGATCATTACCTGAACCGAAGGCAGAGGCTTTAACCCACTGAGCCACCCAGGCGCCCCCCCGAAGTGATTTTTTAGCAAGTCTTCCTGAAAATAAATTGTTCATCTCTCCACGTAGCCTTTGACAGTTCAGACCCTCCCCCTTTTTTTTTATGGAGGTGAGTAAGACTGTCCTGTCTTCCCTGTACATTAACTAGCACAGGGCTGTGGCAGTAATAAGAAGTTATTTTGTCACTCAGAGGACTTCTGGCAAGAGGGGAGCTGGAATTTGGGCTGCCAGAGGCCAGAACACTCTCCAAGATATGAATACGGCAGCTTGGGGCCCAGACGGGAACACTTCACTTCTCACGTAATTGAAATGCTGAAGAGGAATTTGAAAGATGAAGAAAGCAGGTCTCCACACGACAACCCCACAGCTCTGAAGGTTCAAAGGTTTCTAGTTTGTTAGATGTACATCTTCTAATGACTCCCCGCTCGCCATGGCATTTGCCTACGATAACCCTCACAACAGTGAGCCCTCTCCTCCCCAGAATGTGGCACTCTGACATGTGGATTATTTTGAGCCAATGGCAATCGAGACCCTGCGGGCTCAAGAGAAAATGTGCCCCTCCCTTAACTACACAGAAGACTCTAAACTGGAAAGTCTTTCCAGAACAAGGGTTATTAGCAGAGATACATTTTATTTGTGCGACCCATCTGGATGGCAAAACGAACATTGAATTACCAATATCTGCTCTTCTTATTGCCCCGCGAAACACTTTCCTTTCCTCTGAAGGCCCAGACCCCTACCCCCTTCTCCTTAGTTTAGAATGACTCACAGACCTCCGTTCGTCTGTCTTTGGAATTTCCATGTCTGCATGGATTCCCTGTAGGTACACCATTAAATGTGATTCTCTCCTGTCAATCTGTCTCAAGTCGGTGGCTTCTTAGTCCAGCTGGAAGGACCCTTGAAGGGGATAGGAATTTTTGCTCCACAACAACAACAGTAAGGTGCGTAGGTGGCAGGTATTATTAGGCCTCTGTGCAGGTGGAGAAAGTGAAACACAGCCAAGGTGGGTGAGTTGAACCAGCGAGGTGGCCTACTGTGTATTCCATTCAGGTTGCCACTCACTGGGTGCCTGCTTTGTACGGGCATAACTCTCGATCGGTATCAATGCATCGCCTATGTCCTTTTCCTCAGTCAGGTAGGCCTAGCTCAGGACTGGGAAAGGCTTCTGTGACAGCTGCCATTGAGCACACAGCTACAGAGGAACAGAGCTGGGAAGGCCAGAGCTCCTGTGAGGACACCCAGTGCTTCCGAGTGGTAGGTTTCCTGTATGGAATGAAAGGGATCTTCTGACGGGTTCATGATCACAAGGCTCACTCCGGGGCCAGACTCTGTGCCTCCCTTGCATTCTCTCCTTGGGTTCTCCTAACCCTCGAGGTAGGAAGTCTCTTTATCCCCCTTTTACAGAGCTCTACGAAAGCTCAATGACTTGCTGGAGGTCACAAAGCAGATAAGTGGCAGGCCCACTTAAACGGGAATCACCTGGGTCTACCTCTTTCTGGAGGGAACCTTAAGGCATTTGTTTCCAGCTGAGGACATACCCAGCAGCCTGCTACAGCACCCGGCTAGAGCGCTGGGGATCTGTCGTCCCGCACAGAGTAGAAAGCACATTCAACTCGGGTCTCACACAATCGCCACTGGCATCAACAGCACAAGCCCTCAGTAAGTGCGCGGTGAATGTGTGAATAGTGCTGGTAATGAAGCCATTTGACCTTTCAGAAAGGGTGACCACAGGTTTCGAGCCTTCTGTTGGAAAGTAATATTTTAGAAAGATCTCTATCCAACAACATTGTCACCGGTACGTTCCCACACATAAAGGGGCGGCCTTCAGTTATATGGAAAATGAGCTTCTGCGGAAGAGCCCCCGCCCCCTCTCCACCTCGTCGGTTCTGGACCGCCGGGCTCCCTTGTCTCCACTGTCCTCCCTTCGTAGAAGGCGGCGGTCAGTTGCAGGGATCATGACGGTAGGCTCTCAAGTCAGGCTGCTGGGGTTGTAATCTCGGCTCTGCCACTTGTGAGCACGATAGTCGTAGGCCCATTACTTCATCTTTGTGTCCTCCATTTCCTCACCTGTGGAGTAGATTAGATGAGTTCTTATTCGTGAAGCACTTAAGACAGAAGCTGGCCTGTAGTAACCACTGCATAAGTCACCATGCCGCTTCCGGTAAGAAATGACCCTGTGAGGACAGACCGGCTCGTGGATAGGCCACCCAATAGACAAAGTAGAAGCAGCAAGTTGAGGGTTCAGCCTAGAGGGTACAACTTCCGGCATCAAGTATTTCTCTTTCCTCTTTCGGCTGTTTGTTGGTGGAAAGACTGTGGCCCACCAGAAGCCACACTGTGTGACCACCAAAACTCAGAATTGCCCACCTCTGTCTTCTAGCAACTCTGCTGGGGTGACTCAGCGCTCGCTTTAATTCCCCCTTAGCACTTAAGCCTGAGGTGAGCCCAAACCACAGCGGCGGATGACGCCGGGCAGCCCCTCTCACTCCTTCCTTCAGAGTCTCCCTCCTCCGATCTCCCAGGCACTCAGGGCCTTCGGTAAAGGGGCCTGGCCCGGCAGGGCTCCTGGCCCAGACATCCCTCTGGCTCTCGGCCTTCCCAGTCTGGGTTCTGAGGGAGCCAAGCCTACCTCTCCAGTCACTAGCCGCGTTCAAATGGCTTAAGCTCTCATTCACAAAACAAATCAACTCCTCCTCCAATAGCTTCCTGATCTTTATTAGTGATCTGCAGGACTGAGCCAAGATTTTTGTTTTTCCACCCCCTACTCTTCCAGGGTCTAACCAAGCCTCCCAGTATGTGGCCTTTTGTTACATCAGTCTCAGCAAACGAATACACTACACGTATGGGCAATTAATCTTATTCTTTTTGGACAGGTAAGGTGATCAAGGACCCCCTCCTCCTGATAGCCACGACCTCTCTTTTTTTCCAAGTCAACCATAGCAAACCACATCTTAGAAGCATCTGAATAGGACTATAACATCCCTGCTTATGTTCTCAGTGGTGACATGTTGGATGCCTTTATATCTTTTTTTTTTTAAATTTCTGTTAACTATTTTTCTTTTAAGGTTAAGAGATTGGGGAAGGGTTAGGGCTGGCTCAATTGGTGGAGCATGTGACTCTTGATCCTAGGGGTTGTGAGTTCAAGCCCCACACTGGGTGTAGAGATTACTTAAAAATAAAATCATTAAAAAAGAGAAATTGGGGAAATTTATATGTATAGAAAACTCCAAAAGATTAAAGTCATGGTTGTTGGTTGTTTTTTTTTTTTTATTCAGAAGAGCACATTTTATCAGTAAAATATAAGATCATGCATGTGGAGAGTTTTTATGAAACGTTCATCTGTCCTTATGAAATGTATTTTGTGCAAATAGAAGTATATGGTGCATGATTTCAGTATCGAGTTGACGGCATTGCCTCCCTGATATCTGACTTCTCTTACTTAACATACACTTTTCCCTTCACTAGGCAGCCCTGTGCTCAGATTTCTTCCTACTCTTCTGCTCCTCCCCACTCCCTCTTCCCTACTCACCCCACCTCTTCTGTCAGTTGCTCAGCCCTACTTATTGTAGAAACAGACAACCTGCTATGGTTTGAGTCCTTCAAAACTCAAGTGTTGCAATCCTAGCCCCAGTACCTCAGAATAAGACTCTATTTGGAGACAGGGTCTTTAAAGATGTGATTAGGGTAGAATGAGGTCATAGGGGTGGGTCCTAATCTAATATGACAGGTGTCCTTAGCAGAAGAGGAGATTAGGACACAGATTCAGGTGGAGGGAAGACCAAGTGGAGACACAGCGAGAAGATGGTCGCCTATAAGCCAAGAAGCAAAGCCTCCGAAGAAACCAATCCTTGGACTTCTAGCCTCCAGAAGAACTGTTAGACATTAAATTTCTGTTGTTTAAGCCACCCAGTATGTGGCCTTTTGTTACATCAGTCTCAGAAAACTAAAACACTACATGTATGGGCAATTAATATTATTCTTTTTGGACAGGTAAGGTGATCGAGGACCCCAATTTTTTTTAAAGATTTTGTTTGTTTGTTTGTTTGTTTGTTTGTTTGACAGAGAGAGAGCTCACAAGTAGGCAGAAAGGCAGGCAGAGAGAGGAGGGAAGCAGGTTCCCCACTGAGCAGAGAGCCCGATGCTGGGCTCCATCCCAGGACCCTGAGATCATGACCCGGGTGGAAGGCAGAGGCTTTAACCCACTGAGCCACCCAGGCACCCCAAGGACCCAAATTTTTAATAACCTGTATAAGCTGAGTGGCCAGGTATCCAGGGACAAGTCTTCAACTCTTCAACGGCACAGATATATTCCAGAGGTCAGGGTCACTGATGGGAGATAGCTGGCTGGCTTAACCAATAGTGACTATAGCCCTCAGCCCTTTGTCCTTATGGTGCGGCATTCTGGCACCGGGAAAGTCTGTGTCATAGTTCACTCTGTTTATGGGGAAGAACAAAGCTAAAGGGGCCAGATCCACTTCCTGGATGTCCCTCTCCTGAGATCATAGCCCACATAGTCTGAGGCCTACAGTGAAGAGGTACCAGCCCCAACGTGAAACAATGGGCCTGACTGCCTTGGCCACTGGCATAGGCTCCGGTATTGAGCACAGAAGAAGGAAAAAAGAACCCGCTCTAGAACCATAGCAGAAAGCAAAGGCCCTGGGTTGAGAAACCTAACTTCTTAATCTTTTTCTCAAGGACCTTGAATAAATTACCTAACCTCTCAGGGCTTCTTCATTCATATCTGTAAAGTGGATGACTTGTACCCCTTTCCTGCTAAGGCAGAGGTTCTCAGGGTGGGATCAGCATGAAGCAGCTATAGCACAATCATCTGGGACATTTGTTTCCAGTAAATTCCTGGGCCAGACCCCAGACCCACTGAATCAGAATCTCCTATCTTGGGGCCTTGGAATCTGCATCTTAACAGACTCTGTCTTTCCAAGGTCTCCTAATTTTTAAAAAAGATTGATTGATTGATTGATTGATTGATTGATTGATTTGGGGGGGGGCAGAGGAAGAGGATCTTCAAGCCAACTCCCTGCTGAGCATGGAGCCTGACATTGGGCTCCATCCCACAACCCATGAGATCATGAGCTGAGCCAAAACCAAGAGTCAGATGCTCAACGGCTTAACCGACTAAGCCATCCAGGTGCCCCCAAGGTCTCTCTCAACTCAGCATCTCATGAGTCTATGACTTATTATCCACTCTGCCTATCCCCTTATCTGTTTAGAACTAGGATCATTTTCTCACTTGGACCCCTTGCCACTCTTAGCTGCTAGTTTGATCCTTAGTGTAGCTGGTGATGTCCTCAAGGGCTTTTAGCTTATAAGCCATATTTGTACTTTTAAGCAAGGAGAAAAGCAAAAATAAAGGTTTGAAGGTTTAAAGGGAATAAGTTTGAAACTACTAGCTTGACATATACTTTTGATATTGTCTGGCTTTTAATTCTCCAGAACTTGTTTGGCCCTCATGGACACAAATAATCATGGGTAGCCTCACTAAAAATTTCCTTGAACTGGTTCCTTTGACAAAAAAACAAAAAAAACAAAACAAAAAAAAACCGGAGAGAAGAGTTCACTAATCATTTGAGTTCTACCAAACATCGCATGATTGTTTTGCATATCAGTATTTTGGCCTTACCTGCTTAAAGGTCTTTCCTTGGGTTTGCAAACAGGAGTTTGAGAAGAGTCCTGGTACTGACTGAGCTTTCTTGGTAATGTCACAAAATTTCCAACCACAAAGTCAATCTCCATTTGAGTCAGAGCAATTAGAGGAAGACTAATGGCTGTGGACAAAAGTACTAAAATATTTTATTGAGGAAGCCAAATAGGTAGTTCAAATAGGAAAATGTCTTTTTACCACAGTGGGGTACAATTTGCCGCCTTTTAGCAGGGAGATGCTCAGAAGATAGTCTTAAAGAAGAGGAGAAAATGTGAATATTCGAGACTATCACAGGCTGTAGGGAATGGCATTGAAGGATGGTATCCTGGGCCCTTCTGTAACATCTGTTTATACGCTCTTTCTATAACTCAACATTTAAACTTCCATTTCTAGATGATCTGGGTTGGTGCCTTAAGGAAAAGCGTATTTCAACTAGTCCCAGATACTATTAATCAAAGTCAATAGTAAGTTCACAAACACACGTGATCTTGGGCTCAGTATAAACATATACCATAAGGTTAGTTAGAAAAGAAAACTCATTTTTAACAAAGCTGAGTGTTAGCTAAAGGAGTGGTACCCTGTATAGAAGTCAGAATCGGTAAGACCACCAAATGTTCAAATGGCTCTTTTCACCTGAAAATACACTGGTGCTGGTAGCTTTGTTATTTCCTGACTATTGGCAGCCAATGATGAAGATTTTCTTGTATCAAAATTATACTTTTTTTTTCATGGAATCCACGATAATAGAGAGGGTCTATGCTTATAAAAGAAGCTCACAATGCAAATGATTTGGATTGATACTGCTTGTGCAAATCAACAAAAACAAGTTACAGATTGCAAAAATTTTCAAGCATTTACCAGTCTCTAACTAAAACGTTAGGGTTAGAAGTTTTCAGCAATGTGACAAAATGCAGTAACCCTTATCAGGACCATAGAGTCTGGGTAACACCTCCATCAGCTGAGCTACTTAGAGTGAGAAAGATTCTGCTGCTCACCTTAGGGTTTCATTTGATGCCCTCCAAGATGCTAGAATCTTCTCACTAGGTTACCACGGAATAAGGTGTAAACCCATCAGGGTACACTCTCCATCAAACCAATCAACCAGATTAAAAGGGTGTGGGAGAGGCTTCGACACATACAGCCTCCACATCAAGGCCCCTGAAACATCTCTTTAGCTAGGAGTAAATGATAGCGGTGTCAATATAGAAATCTGAGTTTGAGGGCGGTAAACTTGAGCCGCTGAAAATGGCTCATTCAGCTTCACCCATATGCACTCCATTGCTCATGGAAGAGCATCTGTTTAGACGGTCCCGAGTTTGATGATACTCATCCTTGGGGGCTCCAACCTAAGGGTCTTTGAAGAAATGACTGTCTTCATCAGATAGAATAAAAGCTCTTTGAGAGCAGCCGCCATGTCTCCAATCTCTTAACCCAGTGCCTTTTGCGGGCAAGTAGGAGAAAAACCACAATCTCACAGCGATGAGATGTTATTAAAAAGAAAGCGTTCTGTTAAGTTGCTTTTTAAAACAGTGGTTAAGGGCGCCTGAGTGGCTCAGTCGGTTAAGTGTCCAGCTCTAGGTTTCAGTTCAGGTCATGAGCTCAGGGTTGTGGGATCGAGCCCCGAATCGGGCTCCGCATTCACCAAGGAGTCTGCTTGAGATCCTCTCTCTCTCCCTCTGCCCGTGACCCCTCTAAAATAAATAAATAAATATTTTTAAAAATCTGTGGTTATTAGAAGGTGAAACAACATCAGATGTTTAGTAGAGAAGGCTACACTTAGCCTTCTCTAAGTGGAGACAACGGTGTGAGGTGACGGATGTGGTAATTAACTCGATGGGGGCATCCTTCCACAGTATGTATGTGCATCAAATTGTCACAGTGTGCACTTTCAATATCTTACGATTTTGTTTGTCAATTACACCCCAATGAAGCTGAAGAAAAGCTAAGTGAAAAGAGCACCCTGTAGTCATTATATAGATTCTACAATCACAAGTACAACAAATTTAATGTGAAGGAAAGACTAGAAGGAAATATGACTAGGAAGGTGGGTTTTTGAGTAATTTTGTTCCTTTTCTCTTTTTTTTGGCAACATCATGAAATAATACCTTTTCAGAATTGTATTTAAAAGAGGGGGTTTTGTCTGGTTATTATAAAGTTAAGTTTCCAAGTTGAAAGCATGAGTCGATTTTTTTTTTCCTTTGCCTAGCCCAATCTTCCAGAAACTGAGAATGTCAGTGGAGTGAGCAGATCTTCATTCTAAAGAGGTTTTCCAGGAGAGGGGCTCAGCTGGGCTCTGGGCTTCAGTGAGTAGTCCTGGAGAAACTCTGAGTCATCCCAGAAACAAGGGCCAGCAGCCTCATTCCTGTCTGTCCTTTTAAACTGAGGCCATGGTGCGACCCATGCTTCCTTGTGCCTGCCAGCGTGGTTTCGGAAAGCTGAATCTCAAGAAGGATAAAGAGCTGCTGGAAGCCCCCGATGTTCACTCATCATGGACAGGCCGGAAATAAGGAAATGGCAATGGAGCATGCTGGGTAAAAAATGGTGCCTCCTCTTTCTGGGAAGGAAGATGACCTTTGTGGCTAAGCTTGCTACTTAGAACCTTCCCTGTCCCCACAGATCATCAAGTGAATCACCAGGCTCACCAAAATCTTTTTGGGAGGGCTGCTTAGTACCTTGACACACACACACACACACACACACACACACACACACACACACACTTTCAAAAGCACATTTGAATTGATCCTGCTATGTTTTTTTTTTCTTTTTGGAGAATGTAGAGAGTGAGAGTGAAGGGTCAGGGCACCAAAGAAGATTGGTGATTAGCAGCCAGTGCCTGCTGCTATGAAATTAAGTGTCATATGAATGGAACGACACTCTGAGGTTACTAGGACAATCTACAAAGTACCCTGCCACCCTCTGGGCTCTGGAGCTGTTTTCCTTTATTAGGGTTTGGTATTTAGTAGTTATGGAACCTGCTTCTGAGAGAGTGTGTGTATTTATTTCTTTATTTAGAAAGACGGTGCATGCAAGCCAGTGAGCCTAGAAGGAAATACTCCAAAATGTTATCAGTGGTTATCTTGGGGTTGCGGGTGCTTTTTGTTTCCTTCTTTATATTTTTCTGCATTTTAAAGTTTCCCACAATGAGCACTTATCAGTTTTGTCATCACAAAACCAGACCTCCATCAGGCATTGGTAGGCGAAGCATTCTAACATGAAAAGCCCTACGTGAAAATAATAAAATGGGTTTAAGAACAATTTTAAAGACATCCCTGGCTAACTGAAAATGAATTCTTCATAGAAATTCAGCCTCTTTGAGGTAAACTTATTTATTTGTTTATCTGACACAGAGAGAGAGAGAGAGAGAGAGAAATCACAAGCAGGCAGAGAAGCAGGCAGGGAGAGAGGGGGAAGCAGGCTCCCCGCTGAGCAGAGAGAGCCCCATGTGGGGCTCAATCCCAAAACCCTGAGATCATGATCTGAGCCGAGGGCAGAGGCTTTAACCCACTGAGCCACCCAGGCACCCAAGGTAAACCTTTTTCTGCTGAGATCTAGTGGGGCAGACACCCCCCCAACTTGCCCCAATATCTTGACCAATCCCCCAGGACTCAAGCAGGCAGGAGCTGAGGGCCTATGGTGTCCCCAGCATTGCACTGGGTGTGATGGGGTTGCAGAGATCTCCCCTCTCTGTTGCAAGCGAGCTCAGCCCCCACTAGCAATGGGAGGAATTTGGATTTTTTTTCTGACCATGCCTCCTCCCACATTTCCTATGGTAGTGAGAGCCATCATAGCACAGAGATTAAAAACACGAACACAGGAATCAGATTTGGATTTTCATCCCCTCAGTGCTGCTTACCAGCTTGGCCAAGTAACTTGACCCTTCCCAGCTTCAGTCCTACCTCACAAGCTGCCTCCGGTGAGATAAAGCATATGAAATCCTTGGCATGGACTGGGCATATGAGAAATACCCCAACAACGCTAGTCCCATCCTATTTTATTCCCACTGTTGCCCCAAGTTCTGGAGTATTGCAGTATCTTGCCAGATGTCACACAGGAAAGAGTCACAAAAACAGCAATACAAGGCATTGGGTAGGAAAAAGGGTTATGGTAATGTGGGAGGCAGCACAAATATCTCATACCATCCCTAGCCGTCCACCAGAAGCACAGACTTTCTCTATAAAAGGAAAGGCCAAGTTGGGTGGTAGGTGATTTAACTGCCACAGGAGCTTAGAGAAAAGAGAGAATCCTAGGGGGCTTCCTGGAGGAGGTGCAGCTGGGGTTGAGTCTTGGCGAGAGGAGTGGGGGGAGGTGTAAAAGGAGAGGAAGATATTGCAGGGGAAGTGAATGGAAGTCAAGGCATAATGGAGACTGGGCCGTTGGCCTAAAGTCATACCTTGCTTACAGCAGTGGTTTGCGAGTAGAATATAAAAACAGCAGAGTCCCTCAGGGAACATTTTGTGGTCCAATCCCCTCATTTTACATCTAAAAACAACTGAGACCCAAACGGGCCCAGTGATGCGGCACAAGACTGGGAGACCATTGGGGTCAGGGATCCTGCCTTTGTTGAAACTGAGTGGGGCGGGGAGGGGGAGATGAGGCATGACTGCAAAAGAGGATGTGCTAGAATCGGGTAGTTGCAATGGTTGCACAACTCTGTGAATACACTAAAAAACCATTGAACTGTACACTTTATTTTTTTACGATTTATTTATTTGAGAGAGAAAGTGTGCATGGGAAGAGGGGCAAAGGGAGAGGGAGAGAGAATCTTCAAGCAGACTCCTTGCTGAGTGTGGAGCCTGATGCAGGGGCTTGATCTCACAGCCCTGAGATCGTGAACTGGGCTGAGGTCAAGAGTCGGTTGCCCAATGGACTGAGCCACCTAGGCGCCCCTGAACTGTACACTTTAAACGGGGACATTATATGGTATGGGATTTATATCTTGATAAAGGTGTTACAAAAAGTCCTGACGTGGGGCACCTGGTGGCTCGATTGGCTGAGTGTCCACTTCTGATTTCGGCTCAGGTCATGACCTCAGGGTCCTGGGATCAGGCCCTACATTGGGCTCTGCACTCAGTGTGGAGTCTGCTGGAGATTCTCTGCCTCTCCCTCTGCCCCTCCCCACCCCCTCTCCCTTTTTCTCTAATAAATAAAATAAAATAAAATAAAATAAAATAAAATAAAATAAAATAAAAAGTACTGAAGCCCCTGGGGCCCATCCTGGGCCCTGGCCCAGAACAGGGGCCCAGTTGCCAGAAGAGGAATGGGGCAGGTCAATGGCAGGACAATAGAATGCGGTACAGGAAAGACCATTTATCAGCTGCAGAACTCCATACCCACCAAGCAAGAACACCTGGGTGCCTTTGAGGCGAGGTCTTGAATTCATTCTCTGAAGTTCTTCGGTTTGGCCTTAGATGCCATTTCTCCCCCCTCCTTCCCTCACTCAGAATGCCCTTGATCTCTTCATAAACAGTCGAGATCAGACGGTAGGAGTGCCAGGTGTTAGGTTCTGGGCGCTGGCCAAGAGCTAACTGGGTGTGTGGAGACCCTGTGGTTTGGGAACTGCTCAGGCCAGCGGAGGCCCCGAGCAGCACCCCCATCGCCTCTGATAGCACGACAAGCAGCAAAGAGGGGTTCAGCTCTGATGCCTACCTGTGAGGTTGTAAGGGGGGGGGTCCCTCAACTTCTTGAACGCAGTGGTAAGGCTTTCGATGAATCCACCACTGTTTTCCCTTCGTTCTCATTCATTCTTCTTTCGTTCATGTGTTCATTCGTTCCACAAAACAGAATTGGCCTCCCCCCTTGTGGACATCATGATCTAGCGGGAGAGAATCACTGTAGCAGGCACAATTCTAAGAGGGTCCTCGAGATTCCTACACCCTGAGGTTGGTGCCTTGTATAATACCCTCTGTGTGCGTGTGGGCGGGAGCTAGGAGCATGATGGGCTATTTATTAATCCTGTGACCCTGTTACATTGTATGGCAAAGGGGAAGGGATTCTGCCGATACAATGGATGTCCCAAATCAGTTGGCTTTGGGTTCCTCGAAAGGGAGATTCTTCCGGTGGAGCTGACTTAATCAGCAGAAGAAATTGTCAGATGACAATTGGGATAAACATTACAGAAGGGGAATGTAGGGTGCTGAAAAGGTCTACAGTGGGGATATTTAACTATATATATTTATATGTAACTGTATATTTTATTTAACTTTATATATTATAAAATTTTATAAAATATATTCTCTATAAATATATTGTAAAATATGTTGTATATTATGAAATATATAATATATATTAATATATAAATATAAAACTAACACATGACATAATGCATACTGTTTCCAGGTGCCATTCTTGGTGCCTTATGTAGGCCGTGCGATAGCCCTAGGAGCAGAGACCATTGTCCCCATTTTGTAGATGATGAGATGAAGACACCATGAATTTACTAACTTGCCTGATGCTGTGTGCTTGGGGAGCAGTGGAGTTGGGAAGCTAGGCTGTGTGGTTCTGGTGCTGAGGGTCAGTCCAAGCAGATGAACCCAGGAAAAGCCTTCCTTGAGTAGGGAGGTGGGCGCTGCTTCAGGGGAGACGAGAAGGATGAGCTTAGTTCTTGCAACTTTTCCCCTCTTGAGTTTCAGTCCAACGAACGGTCTTTTAGAGGATTATGGAATCGGTCGGTCACTTTTGAGCAATGAATCAAAACTAATTTCAAAATTAGGTGGCATATGGGTCAATTTGCATAAAGGGAGTAAATGTGTCTAGAACTTGGAGAGAAGTGACGGCTGCACCAGCTTGTAAGTCTAGCTACCCAGTAGAACCACAAGAGAGAACTGCTCAGGGGATTCTAATGGGGAGCCAGGGCTGGGAACCATCGGCTTAATACCAATAAAGCCAATTAGTACAATCTACTTTTAAGGGGGTCTAGGAGTTGACATGGAGGGGCGGGCGTGAAGAGTGTTACTTTGTTGGCAAGACCATGCCTGAGTAAACACAAGCTAGAACAGCAATAAAAACATCCTAACTCCACTGGTGCAAATGAAAACAATCAGGAGAACAGAAAAATGATAGTACATCACTCCCCTTAGTGTACCCCACATAGTGTTAATGAGTGTTAGACACACGAGAAAATAAGGCAGTAAGAGGGTGGGAGGAAATGGCACCGTGTGATAGGACTTTCCATTTATATTGCTGAACCCTCACGACACTTAGAAGCAGGTATTATTATCCTTGTTTAAAATAGTTGGTCTTTTAATTTAAATTCATATAATGTATTATTGATTTCAGAGGTAGAGGTCAGTGATTCATCAGTCTTATGTAATACGCAGTGCTCATTACATCCTGTGCCCTCCTTAATGTGCATCACCCAGTTACCCCGTCCTCCCAAAACCTCCCTCCAGCAACCCTCAGTTTGTGTCCTGTGATTTGTTTAAAATATTTGGAAACTGAGGCACAAAGGGGCTGCCATATGCCCAAGGTTATAGAGATAATAAGACTGAAAGATACATGTACTTTATGAATGAAGAATGTCAATATTCTTCCTCTTCTAAAAGCATTGTCAGGAATTGATGGTGAATTTTTGGTTTTTCCACCATGGATTACAATAGTGTTTTTTCTTTGTTCTGTTATTAACATAAATTTGATGAACAGATTTTCTAACATTAAACCATTCTTGCATTACTTGAATGGGTCCCTCTTGGTGAAGGTATATTAACATTATGTTAATATGTAAATTATATATAATTTGATTATAATTACATTATTATATTTAATAATTTATAACCATTATTTATTATAAATAATATTAAACAATTATAATGTTAATATATAAATTAACATTAACATAGTGCTCGATTTCCTTTACTAATATTTTACTTGGCAGAGTTTCAATAAATATTTGTGTGAGACTGATAACAGGCAGTTTAATTTTTTATGTTCTTTTTCAGGTTTTTACATTTCATTTTATCATTGTAAGAACACCTGAGATTTATCCTCTTAGCAAATTTTTTTTTTTTTTTAAAGATTTTATTTATTTGACAGCGAGAAACAGCGAGAGAGGGAACACAAGCAGAGGGAATGGTAGCAGGAGAAGCAGGCCCCCTGCCGCGCAGAGAGCCCGATGCGGGGCTCGATCCCAGGACGCTGAGATCTGACCTGGGCCGAAGGCAGACGCTTAACGACTGAGCCACCCAGGCGCCCCCTCTTAGCAAATTTTTAAAAAGATTTTATTTATTTGAGAGAGAGAGAAAGCAGAGAGGGAGAGTGATAAGGAGAAGCAGACTCCCCACTGAGCAGGGAGCCCGATGTGGGGCTGGGTCCCAGGACCCTGAGATCATGACCTGAACTGAGGGCAGACGCTTAACCGACTGAGCCACCAGGCGCCCCTACTCTTAACAAATTCTTAAGTGTACAATACATTATTGTGAATATAGGCAGGAAACTGCACAGCAGATCTCTTGAGCTTATTCATCTTGCTCAAACTGAAAATTTATGTCCATTTATGTCCATTGATTAGTAGTAAGTCCCCGTTTCCCCCATCCCAGCCCCTGGCAAACACCATTCCAGGCTTTGATTTTATGAATTTGACTATTTTATTATTTTTTAAAAGACTTATTTATTTTAGAGAGTGTGAGAGAGAGCAGGGAGAGGGAGGGACAAAAGGAGACAAAGTCTTAGGCAGCGCAGAGGCTGAAGCGGGGCTCAATCTCACAACCCTGAGATCACGACTTGAGCAGAAACTAACTATGCCACTCAGATGCCCCTGAATTTGACGATTTTAGGTACCTTATATAAAAGGAATCATGCAGTGTTTTTCTTTCTGTGGCTGACTTATTTCAATCAGCATAATTTCCTCAGGGTTCATCCATCCTTTTTTAAGGCTAAATAGTATTCCACTGTGTGTATGTACTACATTTTCTTTATCTCATCATCTGTCAATAGATATTTAAGTTGCTCCCGCATTGTGGCTATTGCTGCAATGAACATAGAAGTGCTAATAACTCTTCAAGATACTAATTTCAATTCTTTTGGATAAAGACCCAGAAGTGGGACTGCGGGATCACGTAGTAGTTCTATTTTTAATTTTGTGAGGAATGTCCTTGCTGTGTTCCGAAGTGTCGCACCATTTTGCAACACGTGCAAGGGTTCTAGTCTATGTTCTCCTCAACACTTGTCACCTTTTTTTCTAATAGTAGCAATCATGACAGGTGTGAGGTGATGTCTCATTGTGGTTTTGATTTGCATTTCCCTGATGATGAGTGACATTGAGCATTTTTTAATGTACTGTTGGCCATTTGTGTCTTCTTTGGAGAAGTGTCTATTTGAGTCCTTACCCATTTTTAAATAGAGCCGTTAGTTGTTTTTTTGTTTGTTTTTTAGTATGAGTTACAAAATTTCCTTATATATTTTGGAGACTAATCCTTAATCAGATACACGATTTGCAAATGTTTTCTCCCTTTCTGTAGGTTGCCTTTTCACTCTGTTGATGGTTTCCTTGCTGTGAAGAAGCTTTTTTTTTTAATGTTTTCTTTATTTATATGACAGACAGAGACAGTGAGAGAGGGAACACAAGCAGGGGGAGTGGGAGAGGAAGAAGCAGGCTTCCAGCAGAGCAGGGAGCCTGACGTGGGGCTCGATCCCAGGACCCTAGGATCATGACCTGAGCGGAAGACAGATGCTTAACAACTGAGCCACCCAGGTGCCCCGTGTGCAGAAGCTTTTTAGTTTGATGTAGTCCCACTTGTTTATTTTTGGTTTTGTTGCCTGTGCTTTTGGTGTCGTAGTATGAAATCCTTACCAAGACCAATACCAAGAGGCTTTTCCTGTATGTGTTCTTCTAAGGAGTTCTATGGTTTTGGGTCTTACATTTAAGTCTTAAGTTCATTTTAAGTTGATTTCTGTGTATGTTAAGGTCCAATTTCATTCTTTTGGATGTGGATAGCTAGTTTTCTTAGCATCATTTGTTACAGAGACTATCCCTTTCCTACTGTGAATTCTTGGCATGCTTATCAAATATCAATTGACAGTATATGTGTGGATTTATTTCTGGGATCTCTATTCACTTTCAACGGTCTATATGACTGCTTTATGCCAGTGTCTTGCTGTTTTGATTACTGTCGCTTTGTAATATATTTTCAAATCAGGAAGTATGAGGCTTCCAGCTTTGTTCTTTCTCGAGATTGTTTTGGCTATTTGGGGTATATGGTATTTAGGACTTATTTTCTGTTTCTGTTAGTAATTCTATTGGAATTTTGTTAGAGCAGCATTGAATCTGTAGATTGCTTTGGGTAGTTATAGACATTTTTACATTATGAAGTCTTTCAATCCTTGAACATGCAATGTAGTCTTTCCATTTGTATCTTGCTTAATTTTTCATCAATGTTTTGTAGTTTTCAGTAGACAAATCTTATACCCCCTTAGTTAAATTTTTTCCTCAGCATTTTATTCATTCTGTTTTCCTAATTTCTTTTTCAGAGAGTTCATTGTTAGCATATAGAAATGCAGCTGGTTTTTATATATTGATTCTGTATCCTACAACTTTACAGAATTCGTTTGTTACCTCTAACAGTTTTTAAAAAGGAATCTTCAGGGTTTTTTATGTGTAAGATCATGTCATCTGTAAACAGGGCCGATTTTACTTCATCTTATCTGATTTGGATGCCTTTTATTTCTTTTTCTTGCCTGATTACTCTGGCTAGAATGTGCAGTTTTATGGTGAATAGAAGTGGCAAGAGTGGGCATCACTGCCTTGTTCCTGATTTTAGAGAAAAAGCTTTCAGCTTTCCATCATTGAATATGAGCATATGGTCTTTATTATGTTGAGGTGCTTTCCTTCTATTCCTAGTTTATTTAGGAAATGATATTGAATTTTGTTAAATGCTTTTTCTGCATCCATTGAGATGATCATGTAATTTTTATCCTTTATTTTATTCATGTGGAGTATCATGTTGGTTGATTTGTGTATAGTCAGCCATCTTTGTATCCTTGGTACAGATCCCACTTGGTCATGGTATCTGAGCCTTTTAATGAGCTATTGAACTCAGTTTGCTGGTATTTTGTTGAGGATTTTTGCTTCTATAGTCATTAGGGATATTGATCTATCATTTCCTTGTGGTATCAGCTATCATTGTGCTAACATCATAAAATGAGTTTGGAAGTGTTCCCTTCTCTTCAATTTTGGAAAAGTTGGAGAATGAATGGTATTGGTTCTTTAATGTTTGGTAGAATTTACCTGTAAACCATCCGGTTCTGGGCTCTTCTGTCTTGGGAGGCTTTTGATTATTGATTCAATCTCCTTACTCATATTGGTCTGTTCAGATTTTCTATTTTTTCATGATTCATTCTTTTTTTTTTTTTTTTAAAGATTTTATTTATTTGACAGAGAGAAACACAGCGAGAGAGGGAACACAAGCAGAGGGAATGGTAGCGGGAGAAGCAAGCTTCCTGCCGAGCAAGGAGCCTGATGCGGGGCTCGATCCCAGGACTCTGGGATCATGACCTGAGCCGAAGGCAGACGCTTAACGACTGAGCCACCCAGGCGCCCCACGATTCATTCTTAGTAGGTTGTACGTTTCTAGGAATTTATCCGTTTCTTTCAGTTTATCCAGTCTGTCAGTGTATAGTTCTTCGTATTAGTCTCTTATGATCCTTTTTATTTCCGTGGCATCAGCTGTAATGTCCCTTCTTTCATTTCTGATTTTATTTATTTGGGTCTCTGCTCTCTCCTTTTTTTATTTAGTTTAGCAAGGCATTCATCAATTTTGTTTCTCTTTTCAAAAAATCAACTTAGTTTTGTTGATTTTTTTTCTATTGATTTTCTATTTCATTTATTTCTTCTCTAATCTTTGTTATTTCCTCCTTCCTGCTAACATTTACAGGCAACTTTTGAGTTAAATATATTCTGGACGTGGGGCGCCCAGGTGGCTCCATCGATTGGGAATCTGCCTTCAGCTCAGGTCATGATCCCGGAGTCCTGGGATCTATCCCCGTGTCAGGCTCCTTGCTCAGAAGGGAGCCTGCTTCTCCCCCTCCCTCTGTTAAATAAATAAATAGATAAAATCTTTAAAAAAAAATATTCTGGACTTCCTGAAGCTGACATTAATTTTTCTTCTCTGTTTCCTCTACTTCCTTTTCCCTATCTATTGAATTAAATCTCCTGTGCTAGAGGAGGTGGTTAAAGAAGAGCCACGGAACTAGGTGAGGGGGTGGGGAGAGAGTGGAAAACTATCAGAAACCTTCATTGGGAATTAGATTTTTCCTGCCTCCCCCCTCCTACCCAAAAAGGCCTACATTTCTTCCGGGCCATGGTTTGAGCCTGCCATTCTAGAATGTTCCATAATGCAACTATTACTTTCCTGCAGAGGTCATGAAATGTAGATTTTTGGCTTCCGGTCTTGCTCAAAGATTGTCTTCATTTCAGTGAAATACCAGTCCAGAAGCTACTTTGAAAAGTGTCATATGCTGTCCCCAGCCTCGGTTTAGGAATAACTTGTGCAAAAGCCACAATTGCTCTTCTTTACAAAACCTCTGCTGTGGTTTTCGCACATCACTGCTACCTTGAGCACAGTCTTTCCTCTTTGTTACAGGAGTAAGAGAAAGTATTAGTACTAAGTCAGCTCTGTTCACATTTCCGGTTTCAGAGGAGCTAACTCTGAAGATGCAGTAATTTTCATTGTTCACCAATTTTATGAGGGATATTCTCCAAACCCACCCCACTGATAGAAAAATTCTCTTGAGTCCTAAGCTGCAAATGAACATTTTGCTCTTGGGTGGGAGTAGATTTTAAGATAAGTCTTTGTTAAGAATTATGAAAATAAGGGGCACCTGGGTGGCTGAGTCGGTTAAGCATCTGCCTTCAGCCAAGGTCATGATCTCAGGGTGCTGAGATCGAGCCCCACATCGGGATCCCTGCTCAACGGGGCACCTGCTTCCCCCTCTACTCCACTTGTGCTCTCAATCTCTCTCTCAGACACATAAATATTTTTTAAAAGAATTATGAAAATAAGAATATTGCCAATTGACAGAATGCATTATTAATTCCTGGGCTTTGCCACATGAGTGATATCCTGGGTTGGCATTTTGTATCTAGAGGCTCCTAATGCTGTGAACCCTGGAATGTTGGGGCAGAAGTATGCAGTGTTAGAAAAGAAGGAAAACCCTCTCACAACTCCCCTGCCATATAGCTCAAAGGCCCGGAAGACTTCCTTTCCCAGAATACATATGGCTCCACCTGGACACAGAAATGTGTCATCTCTCAAAATCTTTTGCTATCAAAACTGCACCCTCTCCTTGTCTAGCAAATTAGCCAGGAATGGTCCTTAATTAAGATAGTGATGCGAGCTTTCCTTTTTAAGGCAACTTCCTTACATGCAATTAATTGGCTCATAATCCTCCTTCCGCTTCCCCTCCCTGTCCTGGTGTGTGTGAAAGAGGCCAGGAAAGAGAAGACTTGTGAAATCCTACAGGGTCCTCAGAGCTCTGCTCCTGACCCCAGTGCTTGGAGGCCCCTGATTCTCCCTCCTCCCTTTCTCCAACTTCTTGGCTGGCTTCCCAGCTTCCAGAGACCCAGGTCTTGGCACTGAGACTAACCACATTACCCGCCCCCCTACAACCCCGCCCCGGATGGCGCAGCTGCTAGCTTTAAAGCTTCCTGGGAATTTGTCCTTGAAAAAGAAAACCTGAGTACAAAGCTTCCCCTCTGGGAGAACCCTCCCCCCAACAAGGCCTGATGGGAATGGTGGGAAGGCGTCACCCACATGGAAGATGAGGTGGATATCCTTAGGAGAAGGCGTGAGAACTGGACGTTGGGCTAGGGGTACAGTCAGGGATGGAGGTGTCTTCTGCCTGCCCTGCCCCACTTCCTTTTTCCTATTTGTTTCAACCAGTCTTCCCTTTTGACTTCCTTTTGGACATTTTCAGCACTTCTCTTGTTCTGTTCCCCAACTGAGACCCTTCAGTAACCACTTGGCTGCCATTACCTCTCTCTGCCTGTCTCTGTGTCTTGGAGTTTCTTGATGTACTCCTTTTGTCAGGACCGAATAAGTCATTCTGCAGCTGAGAAGCCCACCCATCTGCAGAGCCTGCCCCTCCCCTTGGCCTTGGATCTTTCTGCTGGGTGGTGCTATTTTTGGGCAAGGAGCTCTTTTTATTATTTATTGGTCTATCTATTTATTTTAAAGGCTTTATTTTTAAGTAATCACTATACTCAACATGGGTCTTGAACCTACAACCCCGAGATCAAGAGTCATACACTACCAATTGAGCCAGCCATGTGCCCCAAGGAGCTCTTTTTAAACTCACCTTGAATCGTACCACACAGATGCCACCTTGTAGGTGGTATGAGAGGTCATCCCTAGAAATTAGCTATCCTTTGCCTGGGGGTGGAGGTGGGGGGTTGAGGGGCAGACTGTGGAAAGACAGAGATTGAGAAGAGAACAGGATCCCTTCATCAATGCTGTGGCCTTTTGTGGGGCACAGAGGCTTGTCTTGAACAAAAATGTTCCTAGTAGCAGAAAATGCTTCTAGGAGGGAGCTTGCGTTGTCATATTCATTCAAGGAAAATGTATTGATCACCTACTATGTGCCAAGCACCATTCTCAGGGTTGGAGATACAAGTGCTCGGGGAACAGCACAGGCAACGGGTGCTGTCCTTATGTATCCTACATTCTAGAAACTGCTACTGATCTAGGTGTCAAGACCCTGAGTGCTAGTTACAGCCCCATGAGTTATTAGCTATGAGACCTTGGACGAGGTCTGTAATAGCTCTCTGAGCCTGAGAATTCTTACCAGTTGTATGGATATGAGGTTGAGTCGGGGGATGGATATGGAAGCATGCCCTGTGAAGAGTATCAAATACCATATAGATATATGATTTTATTTTTGTCTACCCTCATCCCTGCTGGGCCTTTTAGGGAGTAGTTCCTAACTTCAGGCCTATGAGAAATGAAGATACCCTGGGACAATTTCATTTAGAAGGATTCTGTGAGTGCATGAGAGTACTAGTAATCCAAGATAGGTAGGTGGATAAGTAGATGACAGGTAGATAGAGACATATTTTTTACCCAAGTAATGCATAGTCATTGTGGGACACTTAGAAAATACAGACAAGTTAAAGTAAACATGTAAAAACCTTCCAGGATTTATCACTCTGAGACGAGTCTTGCGGTACCTTCCAGGCTTGTTTCTCTCTGCATGTGCAGACCCGTGTAGAGCATAATCTGAGGGGTCACACAGGCCTTATGCTTGAGAGTATGTCCTCTGTTAGTGAGCATCTTTCTCTTCATGTCACGACTGGTACAGCATTTCCTGAGATGGGGCCAACGTTTTCTGTATAGGTGTTGTATTCGTTTCCAATGGTTTCCATAACCCTACAGCAAGCTTGAGCACTCCACACATAGGCTACCATGAATCAGGTCACTTCAAACAACAGAAATTTATTCTCTCACAGTTCTGGAGGCCAGAAGTTCAAGATCGAGGCATTGGCAGGGCCATGCTCCCTGTGAAGGCTCTAAAGGAAGAATCTTTTCTTGCCTCTTCCAGCCTCTGGTGGTTGCCAACAATCCTTGATGGTACTTGGCTAGTGGCAGCGTCACGTCAGTCTCTGCCTCTGTCACATTGCCATCTTCCTTCGGTGTGTTTCTGTGACGAAATTATCCTCTTCTTATAAGGACACCAGTCATTGGATAAGGCCCATCTTCATTCAATATGGCTGCATCTGATCTCAACTACTATCTGCAAAGTTTCTATTTCCAAATAAGGTCACATTCACAGATTCCAGGTAGATAAGAACTTTGGGGGGATACTATTGGACCCAGCACAAGTGTCAACCCCTTTGTTTATCTGAGCATGCCTCAGATATGATTGGTTCTTCAGTGTTGGGAGAGTGGTCTCCAGGCATCCATGACCCTGTCACAATAGCGGGTGCCAGGGCTTCCTGCTCCTCTGAGGCAGAAAATATCTTGATGTCAAAATCCTTGATCAGAGGGGGTGCCTGGCTGGCTTAGTCGGTAGAGCATGTGGCTCTTGATCTCAGGGTTGTGAGTTCAAGCCCCAAATTGGGCGTAGAGATGACTTTTTAAAAATCCTTGATTGGGGGCACCGGGGTGGCTCAGTGGGTTGAAGCCTCTGCCTTTGGCTCAGGTTATGATCTCAGGGTCCTGGGATCGAGCCCTGCATCGGGCTCTCTGCTCAGCGAGGAGCCTGCTTCCCCCTCTCTCTCTGCCTGCCTCTCTGCCTATTTGTGATCTCTCTCCTCTCTGTCAAATAAATAAATAAAATCTTTAAAAAAAAAATCCTTGAGTGGATCAGATGCTAAATGAGATGTAGATGTGCTCTGGTGGGAGCTGTTCTAAGCCTACACTTAGCAAGATGGCGTCATTCACCATAGGACATTGTGAAGGAGAAGAGTTCTCAATTTCATGTATTTGCAGGTGAGCCCTTGAGCCACGACAGCTCTCCAAAGTGTGGTAATCATTTCCAACTATTAACCTGTGGGCAAAAATTAACATGGGTGCAGAGAACAGAAGGGAACATATAGCTCATTTTTTTAATTTATGTATAATGTATTATTTGTTTCAGGGGTACAGGTCTGTGAATCATCAGTCTTACACAATTCACAGCACTCACCATAGCACATGCCCTCCCCAATGTCCATCACCCAGCCATCCCATCCCTCCCACCCCTTTCCCCTCCAGCAACCCTCAGTTTGTTTCCTGAGATTAAGAGTCTCTTATGGTTTGTCTCCCTCTCTGGTTTCATCTTGTTTCATTTTTCCCTCCCTTTCCTTATACTCCTCTGTCTTGTTTCTCAAATTCCTCACATCAGTGAGATCATATGATAATTGTTTTTCTCTGGTTGACTTATTTCGCTTACCATAATACCCTCTAGTTTCATCCATGTCGTTGCAAATGGCAAGATTTCAGTTTTTTGATGGTTGCATAATATTCCAGTGTGTGTGTGTGTGTGTGTGTGTGCGTGTATCTCACATCTTCTTCTTTATCCATTCATCTGTTGATGGACATCTAGGCTCTTTCCATAGTTTGGCTATTGTGGACATTGCTGCTATAAACATTTGGGCGCATGTGCCCCTTCAGATCACTACATTTGTATCTTTAAGGTAAATACCCAGTAGTGCAATTGCTGGGTAATAGGGTAGTTCTATTTTTAACTCTTTGAGGAAACTCCATACTGTTTTCCAGAGTGGCTACACCAGCATGCACTCCCACCAACAGTGTAGGAGGGTTCCCCTTTCTCCGCATCCTCGCCAACATCTGTCGTTTCCTGACTTGTTAATTTAAGCCATTCTGACTGGTGTGAGGTGGCATCTCACTGTAGTTTTGATTTGTATTTCCCTGATGCCGAGGGATGTTGAGTACTTTTTCATGTGCCTATTGGCCATTTGAATGTCTTCTTTGCAGAAAAATCTGTTCAAAAAAAAAAAAAAAAAGAAAAAAGAAAAATCTGTTCATGTCTTCTGCCCATTTCTTGATTGGGTTTTTTGTTCTTTAGGCGTTGAGTTTGATAAGTTTTTTGTGGACTATGGATACTAGCCCTTTATCTGATAAAACATTTGCAAATATCTTCTCCCATTCTGTCAGTTGTCTTTTGGTTTTATTGACTATTTCCTTTGCATACAGCTCATTTCTAATTGGTACTCATAGGCACTTTGGGGATACTCTCAACTTACACTTACACAAGTGGAACTATGGAAACAGTCTATTTTTGCCATGATATTTGCACTAACAGTGTATCACAGGGGTCCTTCTAAGCCAGTAAATATACTTTTGTACCAAAATTTATTAAACTACTAATCCTAAACCCTTTGATACAGCCCTTCTGCTCCTCACTCCACCCCCATCATGATCCCTGACATCTTACCATTTAATTGAATCTCTTCACCTCTTTTTGTACCCCTACTCTGCCAGAAAAAAAAAAAATGCTTCCTGCCCCTGGCATTTCCTTAATTATATGCAGGCATGGTTGGATGTTCTTTGCTAGGCTGCTGAGTCAAAAGCCTGGACGGGCCAGCTGCAGTCTTCATGAACTGACTCAGGAAGGAAGTGCTAACAGAGATGGTGCACGGTGCACTCAGTGGGTGGGAGCCGATGGCGGCTAGAAGACCTGAGCTTTGTGAGGGGCAGCCTGATTCCCGGGACAGAGTGTTGGCTGGAAGTGTGGAGGCCCAAGCTAGTCTCGACTCTGCTACTAACTTGCTGCATGACTTTGGTAAGTCATCCCTTTCTCTGAGCCTGTTTCCCCACTTACGAAAACATGTGACTGGCTCCAGGAGACCCTGCGGGAGAACTAGAGGTCCTCTGAGTGAGGTCCTGCTGAGAAGACAATCTCCTGTGGGATTATGGAGGAAATGGGTTAGGAGCAGAAGCACTGTTTCAAAAACAGCCCCAGGAGTGAACCACAGGAGGGATCAGAGAGGGATTACACAACCCTAGGGTCAGAACTAACAAGGGCCGCCTGGAGAATACTAGTTATAAGTTGAGGAGAGACAGAGTGAGAGAGACAGGAAAGAACCCTGAACTTGTGAAGTCAAGAAGAGGGATTGGGTAGTAGTAAATAAGAGGGGCCTAAGGAAAGGCTGTGTGGTGGGGTCTTGGAGCATTGGAGCTAGGGGCCGGCCTGCCAGAGTTCTGTAGCTCCAGAGGAGATGCAGAAGGCTGGCTGAGACCTGAACGAGGGAGGTTAAAAATGGGCTACAACCACACAGACAAGCCTTAGATGTTCACTCATATCAGGCTGATTTCTGAAGGAAAATGAGTGCTGATAATATATTCACCCATAGAGCACTTGATCCCTAACACCCTTCACTCTGGAACAGAGGGGATTTTTTTCTTACTATAAAGTCCTAATATTCTGTGCTCCACCTTAAGGACCCATTAGAAGAAACTGGGGTGCTGTGCAGAGCCCAGAGTAGGGCTTTGATCCAACATGATCCAAAATTCCTTCAGGGCTCTAACATTACCTCTTCTAGGAACCTTCTCAGACCCTCTCAAACTTCACCCTCACTCCTCCTGTGTGCTCCTACAACCCCATCTACTTGCCCTATTGTGATGCTTCCCCAGTGCACTGCAGTTGACTCCTTTCTTTCCTATCTCTTAAACTATCAGTTCTTTCTTTTTCATTTTGGCTACCCAGACCTATTAGAGAGACTAGAGCTTGTTAAGTGCTGGGCAAGTTTTTGCTACATGGATGTTGACTACTTGGTGTCAGCCAAAAGACACCTCAAGCAGTCCTGCCATAGAAGATTTATGTCTTTCTGCTAGACATGCAGTAGGAAGGAGGTGTCAAAATCATCCAAGGGAGCAGCAGCATCCAGGAGCCCAGTTATGACTAGAAATTTCTTCTAGAATTTTCCTCAAAGCAAGCTGTTCCTGCTCTTTAGGGGTGGGGAGCACAGCAGAGAGTGAGGGGACAGAATCTTGCATCTAGAACACAACTCTGGAGATTTTATCCTTAGATCCAGAAAAAGAGGAATCACTTACCCATTCTCTCTCATATACTAAGCTGCTGACTGCCTCAAGGATGAACTTCTCTCCCCTTGGCCTCTTGCCAGGTAGAGAGAACACTGATGAACATTTACCCTGTCACGCATGGAGCAGATTGCCTTACATAATATTCTAATCTAATTCTCAGGACAACCCTATGAAGCAGGAACTATTGCCATCTCTGCTTTATAGACAAGGCAGCTAAGGCACAAAAAGGTTAAATAGTTCATTTAAGATCCTACAGCAAGGAAAATGGTCTGGAATGTCTGGTACCAAATTCTGGCAGCACCCTTATCTGCCTCTCAGAAGGATTATTACACCCAAAGTCTCTTCCCTAGTCAGGTTAATGGCATTATTATTTTCAAGAGAGAAAATTATTTTTAAGAGAATTCTTGGAATTCTCTTAATTTTTTTTTGCTGTTTTGCCATTTGTTTTAACATTTGAAAATGTTAGCAACAAAGAGGACATGTGGGTAGCAAATGAGAACAGGCAAAGATGTTCAACATCATTAACTTTTAGAGAAATACAAATCAAAACTATAATGGAATAATATCATAGACTTGTTAGAATGGCTAAGGTAAATAATACAGATGATACCAAGTGCTAGTAAAGATAAGGAGCAACTGGAACTCCCAGTCAGAACTACCTTTGGTGATGGAGGCAGAACAGTGGTTACCTCTGTGAGAACTAGAGGTGACTGAGAGAAGACAAAAGGGGGGTTTCAACAGTACTGTAAAGGTCTACATCTGGGTGATGATTACAATGGGTATGTTTACTTTATGAAAATTCATTAAGTTTACAATTTGTAATTTTTTACAATTTGCAAGTTTACAATTTGCATTTTTCTGTATGTAAAGGTTTACCTCAATAAAAGTTTATTAAAAATAAATTCTTATGTAAAATATGTTCATTATAAAAAATAATGCGAAAAGTACAGAGAGTATAGAGCAAAGAGCAAAAGTGGCCTCCCCACCTCCCAGTTCTACTTCCTAGTGGTAATCAGTGTTGCCTGTGTTTCTTGTCCATCTAAGCATACAGATAAATATAGCTTTATTTTTCTTACACAAACGGGGATTGGAGGCAGAATGTTCACAAGTCAGAAACAAAGAATGAGCATTTGCCAATAAAATTCACTTTGGGGATCTGGGATGGAGGTAGGCAACTGGTAGTTAACAGAGATTGAGGATTCTGGTCACACTAGCAAAACTAATACATAAAACCAGGCCAATATTCCAAACATCCCTGTCTCCAACATCATTCGTCTATGCTGGAGATGATTATCCCCAACCTCCTCCCACCTTACTCCTCCTGAGAGTGTCAGAGTCAATACAGTGAACTAGAAGATTACTGCAGAATGAAAAGAGATGGAAGATTCTGGACTAGAAAAGCCAAAGTAGATGGACACTGAATATTGGGATTTGTCAGTGGAGTGCTAGAAGCCAGGATTCAAAGTTACGACAAGTATCTCTTCTAGGGAAACTTCCTTGGTATTCTTTCTATCCCAGCCACCTGCTGGATAGGTACTCCTCCTTAAGTTCCCACAGCAGTCTGTGTTCATCTCTACTGTGGCACTTCTCATGTAGTTTTATGTTTGTCCGCTCATGTATTGGTTAGCTGTCCTGAACTGGGAGCCCCTGGTAAGGTAGGGACTATTGTCTTTATCTTTGTAGTCCCAGCATCCAGCTTAGCACTGACCCACAGTAGGCATTCAGTGATTGTTGATTTGAGCAAATGAACCGATTGAAAGAAATGTCTCCTGTAATTGCTTCCTATCAATCTAGCCAACAAGGACAGCATCGCGGATGGAGACACCAGAGAGCACATCATATCATCTCTGGCTTTTTGCTGCAATTCTACGTGGAGAATCCCACATGGGGCAACAAAAATTCTCAAGGCCAGATAGGACTTTACGTTGAAAGCTTTCAAATGCAATATCTGGCTTTGAAGAAGAAATATAACACAAATAATTATTGATAATGGAAACTTTCATTTTCTGTTGACTAATAGAAAATAAACAATGACTTTTAAATTCTCTTCCTTCGAGTGTGGTGTATTTAGGTTAACATGTTGACCGTTCAATGTTTTTTAAAAAAAAAAATGTGATTTTTCTTTTTTCTTTTTTTTTTTTTTTTGCCTTCCAGGTCTCATAGAAATGTCTGAAGAGAAACTTTAAAAAAAATGAATAAGTACCGGGCTTTTAGTTGCAGCATTGTTTATTACCTTTCTAAAAGATGTGTTTATTTATTTGAGAAAGAGGAAGAGAGAACAAACAGGGAGAGGGGCAGAGAGAGAGAATCCTCAAGCAGACTTCCCACTGAGCTCAGAGTGGGACTGGGGGCTCAACCTCCTGGCCCATGAGATCATGACCTAAGTGGAAACCAAGAGTCAGATGCTCAACCAACTGAGCCACTCAGGTACCCCCGTTGCAGCATTGTTCAACTGTATGACTGGGAACAACCTAAATGTTTATCAATAGGGAACTAGTTAAATACATTGTGGTACATCATTATACAATGGAATACTATGCAGTTATAAAGAAAAAGAGAGAGAGAGAGAGAGAGAGTAAAGCACTTTGCTGACATGGAAAAATCTCCAAAATACACTGTTAAAAGAAAAAACAAAGATGCAAAACAGTGTATTGTATACTACTGTGTGTAAAAAAAGGTGAAAGAGAATATGAACTTTCTTGAATGCATGGAAAAGTATCTCTGAAAGATGTAGAAGAAACTGACAACACTGGTTGACAATGGAGGACTGGGAGAAAGAGGTGGAAAGATGACTTTACATTGCACATTCTTTTATATCATTTACCTTTTTAACCATGTGACTGTATTATTTGGCCAAAAATAAATGTAAAAAGAATGAAATCACAACCACGGGAAACACGAAAAGGTGACATCAGTGTGAAATAAATTTTGAGTGGTACCAACAAGTAAGAAAAGCAATGAACTTGGACTAAAAGAGAAATCAGAGCAGAGAATGTTGCAATTCAGAACTCAGAGGTAATAAAAAAAAAAAAAAAAGAACTCAGAGGTAAGAGTGGGTTTTCCCAAGGAAACACCAATCCCAGAGACAATGAATGCAAAGAGCAGGGGTAGGCTGAGAGGTAATCCTTATTACCTTATGGTAACTCCTTGATGAGTTGCATGGAAACAGCTGGGACAGGTGGGCTCTTTTCTCTCTCTCTCCCTCCCTTCCCCCATGAACCCTTTGTCAGCAGCAGCATTTGGCCTTTGCCCTCAGGCTGAAGTGCCTGAGGAGGGCTCTAGGGAGGATGTTAAGACCTCTGCAAAAGACAGGAAAAAGAAAACAAAAAGAAAACCAGCATCAGTAAAGAGTGAAACCCTCTAAAGGGCTTCACCCCCAGAGAAAAGCCCTCCTTGCTTTATCAGTTGTGGGGGTCCCTGGCCTTCCTGCCTCTCCACCCACATAACCTAAAGGGAAGCCTGCCTGTTGACAGACTCTACCCACTGAAAGAGAACCCGCAGTCAGCCCTCCCATTCCGGAGAAGGGTTTGTGGGGGGAAACAGATCAGTGCAATTGCAGAAGAAACCCATGCTATCTACCCATAAAAACAAACATGGGTTTTCATACATATATATGACCAGACAACAAAGGGTCAGCAGACATTTGAGGAAAACCATCACCATGAAAGAGAAGGACCAAAATAAACAAAGGGAACTGACCCCAGAAGAGAGAAAGATAATTAGAAGACCAGAAGAAAACTTAAATGTATTCTGATTTGTATCACAGAGGGTTTCCAGAGCTACTCCATCAGATTAGAATGTTGTACAGCTCCCCTTTTGATCCCCTTAAAAGAAAATTCAGTAAATTGGCAGAGATTTTACTAATTCCTTCCCATGTGTCAGGAAGCAAGGATTCTGTGATTTTTTTAATTGTCTCTTTCCACTAGGAGCTAATGGTAGGGAAATCGAAGAAGTCAATTATGAGGTGATGTGGCAAAAGCTAGGGCAGATGAAGCACGGAAGATGGATTAAGATGGATTAAGCCTCCCACCTTGTCTGCTGGGCGGGGATGTCTCTTCATCAGCCTTAATGGATAAGGGGAGGGGGGAGTCAGCCCGTGCACAGAGAACAGCTTGACCAAGTACAGTACATTTAGGGGACTAAGCCTAGCTTGATATGGCTGATGCTCAGGGTTGAGCAGCACCAACTTGTAAGAGATGAAGACAGAAAGGTGGACAGGGGAGAGATCATGTTCTGTGCTAAGAATTGAGGTGCTGTGCTCTAGGCTAAGGTTTCCCAGACACATTCAGGGAAAAGATCTGCGTGAGGCCGTTTGTAGAACAAACAAAATGGTGATATATTTAACTCTTTCGTATGTACTGGAAATAATTTTCCTAGCAGAAACTATGACTGTGTTCTAGGTTATCAATACAAAATCACAACCACAAGCATAGTCACACCAAAAGCAAACTGTTGAAGTATGATCCATTGTTTTTTGAACTTTTCCCTTGATACTTATTTGCTGCAATTCAATCACTGGCTCGCAGGAAAGCAGTAGTAAAAAAAAGGGGGGACAGGGATTTCAGAAAATTTTGCATAAGAAAAACTGAAAACTGAAACAGTTCAATCCATTAACTTCCTTCTTTCTGTGAACTAAGAGAAAGATGGTCAACATTTGACTTTGGATGCAGGCACTTTTGTGCACTCCATAGATCTACAGATTTTTTGGCAACTAAGGTTGAGAATCACATCTGGATGCCTTAGGCAGCTGATGATTTTCAAAGGGAGCCCAACACCAGGGCCAAGGCCACTCCTTCTTGGAGAGACAGGTGTGGGACATCCTGACACAAAGGACGTTTGTTCGAGAATCAGAAATCAGAAAATAGAGCCCAAGCTGGAAGCTGGAAAGGTAGCCAATTGTTGTGGAGGACCAGGCAGAAAGAGGACAGAAGAAAGAGGAGGCTTCAAAGACTGAAGTGCAAGCCGACTACTCTGGAGCTAATCCCATTCCCATCGAACACTCCAGGGCACTCCGTCGGTCTGTTTCCCTGCGTCCAGTGCAAAGTCTTAGGGGATCAAGTCAGATTAGATAATACAATCACTTACAAGATTTAACATAAGAATTACATGTTATAATTCTCATTATAACATATATAGTACATGTTATAATAATTCTTAATTATAAGAATTAACATTTTTCCGGCAGTATGAAGGGTGGATGGGGTAGGGCAGGAAGGGAAGCAAAGAGAGAAATTTGGAGAGTACAATTCAGTAATCTAGCAGAAAGGGGGTGTGGGCCTGGGCTCTGATATCAGCATGAAAAAAGTGATGGCATCAAGAAGCTTTGGGGAAGAAGCCACTGGGATTGGGGAGGAATCTGGTCAAGACAGAGGGAGGAATCATGGACGGCTCCCAGGTCTCTGACCTGGGCAATTAGGTAGGTGTAGGAGCACTGTACCCCAAGCGAGGAAGAAGCTTGAGGGAGAATAGGTCTGGATTGGAAGTTGAGTTAAGTGCAGGGCAAGCAAATGTGAGGTGGCTTTGGGATGTCCAAGTGGAGATATTCAGAGGTAGCTACACTTATAAATCTGAAGTTCAAGCTTGTAGTTACAGATTTGGGATTTACCACAATGAAGGTGATAGTGAAAACCATGACAGTGGATGGGAATCTCCTAAGGAAAACATGTAGAATGAGGAGCAGAGAGGGAGTGGAGGAGGGAAAGTGAGGAGAGGAGGATGAGGATGGGGAATACCAAAGTTTTAAGGGGAACAAAGGAAAAGGGGAGGGCGCCTGGGTGGCTCAGTCGTTGGGCGTCTGCCTTCGGCCCAGGTCAGATCCCAGGGTCCTGGGATCGAGCCCCGCATCGGGCTCTCTGCTCTGCAGGAAGCCTGCTTCTCCCGCTACCATTCCCTCTGCTTGTGTTCCCTCTCTCACTGTGTTTCTCTCTGTCAAATAAATAAAATCTTTAAAAAAAAAAAAAAGGAAAAGGGGAATTACATAAAGAAGTATTCTGAGAGGCAAGGGAGAAAAGCTTTCAGAAGGGTGACCACAGAATCATACAATAACAGATGAATAGAAAGGTCACTAAAAATGAACCCTAAGAAGTATTCAGCCCAAACTATTGAGCTAATAATGGTGGAAGCCATTTTGGGGGGAATGTAGGGGAGGGAAGTCAGCCTGCAGGAGGCTGTGAGGCAGGGAGATTGGACAACAACTCTTTCTAGAAGGTGGTCACGTGAACAAATCCTGACATTGCCCGCCTCTCTGTGGCAGTCCCTTCAGCATCCTCTGTAATTGTGTGAAACAGGCTTTAGAGAAGTCCTTGAGCCCCTTTTGGCTCTCATGATCATTTTCCTTCAGTGGAGCTCAGGTTACTTGTCTAAGAACTGAAGCCTCTGACCTGACTGATGAAAGTTTATCACGTGCACTGAAGCCACCTACTTGGCAGATATAGCGAAAAGCTACGCAGCTCTGGGCCCAGGACAGGATGCAGGCGCGTGGGAGGGGAAGAGAGCAGGTGCTAACAATACAGAGAGCGTGCCTACCAGAGCATTTTGTTACATTTCCTATTTGTCTCTCAAAACAATTTTATAGGAATCACCAAAGTGATCTTATCATGGTTTCTAGACCAGGTTGGACTGTGGGGTAGGGATTTCCACGGCTGCTTTTGTTTCGAAGGTGATCTGATAAGAGGAACAAAAGCCATTAAGAAATGCATAATCCTACACGCCTCAATGATTCAGTTGGTTGTCAAAACTTGGGGTGTTTTTGATGTTGTTATTGTTCTTTTGTTTTTTACGAGTATGTAAGGAGGTGGCCATTATTTGGAAAACTCATTATCTCTGGCTAAACAGATCCCCCCAAATTCAGGATGAGTTGTTGGTCTATTGCTTAACACGTGTCAAAGATCTTTCGTGAATATTTTTATTTGATCGTGGCAGCAGCCTATGGGATAGGCAAGGCAGGTGCTACTGCCCCCTTCGGATATGGAGAAACGGAGACCTGGAGACGTAAAGCATTTTGCCAGAGGTCCATAGCCATTTGTTGGTAGAGCAAGGACTAGAATTCAAGTCTCTTAACCGGAGCCTGTTCTCTCTATTCTGAGCCATTTCATCAGCATCAGTGATTATCTGACAGATGGGAATAGTATAGACAAGCAATTTGGCTAAGTCAATCAAAGGTTCCAACTTTAACCTCAATCCCAGAGTTTTGGACCCATTTCCTTCAAGACCCTACTCCTCCTGGCCCTTGAGAAATTTATTTTTCTTGAATTACCTGTCCAGCTAAATCTAAAAAAAATAAAAATAAAAAAAATAACCGTCAGCACTCCTTTTTGCTTCATGCCATGTAGACTTGAAAAGCAGCTGGGATTTCGTTGGGTTTGAAGATGAAAGAAGTCTTGAGAAGCAATGAGCCAGGGGTATACCAGTCATAAAATCAATCCTAACTTTTGTTGATATTCTTTTCTTTCCCCATATGCCAGGTTCCCGGTTTGTATTAGTAAGACTGAAATTGAAATAAGTCTGTTGCTGGTGGACGCATTTGTTACTTTCCTTGAAACTGGTGAACCCAGAAAGCTAGCGATAGGAAAATACTGCCATTGTCTGTTAAGAAGTCTATGACATTTCAAGGCAAGAATGAATGTATGGAAGAAGAAACTTGTTTCTTCTTTACTAACAAAAGGGAAAGCCTGGAAGTGAATGATATGGGTATAATTTAAAAAAAAAAAAAAAACAACAAAAAACCTTTACGTAACTTTTTTGCTGGGAGAGAAGACTACGAAGCACATTTTCCAGGAAGTGTGGGCTGCAACGATTGTGTGCTCTTAACTAATCCTGAGTAAGGTGGCCACTTTGACAGTGTTCTCATGCTGCCCCTGCCACCTTCTCGGTCTGAAGATATCATTTCAACTCTAACGCAGCATGATCGAAACATATAGCCAAACTGCTCCCCGCTCTGTGGCCACTGGACCACCCGTCAGTATGAAAATTTTTATGTATTTACTTACTGTTTTTCTCATCACCCAGATGATTGGGTCAGCACTTTTTGCTGTGTATCTTCACAGAAGATTGGACAAGGTAAGCTGAACCAGGAGCCCTGGTTAACTCAAACTGGGGGTCCTTATTGATTTGCGGGTTGACGGGTTTTAGGTCTACCCAGATGATGGACCGTGGTGGGAACTCACATAGCTAAAATGGTCTCGCGGCATAATGTGTGTCATCTAGTTCGTAAGGTCTTCTGTTCTTGTCTCTGGTTGAGAGCTTGGGCTTTCAAGCTCAAATGGGTTCAAATCTTGACTCTGCTCCCTCTTGGCTCCACGATCCTGAGAAAGTTATTTTGTTTGTGTGCCTCAATTTCCACATCTTAGAAACAGGGAAGACAATAGTACCCACCTTGTAAATTAAATGAATTTAGCCTCATAGCCAGCTTAGACCAGAGCCCGGTGAAGAGTGAGAGCACTAGGTGGGCATTAGCTATAATTATTTACTAAAGTCTTGCTTAAAAAGTAAACTTGCTTTTCTGATAGAGACACCTTTCTTCTTTTTTAATTGCTAGCTAGAGCAGGAGAGTAGGAATTTGATCTGAAACAGTTGCAAGCTGCTCCATTTCCCTCTGAGATGTTTTACATGCTTAAGTGGCTGGACTTACAGGAAAAAAATAGTAGAGTAATTTAGGAGGTAGCTGGGTGTTGTCAGGAGAAAATAACTGTTGGGATTCATCCCGTTTCAATGTGTTTACGCACTTCCACTGAGTGGCATTATTGGCTGTACCCACAGAACATCAATCATACATGAAAAGGAGAAATTTGACGAATTATCTGGCTGTCGCTATACGTCCAGGTGAAAGGATTGTCGATGTACAGCATCTGGAGACTGCATTTTCTCAGGGATGTTTGGATGCCCTCTATTGGGATCCTATCCTAGAATTAATGCCATGATTTTCATCAGGATAAGGAGGGGCAGTGACGGTTGAGGCAATTCACTGGGTTACTCAGATTTTTAGTTGAGTAAAGAGCCGAGTTTGGGGTCTGGTTGTTGGCTCATGTTTGGCCTGGTGGGCTCTGTCAATCAAATGCCTGGACCCAAGCCTCGCCTCTATGGGGGGGAAGCAGCGACCACATCTCCCAAAGCCTTGAGGTGTGCTCTTAAGGACAGTGGAAGCCGCTGGCTAAGTGGCTCTTGTTTTGAATCTAAAACTTTCATTTTAAAACAAGAAAATGGCCCTAAATCAGTTGATTATACAAGTGACTTCCATACATTTAATTATTCTAAGACATCGGAAAATAAAATCTCTCATTAACTTTGCGAATGAAAGATGGTTTCCTTAAAAATGCAAATGTTTTCCACAAATACTAAAGCTAAAAAGGAGAGAGATGTATTTAGAACTCAAGTTAATTGACACACATTGCAAATTAACTTCTTTTTATAAAGCACTGCAGCACCAACTAAAGTGAAGTAGGCAAATGAACTCAGTGGAAAACGAGTTTATACGCTGGGTTCACAATGACCGATCATTACAGAGCAATGAGAAGTAAGATCATTCTCAAACATTGCCGCTATAATACGTGGACAAAATGTACACTTTGTAATGACATTTTATTAGAATTGCTGTGATTTCCACCTACAGTTTAGGGTAATAAGACATTTTAATTGCTGACTTTTGTTGATTTTTTTAATGGCTGATACCAAATAACAATAATCCGGTATAATAACTTTTATTCCCCATTTATATCTGCAAAATCCTCCTCCTGTTATTGATGTCATGGAAGTGATTGTGGAGGGAGACATCATTAGCCACCTTCTCCAGAATTATATTTCTCATGTCCCTGTTATTTCACAAATAGATAGAAGATGAAAGGAACCTTTACGAAGATTTTGTATTCATGAAAACATTACAGAAATGCAACAAAGGAGAAGGATCCTTGTCCTTACTGAACTGTGAGGAAATTAAAAGTCGATTTGAAGCCTTTCTCAAGGTAAGGAGCCCAGTTGTTAATCAAAGGATTGTTAAAACAGTACTGCTTTTGCTAGGTCAGGAAATGAACGCCGACAATGTAGACGTTTTGTAGACATACGTACATATGTGCATACATATACACATGGGTACATATATCCAATAAAAAAAGGAAAAATGAAGCCAAAATCCTATGTGAAAGGGAAAGGAAAATTGGAAGTGTGCACATTCATAGGAATGTTCTTGAGAGGAACAAAAGGAGCTTCTCTTGGGGATACTAGCCTGTGAACATTATGAGGCACGCCGAGTTTGGCCCTTGGCATTAAACCTTTTCATCCAAACCTTGCTGCCTTGTCACTGTGGACCCACGGTCGGGTCCCCATTTTCCAGGGGATTGAGAATCCCTGGTCGGCCACAGGGTCGGGGCCTGCCTTTTCTGACGGTAGTAGGGACTTCTGAAGGCTGGGAATGAACATTTCTCTCGTGACAGAATTTCAGGCGCCACGAAAGTGAGATCTTTCCCTTCTCTTGTGAGGAGAGCTGTGGGGAAAGGGGGATGGACTTACTCGGCGCCGCTCAAACCAGACCCCACAGAACACCACTTGCAACTCTCTGCTTAATGCTTGCATGAACAAAGTGGCAGCTTCTAGAGAGGCAGACCTCCTCAGGCATGTCAACCAGGGCTCCTGACCCCGTCACAGCCTCCGATTGGTCTGGAGAGAGCCCCGCAGTGGAGCCCTGAGGTGGACAGAGGCCCCAGCAAATAATAGGTACAGCAAACTAGAAGCCTTAGAGGGTTAACAGAGGATGCCCTTACAACATGAATTCCATCATCACCGACAAGGAGTCTAGAAGGTTCTTTCTCCTGAAGCAGAACATCAAACAGCCTTTCTGCTTGTTTCCCCTCTCGGAACACTGAGTAGAATCCCCCTGGTCCTCAGCTGACTTTGGGGTCACCAGTGGGAGGCAGCTCTCCACACTGAAGGCAGCTCCGTGCCAAGTTGGAGGGGGGCAGGGGGTAATCTAGATAAACCAACAGCCGTTAGTTCTCACATATAAATTAATCTATCACTTTACGCCAGAGTAGAGGGCTTAAGATCTTATTTCTGAGCTTATTCTTGTCCTCCAACGGTAAAGACGCTAACAGCCTCTTCCTGGGTCCCCTACAGGAATCAGAAGGCAGCCCAAATCTGCTGCTGGCTTTTGCGTTCTTTACACTAATTTAGGTTTTGGATGAAGACTCTCTTCATTGGCCAGGCTTGGAAGTGAGTTGAGCTTCTCTGGTTGTCCAAGGATTCCGGCCAGTACCGCAGGGGATGGGGAGGTGTTACCAATTTAAATGTGAAGAAAGCCACTTTCAGAACAACACTTAATAATTCAGATATTTATTGGATATCTAATGTGCTTGGCGGGCCGTGGGACCTTGGGCAAATGGCGTCACCTCCCTGGGCCTGTTTTCTCAACTATAAATGAGATTTATAGGCTGAGATCATCTGCTCTGACATTCTGAGATTATAGGATCAGCCTTGCGTTCCCTCCGAGGCAGTGAGAGTGTTGCGGGTTCCTCCTCCCTCTCTCTTTCTTGCTGAGAGTCTTACCATTCAACGGCCAATTTCTAATGGCTCTATTTCAGGTCAGGTATATAAAACTTCCCAAATCAGCTACCCGGGAGAGGAGCAAGGAAGGGCTCCTTGGGCTTGGCCTCTCTGCTTAATGCTTGCATGAACAAAGTGGCAGCTTCTAGAAAGGCAGACCTTCTCAGGCATGTCAACCAGGGCTCCTGACGTAAGGCAGAGGGAGCCCCTCACCTCTACTGCCCCCGGGGCAGGATTCTCATCAGCGCCACGTGTCACAGAGTCCTCCCACGAAGACTGACTGACCCCCTTTCCAATATCTATTCAACCAAAGGTTTGAATTCAGGGGTTCCAAATTATAGGACTTGAAAGGGTCTTAGAAGTCACCAGATCCAACGATCAGCCCAGGGCTTCAGTCTTCTCCCCACAGTCCCGAGCAAGTGGTCATCAGGCTCTGTTTGGACAGCTCTAGTGACAAGTAACTCACTAACTTCTGAGGTAGGGAGCACCAAGCTGTCTGTCACTCTGAGGGGAAGATGGGATTCAGGGCTTATGCTAGGGTAAGTGCAGACAGCATCCTGAAGGGTGTAATATCACGGTTACAATCACCCTACTCCGCTAGACTGGTCAGTTCCAGGCTCTTCTGCCCCACCCCCAGACCTGAGACGTCTTTGATGAGGGTCAACGCATTTCCTTTTCAAGGTAGAGGCCGACCCGCCCATACCTGCCACATAGACTCCCCAGGAAGAGAGAAATCACTAATCTGAGATTTTCTGAAAGTCAACTTTGAAAAGTCTTTCAGTTGAGGTAGGGAGGGAAGGAAGGGAGAAAAAAAAGGGCTCTGGGGAGTACGGCTGAGGGAAAGTTCGCGGAAAGGCAAGGCCGGACACATCAAAGACAAACTTTGCTGACTTCACGTTTTCATTTTGGCCAACCCTGACACCAGCACAACCACGTAGCCAAAAAGTATCTTAACCTCGATCATCACACTCCATTTTTGAGAAGACACTAAATACTCATTTGTTTACTGACTGTCTCACAAACATTTTCCTGTCACCGCACTTTCTCAGCTCAAGTGGAAACTTGCAGGCCTGTGGCCCCTGGGAGCATTTCGAGGCTCCCCGGTAGGGCTCCGTGACTTACAACCTCACATCTGGAAACCCGAGGGGCGCTCAACAGTCCCGACACTAATTCCTTCCGGGGAAGGGTGGAAAGAGAGGGCGATGTAGAAAACGGAGTCGAGGAATGGGAAGGCACGTGAGACTTCGATTATCAGAGGGGAAAGTACTACTGGGCTCAGCCCTTGTATTTAGAGTCCAGAGTGATGGTGTGAGCTAAGCCAGCCTCTGAACGTGATCTCAGAGTTTCTGCTCTTGGCTTTGGCCTCAGACTCCTTGGGTGACCTCGTGCCAGCCTGCTAAGCCCTCGAGGCCTTGTATTCAGTACCTTCAAAATGGCAGCCGAATCCTTGATTCCCTTCCTGCTTGTGTTGATGGCCATGCCAATGAACTTCCCCAGCGGCTAAGTGAAAAGGAACCACTTAAGAAGTGTTTTGAACACCAGCATCATCGGGAGATTACCCAGGTTTCCTATATGCTGATTATTCTAAATATATACAGGCACACAAGGCGACCAACTGCAGGAGAATGTCCTCATCCCATAGACAGGGACAAGACAATAAAAAATGCTTGATGGTCTGTTCGTAGTCTGGAATTTCTTCCCCAAGGTCAAACATACTATTACCCTTTCCTAAGAGATTTCAGACCGATTTTATTCCAATAGATACACGCCCTGCTTTATGTTTAATAATATTCTATATGCCAGTTCCCAAGGTAGAAACATCTCCCCATTCAGCATTATCTGTCAATACCTGTCAAAGGCAGGGAGGCTGGGGTCATAGGAAGGGTCAGCGTCACAGCCTCCGATTGGTCTGGAGAGAGCCCCGCAGTGGAGATAATAGGGCCCCGATCCTGCTTCCAGGCTCACCCCTGGGATTTCTGGGCTGTCAGCTCATCTGTCAGAGCCACGGGCTCCCAATCGCTCTGATGGAATTAATGAAAGGATCTAAGTCCGTGTGATAATCCTCACCAGGAACGAGCGCCAGAGTCATGACACATGCCAAATGAATGACACCACCCAAAACCCCACACCAGGTTTCCTGTCAAAATGACCTTTTGCACTGATTCTCATTTTAGGAGATAATGCTAAACAAAGAAGTGAAGCAAGAAAAAAGCGCTGCAATGCAAAAAGGTAGGTTGCTATTTACCGACTTTTGTGAACACTTAAAACCTAAAAGGAAGCTTTGGGCGGATCACGCTGACCCCATTGTTAGAATTAGGGAACTTGGAGTCCTGGGAATAAAACAGCCAAATTGGCACCTTCTCTAATGCCTGTGCTTTGGAAAGGCTTAGTATAGGCACATGTACGGGGAAGGCTGTGTTCCTTTGAGGCTGACAATACCGAGTATGAAGAAATGCCACTTTTCTCAATATCTTCATCAAAGCAACCATACGGCCCGGTGTCCCCCACAGAGGATAAGACAACAAGAAAGTCATCGCTGGCATTCACTGCTCAGTGATAATAGTTTTTGGTGGGGAAACCCTGACCAGTGGAGGGTCTGCGATCAAGGAATGATTCTGTGTGACAATGTTCCATTCTTTGCCCTGTTCTTGATGTCAGAACATCTCAAAGAGCTCAGGGTTGGAAGGGATCTTGACTGGAAGGCAGGGTTCTCCAACACAGCACCACCCACAGAGCACAAATCTCCTTCACAACCATCCGACTTCTGATCCAACATGCTTAGGCACCTTCTAGCCTATTCATCATCCTGGTCCAACTTTGAATGGGTCTAGTAATTATAATAAGATTACTATACTACTCAGAGAGAAGTCGTTCCTCCTCTAGAGTTGAAATTTGTTCCTATAATCTCCACTCACTGGACCCAGTCCTGCTCTTTGCGGCCATACTATGCAAAGTAGAATTCTCCTAGAAAGCAGCTGTCCAGATGTTGAAAACAGCAATCATGGCCCTCAAGCCTTTTCTTCTCCAGGCTAAACCTCCCCAGTGTCTTCCGCTGTTCCTTCCATGACTCCTTCTGGGGCTTTTTAATCTCCCTGTTCCTCTTAGAATTTAGCAGCCCGAACACAATAATAATGCCTGGAGTGAGCTGAGCTGCCAAGCATGGGAGAGATAGAGTGTTGGCAGATGAGTGTTATTCACAATGTCAATGAAAATGATGCTATGGCTTGTGCAAATTAATACACACAAAGAAATATAAACATACAGAGATCCGGATGCTATTTTCTGAGGCCAAGAGCGTACTCAGAGCTTGCTTTAACTGTTGCTCTGGATACAAGGGGTCACCTGATCTCCATGAAGTTTTCGTCTTCAGACTGTAAGATGTGTTGAGTGGCGCCATGTTGTCTGTGACTTACAGTGAAATATGAGGAAACGGGTGCACGTGGGTGTTGCCTAGCAGTCTTCAGGAAAAGGATCAACTTAACACAACTGGTTATCTGGGTCATGCAATTTGATTCAATATTTATAGGGCACCTGCCGAGTGTCTGACAGCAGGCTCATTCCTGGGGAAAAAAAGGAAACTTCCACAGTCTCTGCACACAGGATAGCAGCACATGTAATTAAAGAGCAAGGCTTTTACAGGAGAAACAAGCCGAGCTAGGCACGATAGTTTGGCCCATTGCTTGACCACGTCAGACACTGTCGGCCTCATACCAGCTAAGTGTGCAGAAACCACGTTGGGGCCCAGTGAGATTCCCAATGGATGGGAGCTCTTTCTACCAGCAAGATTCAAAGTATGTTTCACGAAGACCAAGAGTTTTAGCCTGTGTCAATCTAGGTAAAGTGGAGTCGGGTACTGAATGCCCATCAGAAGAATGGGGTCAGTGCAAATAGCCAATTCGGTTGCTCAGGTTCTAGAAACAAGCTTTCCCCGGGGACGGGGATTTCGGACCATTGTGCCCTTCCTGTTGCGTAACCTACTTAAGTCCAGTCGCTATGACAGAGCTGTAGAACTAGACCAGATTGTTCTGTGGGCAGTGTTGTATTGCTCTGGCCTGACGGTTGGCTTTTGGTTTCATTTCAGGTGATCAGGATCCTCGAATTGCAGCCCATGTCATAAGTGAGGCCAGTAGTAACACAGCATCTGGTAAGTCCAAAGCATCTGAGCTGGCCACCTGGGCGGGAAGGCTGGATACGGGAGCAGGGCAACGATATGATCGGGCTCCTCTCTTCCTCTGGGGCCCAATTCACCAACCCACCCCTACATGGGACCCCGTGACATGGACACCCCGACAAAGTATGCTCTCCTTTGTCTTCAAAGTGAGCTCAGAGGCACAGATGGGACTTGAAGGGACAAAAGGAGGTGGGAAGCAATCCCGATGTTCTCATTACGTTCTTGCTCAATGGCCGATTCTAAATGATGAATTGCTGGCTGGAGGGACCATTATTCTGAGAACACAGAAGAGGTGGCAGGTAGTGACCTCCTGGCTAGGAGCATTCCTCATGCTAACCTCTCTTCGCTGTGTGTAAATGGGCCTCAGGGGGTACTTCCTGCCATCTGTCAATCCCTGTATGATTAACCCCAGCCTCGCAGGGGCCAACCTCAGGGAAATTAAAGGTAAAATCATTCTGCAAAGATCAATAGGCGCCAGGACGTTAGATTTTCCAATGAAGTAACAACAGACGACATACTGTCATCTTTTCAACTCTGAACGCGTTTATTTCCATAGACGTTCTGCCATCATTCTAGCTCTTAGATCTTTTTTCCCAAACCTGTACCTTGAGAGAGCTGGTGCCGGAGAATGTGTCGCATCTGATAAATGGACGGAAACATGGCCGCAAGCACAAAACCCCCCTCGTTAGATAAATGCAGTCTGAGGGCATCAGAGCAGTCTTGGAAAAATTTAGCACAGTGCTCCAGAAAGGAGTTCTAAACAGTGTGTGTGTGTGTGTGAGAGAGAGAGAGAGAGAGAGAGAGAGTGAAACACACATACAATGAGAGAGATAGTCAGAGACAGAGACAGAGAGAAGAGGAGATACCACCTCATCGCTGAGGCGGCTTGGGCTTCTCAGTGGGCTTAACACATACGTGGTTATCACAGATCATGATATGGAAAGAAGGGCACTGGATAGGAAGTCTTTGAACTGAGACTCTGGAACCGTGACTTACCACTTGCTAGGTGACCGTGGGCAAGTCCCTTCGCTGCTGTGTCCCGCCTCACTTACTTCGCGGGGTGGCTCTCAGCATCCAGTCAGCTAAGGTGGGAGAAGGTTATACTGTCACGGGCTAGACAAATGTGAGGTGCCATTACTTAGCTTCCTTTACCGTAGTTTAGATGTCAGAAGAGTCACAGAAAACCCTTCATTGATACCAGTTATTCCTACCATATTTAATAATCCTGCCAGGTAGCTGTTCTCAGAAAATACACTTACAGGAGAACATTCCAGCTGTGGTGGTGTGCCCGGGGTGGTGGTCCACATGACACTTGCACACCTGGATTGCATAACAACGGAGACACCATGTAGAAGAGTAGCTTCCTGCTACGGTGTTTGGCCACCGGCAAGGCAATCCTTGCCCTTGGGTAGATTTCGTGGCGCTCAGATTCTGCCAAAGAGCCCAAGATCGATATGATCCCAGCATAGTTCGATCCGCCTCACAGGAGGTCTACAGGGGATCAGGTGTGAAGACAGAAAGATTCCTCACCCCCGCCCCCAGTCCCAAACCCCCCACTCGTCGTGCCTGGTCACGCTGCCATAAGCTTGAGCTGCATCCTATAGCAAGGACAAAGATTAGGTAAGCATATACAAAGATAATCCTACTGGACTAAAAGATAGAGAACCTGCCCTTGGCTTCTCAAATGGCCTGAAAGCAAAAACATCATAAGGAAGCGTCATTTCTGGAGTGGTCCGGAGGGCCAAGACATGTCAGACATTTCAGGACGCCTTTCCTATTGCTAAAGGATAAGTCTTACCAGCTTGAATCTCACACCCTGCTGGATGGCCATATAGGAATTTTAGAAAAGGGCTCCAGGAAGCAAATGATCGATACTTTCACTTCTCCCCAACCCCCACGCCCGGCAGTCTAGCTCGCTGTGGGAGCTGAGATTTGAAATCGGGTGCACACACTACCTTTGAACCCACTCAACATCTCCGCCGAGAAAATGGCAGACCGTTGGTGGGTACTCAAGTTTAGCCACAAGAACACAGGTACTTTCAAGTTGGTGGCGCCCACTACAATGGAAGATCAAAACACACAGTGAAATGACAGGTTCATTTTCATACTTCCTTGCCTAATTTTAGTCCTTGCTGTGGGAGGCAGGTCGGGTTTGCGACAGCATGAGCAGGTAGGAAGAAATGGGGTCTTTCCTTTTGTCAGCCGAGGCTGAGCTACATAGCCTGGCAACTCTCTGACTTTGTAAAACCCAAGGCAGGCGAGACAGCAGTGTTCATATCAGCAAGGATTCTGTCCGAGTGTCTTATAGGTGTGCATCGTTTAGGATGTGCAATTTTGAAATCATGTGCACCTGAAGTTCAAGGGCAAATTGGCTTTAAACACTTTAAAAGGAAGATGGAAACTCACTGTGCCCAGTTGCTGTCTTTAATCTTCACAAACAAGTCTCTGAGAGACGCTGGTAATACTAACCCCGTGTTACAGATGAGGGACTAAAAGCTCAGGGAGATTAAGTGTCTCGGCACGAGCTTGACTGAAGTCTGGATGGGAACCCAGCTCCATCCGACTGTGAAGCCCCTGCCGATCGGTCAGCCTCGGCTCCTCCAGAGACTGAGGGCGGGAGGGGTCCTTAAGAATCCCCGGCGCCCCCAACTTTCGCGTGTATAGGAAGGCCGGATTGAACATTAAACTCTATGTTCTGGTGGAGTGGGAACCATGCATGCTTCGCCTCACCACGAACTCCCCCTCTGTTCCAGTTCTCCAGTGGGCCCCGAAAGGATACTATACCCTAAGCAGCAACCTGGTAACCCTCGAAAATGGGAAACAGCTGGCTGTGAAAAGACAAGGACTCTATTACATCTACGCCCAAGTCACCTTCTGTTCCAACCGGGAAACTTCGAGTCAAGCTCCATTTATAGCCAGCCTCTGCCTGAATTCCCCGAGTGGATCCCAGCGAGTCTTGCTCAGGGCTGCAAACACCCGCAGCTCCTCCAAACCTTGCGGGCAACAATCCATCCACTTGGGAGGAGTATTTGAATTGCATCCCGGTGCTTCGGTGTTCGTGAACGTGACTGAGCCAGGCCAAGTGAGCCACGGGACGGGCTTCACGTCTTTTGGCTTACTCAAACTCTGAACAGCGGCCCCTCGCAGGCTGTGGCCGAGCTCATGCTGGTGGTCTTCATCAAACAGCAAAGCAGTCAAGACCACCCCCTGTCGAACTGCCTATTTATAACCCTAGGATCCTCCTCGTGGAGAACTATTTATTATACACCCCTGGGCAGGTAGGGCTGCAGTAAGGGAATGTCGGGGCTGCTGAAGCCCCAACAGGTCCCCTTCCATAAGAGTTTCTATTTTGGAAGCAGCGGCCCCACTGATGCAGACATCCAGAGTCCCATGAAAAGACGAGACCATTATGCGCAGATTGAATTCTGAGTAAACGGCAGATCATGAGTCAAGTTTCGTTTCGTTTCTTTGCACGCAGTGTCTTTCAGCGGATAATGTATTTGATTTCCCGGCGAAGATGCGGAAGGGCGACGGGGAGCCTCAGCTCGCGGTCAGTCCTGGTTGAGCCCGGGTCCCCGCGGCCCCGATGGAGGGGGCAGGCTCTAGAAAGTCTGGTGCAGCGGAGAACTGAGAAACCCTGCCCCCACCAGCCACCCCGACACTCATTCTCTCCCTCCTCCACGCCCCCAGACACACACAGTCAGCCTGTTGCTAATCGGTTATCTTATTTCAACCCTGTCGCGTCTCCACCACTGTAGGCGGGAGCGGGGAGCAGAGGTGGGGGCTCCGAGGCTGCCCACTCCTCCCGAAATGACTGTATTTAAAGGAAATCTCTCGTATCTACCTGCAGTCTCCATTGTTTCCAGCGTGAACTTGGGATGATCTTGTTATTTATTTTTTGAATAATAAAGTGCCCTTAAAGTTATTGTTGTCATCTGGCACCGAAAGCCCTCGGCCAGGTGGGGGGAGGAGGAGGAATGGTTCGGAGGGGAGGGGGTTCTTCCTCACCTTTGTGATGGGTTCACAAACACGGTTCTCAAGTTTCTGGCGACAGCACCCTCCCCGGCTTTGGTGGATGACGCGAATACTCGCTCGGTGAAAAGCAACCTGGGTCTTTCTTTCCAGCCTGCTCTGGAAAGGCTACAGGGGATGAAAAAGAGACTCTTTGTTCTTGATTCATCACAGCTGAGCGAGGTGGGAGGGAGGGCCTTCAGTGAGAAGCAGCTGCTTATCTTTTTCATAGCTGTCTAGGTGGTTCTACCTTGGGCAAGAGGAAACGGAGTTGGGACAAACTGGGGAGAAGTACCTGGTTCCCCTGTTCTTCCCCCGAAGCCAACAGAGCTATTCTTGGTCGCCTCCAAGAAACCCAGAGTGGCTTGTTCATCCTTATTGGTAGAGTGCATTGCTTAAAGGTTCAAGGAGAAAAATGTTACTGTAGAAATAAGAAAGGGGAGTGTGTGTGTGTGTGGGGGGGTTCCGCTGAGTGACTTTGAAGACGTTCTAGCATGGATTTCTACCACAAGGCTGAAATCATGCTAGTTGAACTCGCTCGGCCGCATACCATGTTCAACAAGAGAATTTTGGTACGAGCAGAGGTGACATTGGTTGATTCAGGGACTCATGGATATGTCCTCAGTGCTGTCTTGTCCTCCGGAGCAAAGATCCTTCTATAGCCTTGTCCTCTACACGGGATGCTTGAAGGAATGGGACAGGGGCCGTGGCAGCCAGGAGACATGGGTCACGAGATTCCCATAGGTATTGGGGCTCCCTTAGGAAGGTCAGGACCCCAGGTCCAGCTAAGAGGGTGAGGCCCAGCCCAGAGAGAAGAGACAACGCATGGGACGTGACTTTCCCTCCCTCACGGTGGCCAAGTGTCCACTTTGGGGGACAGCTGTACTTGCCCAGCCCACCCAGGTGAGACATGGGGGTGGGGGTGGGCAAGAGGCATCACCCCTTTAGTAGGGCTCCTGCGAAGGGAAGTCGTGTCCAGCCTGGACAAAACCTGTATAGTCTTCGTATACTCACACGTTCTGATTTAAACATCTCCCTTGCACTTGGTTCTACCTTCTTTTTCTTGGGACATCTTATCTCCCAATTATCTCTACCTTTGGCAACCAAGTAGCTAACGATACCTGTTATCAGAATGAATGCTATACATACAAAAACTACACTTTCTAGTCTATTTCTTCTGCTCTCATGCTTCCTACTGCCCACTAAAAGACACCTCCCATAGGTCCCATCCAGAACTTTTCCCTGCATGTCAGCCTCACCTAGCCAACTGCCTTCAACCTCTCAGACTACTTCTTCATGAGGTCACCTTGTCCTTTCCAAGAATTCCAGTCCCATCCTTTACCCTCTTCTCTTCCTGTCCCACGTGCTCACAGTGCGCTGTCTCCCCCACCCCGCCTGCTCACGGGTTCAACGACCACCTTCGTGCCTTTAGTCCCCACCTGCCTCCTGGAGCTTGTCCCCTCAAACCCGATGCATCCAAATGGAACTCCTAATCTTTCCCCCAACCCCGAGGTTGGGGTCCACTTTCAGAGTTTCCCATTCTAGGGAATGGCAGCCTCTTCTGCCCTACTACTTCCCAAGACAGAAATCAGGCTTGACTTCTTGCTGTCCTCACTTCCGAGTCCAATCCCACCAGCATGAATACATCACCCTTATTTCTTAAATAGTCCTTAAATTAATCTACTTCTTTCTCTCTCTGCTGCCACTATCCTAGTCCACACTACCGTCATCTCTCTCCCGGCAGCCTCCTAGCCTCCCTGCCCCTCCTCTGCTTGCTCTCATTCATTCCCCATGCACCACCAAAGTGAATTCTTAAATAAAAGTCTGATTTGGGACGCCTGGGTGGCTCAGTCGGTTGGGCATCTGCCTTCGGCTCAGGTCATGATCCCGGGGTCCTAGGATCAAGGCCCGAGTCAGGCTTCTTGTTCAGTGGGGAGCCTGCTTCTCCCTCTCCCTCTATCTCTCCCTCTGTACTCTCTCTCTCTCTCGTTCTCGCTCTATCCCAAATAAATAAATAAAATCTTTAAAAAAGTAAACACAAGTCTGATTTTTCCACTCTCCTGCTTCATCGTCTCCTGCCAATACCTCTCTCAATGTCTTAAGTTCCAAGCCTCAGTTCTGCTAAGCAAGGCTACACATGCTCTCCTGCCTCGGGCCCCGGGCACGCTGTTTGCTTGGAACCCCGTCCCCCTCCCCCACTGCACCCTGCACTGAGCTTCGCGGCACTTACCAAGTTGAGGTTTTTCCTGCTATGCTGTGAGCCTTTTGAGGACCAAGATCTCGGCCCGTCCACCTACTCATGGCGACTCCGGTGTCTGCCACAGAGCCTGGTGGAGAAGTGTCCCTTGATTCATTGTATGAAGGAAAAAATAAATCAATAGATGGTTTAACAGGGAGGGAATGCTTGAAACAACCAATGGTTTTTATTTCCAGACAGAGAAAATGAATGAAATGTGAAATATTACTGTCACTGTTACTTGGTAGGAAGCAAATGTCTGAAAAAGGCACAGCTGTCCATACGGGCACCCCAGTTAGAGGAAAACAGCATATAGACCCCCCGGGCTCCAGGAGGGAACCCCTATGGTACTGAATACCACTGTGTTGCAGGCCACACTGCCGTAGGCCCCTAAAGAGTAGTCTGAAGTGAGAGATGCAGAAACCTGGAACATAAAGCTAAGTAAAATTTGTTTTCCTCTGTGAAACGCATCTCTAGGTAAAGAAACAAAACCAGGGGCACCTGGGTGGCTCAGTCAGTTAAGCGTCCGACTCTTGATCTCAGTCAGCTTGGGTCTTGATCTCAGGTCCGTGAGTGCAGGCCCCATATTGGACTCCATGCCTGACACGGAACTTACATTTTAGATAAATAGATGATAGATAGATAGATAGATAGATAGATAGATAGATAGATAGATAGATAGGATAGATAAAATGTTTTTTTTAAAAAAAACCCCAGAAAGAGGAGCCTGGGTGGCTCAGGTCATGATCCCAGGGTCCTGGGATAGAGCCTCACATTAGGCTCTTTGCTTGGGGGAAGCCTGCTTCTCCCTCTCCTTCCGCCTCTCTCTCTCTCTCTCTCTCTCTCAAATAAATAAATAAATAAATAAAATCTTTAGAAATAAATAGCCTCCCCCAGAAATAGTCACTGTAGTGTAGTGGTCGCATCTGGAGTCGGACAGACACGGTCCCGATCTAGGCTCTGCCATTTTACCAACTTTAAAATCATGGCAAATCATTTCTTGTCCTCCGAGCCTCAGTGTCCTTGTCTGGAAAGCGGGGATGATAAGAATGCCTGATTGGCTTTGTGAGGGTTTAATGAGACCTTTCACAGAAATCCCCAGCAGAGCCTGCTCTCTGGAATAGAAACCGGTCTGCAGGGGCACCAGGGTGGCTCAGTTGGTTAAAGAAAAAAAAAAAAAAGAAAGAAAGAAAGAAACCGGTCTGCAGCCAGTGGCACAAGTAGACAGGAAGCCATCTTAAAACACTTGGGACACCTGAGACCAAGGAAAACAGGCCTTGCCCATTGTAGTAGACCAAAGACCACACCCAATTTGAAGAAAGGTAAAAGAAAAAAAAGTCAGGGTTGGATCACATACCTAACATTACAGCAGATTTGTGTGTAGCAAAGACTCTTTTTTTTTTTTTAAGATTTTATTTATTTATTTGACAGAGAGAGATCACAAGCAGGCAGAGAGGCAGGCAGAGAGAGAGGGGGAAGCAGGCTCCCCGCTGAGCAGAGAGCCCGATGCGGGTTCTGATCCCAGGACCCTGAGATCATGACCTGAGCCGAAGGCAGAGGCTTTAACCCACTGAGCCATCCAGGTGCCCAGCAAAGACTCTTTCTTACCGTTTCGCTGCCAAAAACAATGAACCATTGGGCGCCTGGGTGGCTCATTTGGTTAAGCGTCTGCCTTCCGCTCAGGTCATGATCCTGGATCCCTGGGATCGAGCCCCACATCGGGCTCCCAGCTCCACAGGGAGTCTGCTTCTCCCTCTTACCTTCTCCCCTCTCATGCTCTCTCTCACTGTCTCTCTCAAATAAATAAATAAAATCTTAAAACAAACAAACAAAGACTTGGGGTTGCCTGATATTTCAGTTGTCTTGAGCAATTCCACATTTACCATATTTAGGAAGGTTTCTTTTTCTTCTTCTTCTTCTTCTTCTTCTTCTTCTTCTTCTTCTTCTTCTTCTTCTTCTTCTCTTTCTCCTTCTTCTTGTTTCAGGGGTAGAAAATTTAGTGATTCATCAGTTGCCTGTAACACCCAGTACTCATTCCATCAAGTGCCCTCCTTAATGCCCATCACCCAGTTACCCCTTCCTCCCACACACCTCCCCTCCAGCAACCCTCAGTTTGTTTCCTGGAGTTCAGCATCTCTTGTGGTTTGCTTCCCTCTCAATTTTCATCTTATTTTATTTTTTCCTTCCCTTCCCCTGTTCATTTGTTTTGTTTCTTAAATTCCTCATTGTTGGTGGGAATGCAAGCTGGTGCAGCCACTCTGGAAAATAGTATGGAGGTTCCTCAAAAAGTTGAAAACAGAACTACCCTATGACCCAGGAATTGCCCTACTAGGTATTTATCCAAAGGATACAAACATAGTGATTCGAAGGGGTACATGCTCCCCAGTGCTTACAGCAGCAATGTCCACAGGAGCCAAACTATGGAAAGAGCCCAGATGTCCATCAACAGATGAATGAATAAAGAAGATCTGGCATATATATATACAAGGAACGTTTCTTTTAAAAAAGACTGTGATCATTGCTTCTCAACCTAAAGGACATCAGCACACAAATGTACCCCTTCCATGCCACACTCCTCTGAGTAGCCCCATAGGCAACTTGGCAACTCTCAAGAACATCAGTGAAATATACAGTGGGTGTCCAACCTCCTCCTCCTGGAGTTATACTGAATTATCCTTCCCACTTCTCTGCTAATGTAACCCCACTTAAGGTCCAATAATTTTTCTGTCACAAACTCTATTCCTATCTTCTGTACTTCTCTGCTGTAAACCTCTTTGAAGTCCAACATGCAACCTTTAACTCGGATTTTTTCCCCAAGATTTTATTTTTATATATTTGAGAGAGAGAGACAGAGATAGCGAGAGAGAGCACAAACCAGGAGGAGAGGGAGAAGCAGGCTCCTGGTTGGGCAGGGAGACTGACTCAGGTCTCAATCTCAGGACCCTGGGCTGAAGGCAGATGCTTAACCAACTGAGCCACCCAGGCACCCCTTTAACTCAGATTTGATTCACATTTCTTGTTACTAGTTTTTTTTTTTTTTAATCCATCCACGCACCCAACCAACACTGATGGACATTATATGTCCTGTGCTAAACACAAGACAGATGCCGTCCAGTCCCTGCCCTCAACGAGCTTACCGTCTTCTGCATAATGGGGCTGCAAACATTTAAAGCTGGGGTCCACGCTGGAGCAGGGGTTAGGGACCCATGTTGCATGTGATACACGCAAAGGACATGAACTCAGATGAGCAGGGAAGGCAGGTGTCGGGAAAGGCTTTCTGGGAGTGGTGGCACAGACTGAGTCTTAGAGGATGCTGAGGGGAGGAAAGGAGCCCCCGAGGGAGAGCACAGAACACACAAAAGCACAGCGGGGTGCACATGGGTGAAGGGTTCAGGGAGGCCCCCAGAGGGCCTTGCGCGGGAAGCCGTGTTGGTGTATGGCCGGCACACAGCTCCTGAGGAAGCCCCGTCTAGGAAGAGGCCTGGAGCTCATTTGGCAGCAAGAAACTGCCCTCGCACCTGCTTTCCCAGAGGGGTTCAGTCCGCAGCATCCTGGGCCACTGTGTGGCTCGGGTGGCCCACAGGGCAAGTTGTGAGAAGGTGGCCAGAAGGCTGGGCCACAGACCAGCCCCTGCAGGTGTGGAGGCCTCGGACAGCTTAGACCTCCAGTTGGCTCGTGCTGTAGACACGAAGGCAAGTTTTCACAGGTTTCCCGTTCAAATTATTTGGGCCATTTGCTCGTTCAACAAATATTTATTGAGTAGGTACCACATGGGCTTGACCTCGTACCAGGCCCCGAATTGACAGAGATGACAGAAATCAATCCCTTAACATTTCGTATTGGACAAGACCCACGCAGGGGAAGCACAGTGCGATGACAGGAAAAGGGCCGTTGGGGTCTGGATTCCCTGAGGAAGCAAGACTTGAGCTCGCTTTTTTTTTTTAAGAAATTATTTCAAAGTTACAGAGAAGTTGCAAAAACATAATCATATAAATAACTATCTTTTTTTCTGGACCATTTGAGGTTGGTTTCACCCCTAAATACTTCAGGATGTATTTCCTAAGAATAAAGGCATTCTTCTTTATAACCACAGCACAGGTGAGCCCCCAATAACGCAAGTTTGGATTTTTTCCAATAAATAGAATAAAGTACTGTAAGTGTATTTGTTCTTCCTTAAGATTTTCTTAATAACATTTTCTTTCCTTTGGCTTACTTTATTGTAAGAATATAGCACCTGATACATAGAACATACAAAATACATGTCGACTGTTATCAGTAAGGGTTCCAGTCAACAATAGGCCATTAGTTTAGTTTGGGGGGGTCAAAATTATAGCTGGATTTTTGACCATGGGGGTGTCGGTGCTCTTATTGTTCAAAGATTAACGGTACACTTAACAACTCCCATTAACTTAACATTAATACTGATCCACAATTTGTATTCTGTAAATTTGACATTGATAGTGATCCACCATTTGTATTTCAATTCCATTAAGTGCTACAGTAATATCTTTTATATCACTTTGCCTTTCCAGTATGGGATTCTGTCTGGGGTCAGGTACTGAATCTACTTGTTAGATCTCTATAGTCCCTTTTCATCTTGAACATTTCCACAGCCGTTCTTGGTATTTAATGATATGGACATTTTTGCCTCAAATAATAATCTCTCCCCCTTAAAACAACAACAACAACAACAACAACAAACAATATTCCTTATTTTGAGTTAAAAGCATCCCAGGGATGCTTTCCTGGATGGCAAACCGCATACATCATGTTGTGTTCTTTTCAGCATATTACATCTAGAGTCGCATGATGGCCATTTGTCTCTCCTCGCTGATGCGGATTTCGATCACTCGGTGAAGGAAGGTGTTATCTAGTTTCTGAACTCTATAGTTACCATTCTCCCCTCTGTAATAAGTAAGCAGTATTAGGGGAAACAGTTCGAGACCACACAAATATCTTTCTCATTATCAACATTTCCCCCTTTATATAGCATCTGAGAGTCATTTTTGCCTGAATCAGTCTTTAGTTATGGTGGTTGCAAAATGATGATTTTCCAACTCTGGGGTTCCTTCCACATTTACCAGGCAACACTCAGCACAGTCATGTAAACATGAGTTTTCCCTTTCTCCCCACTGATTAATTTATCAGCATGGACTCATAGATTTCTACTTTTTTCAATGTTTTCTAATTCATTACTATCCTTATTTTGGTGCTCAAATTTACCTTTATTTGGCCAGTGGGAACCTCTTCAAGTTGGCCTCTGTGTCCTTGAGATGTGGGCCTGTTAGTTTCTTTTCTTAGCATCCTGTTACTTTCTGGCATGACAAGATGTTCCGGGCTCACCTTATACCTTCCCTGCTTCAGCCATAGAATCAGTCATTTCTCCGAGGAGCTCTGGTTCCTTTCAGTATAGAGTGTGTTTAGAAACCAGTTCTAGG
>CM053612.1:12769078-12801911 GCA_028646535.1 Procyon lotor | reverse complement strand
CAGGCGCCCCAGCTGAAATTCAAATTTAACTAAGCATCTTGACTTTTATCTGGCAATCCGAACACATGTGAACATACATAGTACATACACATAAATGTACGCATACACATGCAGAGACACACATATATACACGCATTCTAGAAATCATGCATTCACATTGATACTTGAGCTGACTTTAAATGGAAAGGGAAGAATTTGCTCAATGGACAGGGATGGGAAAGGGACTTTAGGCAGGGCAAAAGGCATATTACCGGACTTCAGAGAAATTCATGGAGATTAAATTTTACCATGTGGTGGGGAGTAGCAAGAGATTATATTTTTAAATAGATGGATGACACTGACCTCTAAGGTAAGCATGCTACTGGCACCAAAGAGGACAGACTAGAGAAGGTGACACAAGAGGTAAGGAGATGCATTAGTCCAAGGGAGAGATGACAAGTGCCAAAAACAGGTGATGGTCAGGAGGATGGAGAGGAATTCAGGAGATACAACAAGAGTTAAAAATGGTAAGACTGGATGACTAGACTTATAAAGGGTTAATGTATAAATTTATACAGGGTTGAAGGAGAGGATGGAGCAGAAGATAATGCCCATTTTCCTAACTGGGGCAACTAAGTGGCCAGGAGTGCTGTTCAATGGAATGGGAAACATTGGAGGAGCAGATCTGGGAATAGAAAGGAGGAGTCCAGTTTTGGACATGTTGAGTTTGAGGTGCTATAGGACATCCAAACTGAGGCTGTCCAGGAAGTAGCTGCACCCATGAGTCTGGAGCTCAGGAGAAACATCGGGATGGAAAAATATGGACATGGGAGTCACCTGCATTTTGATCAATGAAGTTATTGGAGTGGACCAGGTTGTCCAGGAAGAGGCCATAGAAAAGAAGGGAAGAAGAAAAGTGTCGAGGATCCGCAAATGTTTAAGGAACAGGCAAAGGAGGCAGAGTCAGCAAAGAAGACAGGGGTGGTCAGAAAGGTTGAATGAAAGCCAGAAAAGTTGGGATCAGGGAAGCCAAGGAAGGAGAGATTTATCAAAGGGGCAAGGGTCAAATAACACGGAGATGTCAAGATAGGAATTGAAAAGTGTTCCCTGGAGTTTTCAACTAAGAGCTCATTAGTGACTTCACAAGAATAGGTGGCTGAGGTAGCAGCCTACTTAGCAGGTGCCAAGCGCAGAGAGAACCTGGTGGAAAGAGCATGGATCCCAGAAGCGGACAGACCAGGGTTTCGAATCCCGGCTCCAACCACACCAGCATCTTGTTCAACATCTGTGCCTCTGTTCCTTTGTCAGATGGGGATGACCAATAGCTCAGAGGGGGGTTGTGAGGGTTTCCCAAGCTCAACCATATAAACACTTGGGAGAGCCCAGCACACGGAGGTGTGATATTACATCGACTGTTTCAGAATAAGAAACATCAACCACCAAAGGCACCCCAAGCAGAGAGGTAATACTTGGTGCCTACAAAATCAGTGAAAGAAGTCAGAGTCGGGGGACTTCCACTGGACTCATGGCTTCAAGGTCACTGTATTGTAGTTATGATCCAAATCTGGTTCAGGAAGCTTCTGCTCTCACTCTGCCACAAGTGCTGCCGTGACCATCTCCCACGCACAAAGCTGTGAGTGGACACACCTGAAGCTAGAGTACAGAAGGCACAAACACGTCCTCGGAACTGCCCTCCAGCCACCAAGCCCTGGCTAACGTAAGCCTTCCAAACATCGTCCAAAGGCATCTCACTGGCAGAACTCACACTGTATGGAGAACCCTAGCTGCAACGGAGTCTGATATAGGTCTTTTTTTTTTTAAGGCTTCCCGGGAGAAACACCAAAGGGGTGGGAAGGGATGCCGAGTAGCGACAGATAATATCCAGCACATCTGTCTCGAGGTGGAGCAAATATTTTCATCTTGGTGGTTGACACCAGCATTCCAACTGTGGTAAAAATGTAGGCTATCGCTGGCTGACAAAATCCTGATACCAGATGGAAAATGGTGTGCGAACAGTTCATAGCTTGGGACCGGAAGGAGAGGGGTGGAGAAGTTAAGGAAGCTTCTGTCTTGTGGTAGAGTTATCTCTGGGAAGTGGGGAGCAAGTGTCACCTGCTGTGATGGAAACAGGTGGAAGGCAGCCAGGGGACCCGATGAGAGTGGACAGCTCACGAGTACGTGGGGGAGGAAGCTGCCGCCACGTGAGAAATCTTTCTGCACACCAGCTAGCAAATAAAAGAAACACAGGGCTTGGTTTATAAAGCATTGTTATTCTTATTTATTGAAAATGTCCATTTTAAAAGTCTCCAAAATAAAAACAAGTTAGAAAATCTGAGCTTGTGTAAGAAGGGACATGACGGAAGAGGAACTAAAAAGCCTCTAAAGAGCAATTGAATTACAGGGTGACAGGAGCCCACTTACAGAGTCTTGTAAACACACAGCTGTGGAGACACTGCTCTCGGTGAACATGGCTTCATTTCCTTTATAGCACTGCTTAATGTGTGAGCGCGGGCAGCACCTCGCGCAAGCTTCACCACCCCGCGTACCGAGGGCCTCTCGTCGGAAGGGCCAAGTTCCAAAAACATGTGTATGTACACCTCACTTTAAAATAAAGACCTTTCAATATTGTAAGCAATCCTATACCTTATCAGCTAAAGTATTTTGTAATCACGAAAATGTTCCCTATGGATATAGTTTGCGCATTTACTGCAAGCCATTAATTAACCACAGGCGGGGCAGATGCTCAGATCTGTGTAGTGGTTGTTAATTTTTAGGTGAAGAACGGCGTATCTAAGCTGCTGGGCTTAAAAACAGAACAGCGGCCATTTCTAGAAATCTTCCTCACTCTTCCACTTCCGAAGATGGCTGCGTGCGGTTGGCTGATGGCGGTCTGCTGGAATCGTCCCCTTCCTGCGGATGGTGTCATTTCCGCTGTGCAGCAAGCAGTCAACAGCTCTGTACCGTGGAGCTATGGGAACTTGAGGACCCCCCCTCCCCGGAGTAGAAAGAAAAAGCTCGGCGAGCTGGGGGATTCAAGCTTCAAGTGTGGTTTCTAAACACCATTGGCAAAACCCACATTTATAGGCATCCATCAAATATATCTGGAAGACAACCCTGACCAGTCCATTGGCCCTTTGCCTCTCTTTGAGTGATCTGACCCACCTGCCCAATTGCACCTGTCTTGGGGGGAGAGGGTGGTGGGTCGCACTGCTCTGTCCTGGAGCCTTGTGCCGACTTTCATTTGTGCCGAATCTGGATGTGTTCCGCTCTTCTGGGACCCTCTCCTAAACCTGGCTTACCACTGTTCGAAATTTGGAGACACTCACAAAGGGGATTGTCTTGAGTCAATGAGCAAGGCGAGTAGACCAGTTCCAAATACTGAGCTTCACAGGCAACCAGCACACAAGCACTGGGGGAGGGAGGCGGTCCTTTCTTTCTGGATATACGAACTGGACCAACAGCACATTTCTGCAAATAATGCTTCAAGTCCTACTCAGAGAGGCTGATGAATAATTACAGCTTCTCACTGCATACCTGGGAGAGCGATAAAGTGAATTAAAGCGGTCTACTAGGGCAGGATATCTCCTCAATGCAGATTGTTTTGAAGGATGAGAGATTCACAAGTTGAATATGTAATGCAGATGAAATAACTGCTCACAGTCTAGATCTTCAAAAAGTAGGCAAAACACACACGTACTAGTTTACACACCGCTTCGTACGGTTGGCTGAAAAGCACTGGGGAAGTAGAAAACTTACACACAAGGCAGACGGTTGGGGGGCGAGACTATCATGCACTGGGCAGGGATGGTCAAGTCTGCGGCGGAAGGGGAAGCTTGTCTAGTGTAATTTGCTAATGGGTCCGGTGTCGGCAGGGGTGACCGGGGCTTCTGCCCCATAGAGTTAAAATGTAAACCCACACAAAAGGAATAAGGGTGCTACTATTTTCTTGGCCTTATAGACAACACAGGGCAGTAATAATAATAATAAAAAAAAGTGCGCATTGAGGGGTGGCACATGATAGTCGGGGCAGGATGGCTGGGTCACTGGGCAAATGTGCTAGTCTTCCATTTACCCTACCCTAGTCATAGCTCAAGGAGTTTTGCCCTCCTTAAACTGGTTACTGAGGGGCTTCCAGATACAAGAAAGCATGAGAGAAAAAGTCAAGTTCACATTTACTAAGCCATGGCAGGCCACTTTGATATGGCAGCCAGCCCCAAAAGAGTGACAGGGTGGGGTGGGGCACAAGGAATGGCTGGTGAAGAGGCACTATGAATTGAAGGCCAGCTGAAGACCATTTAAATCATTTGCCTGTACTAGTTTTCCTCTTCTTATTGAGTGGAAAAGACTCTAGGGAGACTCCCACCACCACATCTAGCTTTTACCCCGGTCAAAAAGAAAATAACCAACCAATAACCAAACGACAAACACTCAAGCAAACAGAGAGACAGAGAAAGAGGGAGATTGAGAGAGAGAGAAAGAGAGACTGACTCAGATACAAAATAAAAACCAAGGAAGTGAGCAAACGAATCATTCAGCTGGACATTTCTAGAAGCCCCGGAGGCACGTGTGCCCAGCTGCACAGTGATGGTTACGGAAGAATGGAGGTCTTGCTACTAGACTCGGCCCGAATACACTCATCAGTCTGCTTCAACAGCCTCCGGACCAGCTTTTCTAGGTCCCTTCTTGATTTCAATTCTTCTTCCAGGCACTGCTTCATTCTTTTATTTTCCTACGATGGCAAAAGACTTGTTAATTCCCCAACCAAGGGGCCTCCTCCCAGGGCTCCTCCTGCTCATCTTCTTGGCAGCCTTCCCAACGGGCTGTACTTCCCTTCCTCAGGCTCCTCTCCCTCAGCTTCTAAGACAAGGCTTCCCCCTGCTCCTCTGACCCCTCTCTGACCGAGCCTTTGCATTCTTGTCGCTTGCAATCTAAGTGTCCTCTTCGGCTCGGGCCCAGGCCCTTTTCCAGCTCAGCTCTCTTTTCACTTAGTGTCTCTTCTCCTTCAGCTCAACTCAGGGGCCTCCCATGTCCCTCCAACACTTGACCTCATCTCACGTCACGAGCTCCAGGTTCACAGTCCCCCAGTGTCAAACTCACTATGTCCTAAAGTGAACTCAGTGTCTCTACCATCACCCCAAACTTCTCTTCCTCTTGTGGCTGCCGATCTCTGTGAAGGGCACCACCCTGTCAAACCAGAGACCCACATAAGAAGCTTCATCTCCAATCCCTGGCTCTCCCTCTTAGTCCCAACGTCACGGCATCATTTCCCACAGGCTCTAACCCTGCGATGTGCCTTCCTTTATGTCTGTTTTCCTCCCCTGCAACCTCAACGGCACTGAGTCTTGTGAAAACCTCCCAAGTGGTCTTTCAGTCTCTGTTCTTCCCCCTCTAGTCCAACCTTTCCCCCATCACCAGGTACAGCCAGTCTCCAAACACCAGAAGAGTGTGCATTACTGGATCACACGAGCCCACAAATCCAGATTTACGGTTCTCTTTACACTTGCACACTCACAGATGACTTATCTTTGTTAACATTCTGTTTACAGATGTCAGAGAACAGGAAAGCTGTCACTAAGTATGGGACCCTATTGTAAACCACTAAATAGGTAAATGAGCAATCCTGAGAAGTTTAAAGCCAAGACCACGCGGTAAAATCAACAAAACCCAACCTGAAGACACAAGAAAAATCCCCACTTCGCTGCCTTGTTCCTGTTATATGACTCGAGAAAATGGCTTTTCTATTTCATTACCTGTTTCAGTTCTTTGACCTCATCCTTCAAGGCATACACAGTGTCAACCAGGCTCCTAGAACATAAAATTCAGAGATAAAGAGCTGACACCGAAATGCTATTAAGTAAAACTTAACCATAAAAGCAGCTTTTGAGAACTACAGATCCTGAAAAGCAGTGGACTTTCTAGCCGGTCGGGAGAAAGAGACTGCTATGAACGGTCCTCATGGTCCCTATTTTATGGGCAAACAACTGCCAGCACGCATGGTCGTTCAAATGCCATGTCGTGGCACCTTTTCTATACCGCCCTCCTCCTTGGCCGCTTGCTTCCCAGCTTGAGAGAGTACAAAAAAAAAGAGAGACCAGGGCTCATGATAAGGTTTTGATTCTTTCTTTGGGTCAGTATAATATGTATAACGTATAATGCGGGGCGTTGAGACCCTGCCTATCTTACGGTATCTGTGTGATGGCATTGCTGCTGTCACCTCCCCGACTCTGCACGGCCCGGCAGGACACAAAGTCACGGGCATTATTTCTGGAAGATCCCATCTGTCCCAAAAGAGGATGAAGCACCCAGGCTGAGTCATGGGACGTTTACTTCCCAGATGGTTCTCTCCCTGGACAAGAACTCTGGAGATCTGGGTTCCAGTTCTCATCCTACCACTTACTAGTTCTCCAACCCTGGGTAACCAGTTTCTTTCCTCCTTTCCTGGTCTTACTTTCTTTGCAAACAAAATGGGGATAATACCGCATTTCCCGCAAGCCTCACAAAGTTGTTGTGGGGATTAATACAGTGGTCGTAACAATTATTATTACAACTGTTATCATTTACTGAGTGATGACCATGGGCCAGTTTTTATGCTTAGTCTTCCATTTAACCCCACACCAAACCTTAAAGTATTACCATCATACCCGTTTACGGATGGGGAAACTGAGCCACAGAGCGATTAAAGAGGCTGGCCCCAGGTCACACAGCTAACACGATGTAGAATTTGGACTTGAACCAGGGCTGTTCTCTTGAGCCTAAATAAGTGCTTTACCATTTTGCCACATTACTTCATATACCAGATGGAAAAACACATTGATGATGTCGAGCACTTTGAAATATGCTGTCCTATGCAAATTTAGGCCTGACTTCAGAAATGACTCAAGTTTAAAGAAATGAATTATTTGGCTATTCTGTGTTTATTTTATGAGCCCACAGGTACTTAACCTGATTTTCCCCCATTAGGTCACCCTCACTGGTGTGCAAAGGTAGACTGGGAACATCATTTCCCTGACCCTCAACTTCAATAGAAGTGGTGAAAGCAATGCTTATCTCACTGGGTTTCTGTAGGATTCTAAATAGGTCAAGTATGTGGACCCTGAAGCACTTTACTGTGTAGGGGAGCTGGCCCAGAGAGTTCCTCCCCCTCTGCCTCCCCTACCTCCTTCCCCCCCCCGTTGCGGGGCAGCCCTCCCACAGCTCCCAACAGCGTGAGAGCAAAGAGGGCTACATTCCTGGAGAAGGAGGAACTGTCCTTCAGTGCAGGCTTTGCAACAGATGCACTGCCCTGCTGGAATGTTCTTTCTAGCCCCCGGACAAATCAGAAAAGGTAGCCCACTCTACTCACTTTTCCTCAATGATAGTCTGGCCGTTGCTCCTGGTTTCTTCAATGATGAGTTTCTCCTCCTCAGGGAGTAAGACTTGGGGGAGTGAATCTTTGCGAGCACCTATAAAGACCAGGGTTGGGAGAAGGAGAAGAGGGGAGAGTTACCGGAGACTACTCTAGGTGTTGGCCTTTTCTACTCTTATCACCAAGGGGTCTTTGTTGATGGTGCATTGCTGCCTTGCACCCAGAGAGCAGTCATCCAACATTTGCTGACTAAACCTTCCTGACATGAGAAGACAGACAAATACATCGATTTGATTTTGGCCAGGGTGGGGGGTATCTTGTCAGTGAAGTCCATTTTGGTCAAGGGTGGAGTGGGGGTTGGGTATTACCACATCAGCACAACAACGTGGGCATCTTTATGGCTCTGCTCAGGCTGTCTCCAGGCTCTGGGACTGGAAGAGGTGACAGAACAGACAAGGGACTGGACCAAAGAGTTCTCCTGCTCCTCCAACCTCCCCTCACTTCTGGAACCTTCCTTTTGGAGCTCGAGCCCTTAATCTTCAATCTTTGAGTTGTGTGTGCTCACTGCCTCCCCCTTGCTGAGGTGGCGATGTCTCTGCTGGGCCCAGCGCTCTGTAGGTGCTTACTAAGTAGGCAGCAGACTGACTGACTGACTGGTTAAACGTGGCGGGAAATAACAGCAGTGAGTTCCTGGGAAACGGGACTTCCGGCTGGAAAGGAACAGAGGCAGGGAGGCCGCCATGATGCTAGACACGGCCACGTCTCAGGGGCAGGCTGGGCAGGAGGGGCGGAAATGTGACTCTTGAGGCCAGAACACCCGCCTGCGCCTCCTACAGATCTGCGGACGCCGTCGATGTGAAGAGAGCGGGCTCGGGGAACAGATGAGGTCACGTTTTGTACGAGGGATGCTTCTTCTGGTGTCTCCCTGTCCCCCTCACTTTCCTAGTTTTCGCGCCCCAAACTGCTCTCACTTTCCATTCCTGTCTCCTCAAAACTTGTTCTCAGAGCTGGGCGTGCCCAAAGCCACAGCCAGGATCTGTCTGTGAAGCGGAAGGTAGGGCAGTCCTCTCCTCACGGTCAAATGTGTCGACTCTGACAGCCAAGGTTTTCCTCGCACCAGCCTCGAGGGGACACACTACTTTGAAGGCATCGGTCAAGGCCACCCAGCCATCCCCACCCCCAGTCAAGTGATCGGTCAGTAGCTGTCCAGCAGGGAGAGTTAGGGAGAACTCACCAGGTCTCCTGAATGTCTATAATCACGGAAGACAAGACAGAACCGATGCGACCTGGTTTTTCAAAAAGCTCAAGGATCAGAAAACCTCATCTCGCTTTCAGTGTGTAGCCTGAAAAGTGCTGGAAGGTGGGGGGTGGGGGGTGGGGGGGTACCCTTCCCTCATAGGTCCCTGTAAACTGCAGACATTCCCAACAGCCCCCTGCTAAGCAGCTACATTTCCAGATTTTCAGAGCAACTTTGAAACCTGAGCTGGGTGAAGCACTATTTGCTTAAATACGCAACTGATCAAAGATAGTATTGTGACTTCCTTTCCAAATCTGCCTATGAGAAGAGATTAGCATCAGTTCACAGACACAGGAACTCTCTGGGCTCTTTAATTCCTAACTAGTGCTGGTGAAGGTATCTGTGTACTTCAAAGGAGAAGGACTTTTTGAAAAAAAAAAAAAAAAAAAATTTTTTTTTTTTTTCATTTCTATCACCTCCAACTTTTTACTCTTGCATCTCTCTTTCTCTCTGGGTGAAAAGAAACAGCGGGTAAACAAACCGCCCAGCAGCTCAAAGCACCTTATCGGAAAGATGCAGTTCTGCACCAGGTCACCTGCTTTTCTCTTTTCTTTGCAAAGAGGCGCTGAGCCGTCAAAAAGAAATGGCATCCATTAGAGAAAGTGGTTTGGGAGGAACCTACTTGAGCCGTGGCCTGGTTGAAAATTGGCGCTGGTGCAGTAGGCTTCAATCACTTTAAGGATCTGCGCATCTTCCTCCAGAGCGGCAGTACCTGTGGGATTTAAGGAATAAGGACTTTGCAGGGAGAGATCTGCCTCCAGAGCCTCGAGAGGACACAGTGTGCTCAGCTGCTGGGGACTGGCTCCCCTGCCCGGACAGCCTCCTCCGGCGGCTCTCTTTCCGTTTTTCTCTTCTGAGGAGACTTCTTCATCATCTGGGGGCTTTTACTAGACTCCTAGGGGCCACGATGACAGCACCGGGTGTGGCCCTAGCCTCGGTTCTCCCCCTACAGCCACCACAACCTGCCTCTCCTCCAAATTGCAAGGCTTCCCTCTCTAGGAAGCTTTCCCCCACAGACCTCGCCCATTTTTTCCAACCAGCCAGCAGAGTCATCGATTCTGCCTTCCTCCCCCTCCCCCTCTAACTCATTCCTGAAGGGACTGGGTGGGGCGGGGCGGGGGGTTGGGGGGGACACGCAGAACCCTGCTAGAGGCCTGATGTGCACACCCCGGGGGCAGGCTGGGCCGTGCAGAAGCTGGAGTCCTGCAAAGATTTCTCCAGACTGCATTTTTGGCTGAGACACCCTTTGTGATGCATCACTTACTCCTTCGCGTGCGTCCCAGAGTACCTCGGTCCCAGTCAGAGGCAAATGCACACATAGGGACCGGTCGACCGACTGCATGGTCCACCTCAGAATCAAGCCGTTTCTGCGTGGCAGCAGGCTGATTCCTTGGCGAACTGGGAATGTCACTGAGCATTAAAGTTCCAGAAGGGTTTCAGCCTTCAGGTCTGTTTAGTCTGTCTCAGCAGGGGAAAACATCTTGGGCATCAGAAACTAAGGGGATAAAATGTATCCATAGCAAATGGGGCCCTTTAATGGTTCTCAACCAGGTGGGGGCGAAATCTTCAACGTGAAGGTCATACGGTGATACAGAGGACAGATTGCTCTGATCATGTGCTCTCAACAAAATTCTTCTGCTAGCTCATCCATAACCAACTGTCAAAAAATATAAAACACATACTTTTCCGAATCACGTATTCCTCCTCCGACGGCTTTCTTTCTGTCTTTCTTTTGTGAAGAAACTTCTTCATCGTTTTAGGGCTTTTACTAGACTCCTGTAAGGACAGAGGTTTCTTTATGAATTAGAAATCTCCCCCGAAAACAAATTAAAAAGAGCAAATGCAATTAAACCGAACGGCTCTCTCTTATTTTGACAGTTTCCAGAGTGCATCTAAATTTAATAATGTACACAATAAATGGCTCCAATAAACTCTAAAAGGTTACATAAACCAGAGGCAATGACATTGTCTTCTCAATTGCCGGAGGGACAGGTGCCCGTCTGTAGAGAAAATCGTGGGTGTTGGTCCTAGGGAAATAACCGTATTCCTAACTTGGTTTATAGTCCTCACTGATACAGGTTAAAGGGAATTAAATCATGACTGCTTTTCAAAGAGCTTCAAAGTGGTTTAATTACATTTTCCTTAGCAACAGTCCCCCAAAGAAGAATATTAATTTCCATTTGTCAGATGGGACAATTAAGGCAGAAGGACTGAATACTTTCCCTGAAGTCAGAGAGCAGAGCCAAATGAGGGATCTCTGGATCAATAACTCAGGGTCAGGAGTCATAGATGTAGATCCAAACTTAAATATACATACCTAAAGCCATATTTTAAGTTAGGAGATAAAAGAGCCATGAATTATTGAATTTGCCTTTGCCGTCCAAATAACCAGTGCCCATTATCAGGTATCCAAGTAAATGGATTAGAGTCTTAGACCCTGGGGACCACTCTTCTCCCAATCTCCTACACAATGCATCAATGTAATGTATGGATAATAATTAGTACCTTAAAATATATGGAACAAAGAATTTAATTTCTTCCACTTAGCCACAGTGACCCACTTAGACTTGAAAATAGACAGACATGGACAACTCACATGTGACAAAAATAAAAGGAAAAAGAGCATTAAAACACACACACACACACACACACGCACGCACGCACGCACACAAGGAAAACAGGCCTTTTTAGGGCGTCTAAGATGCCGTTTTCAAACGTATTTCCCAAGAGCCTGCTTTTTTGAAGAAAGTACTTACATGTCAGATTTGCATCCTCATATTTTAGCCACCAATCAGAACAAGGGACAAAACAAGCATAAAGGAAAGCTTCATTCATCAAAGGTTACAGCACAGCATTATGATGTCACTGTAAGCCAAAGGTATTGTTCTACCCTTACCTTTAAGATATAAGACATCCTCTAAAGTGAATATGTAAAGAAAGAGAAGATGAGCGTGAGAGGTCGATGGTTATAATGACCAAATCCATTTATCAACAATTCTAAAACAACATTTGAAATGTTAGTGTTATCATCAATTACACAGAGAGAATATCATCATGTTTCCCACATTAGTCTCAGATGCAAATATCATCATGCAAAAGCCCAAGGAATATAGTTCCGTGCAGAGTAACAAATACTGAAAATAACCAAAATACACACTACACAGTAAGGATATATTAATAACTCTCTTCTCCCAGTAGAAACAACATGATCATGCCTTCGTTTTAATGGATTAGTTTTGGGAAGGATTAAGTCAACTTGACCCTTCAAGGTTCACCTGTACTTGAACTTAGTAACTGACAATTACAAAATAGCCATCGTTAAAGAGGGGGCCCAGATAACTATGAAATGGCCCTCCTGGTTTACGTAATCAGAGAAGAAAACTGGATGCTTGCGGGTATCACTGGTCAATTTCCAAAGCAAACCTGTGGGACTGTTTCCCGGCCCAATTCTGAACAGAGGTACGTAATAAGGATTCGGCTCTCTCCTGCTGTGCCCAGTTGAAACGATCAAAAAATCCTCCGGTGTCCAAAGATTGTTTTATTTTTACCGCACTCGGAGTTGGAGGCAACAATTAATCGAAACAGCAGCATGGTGTTTGAGATGGAGACGAACTTAAAATTGAGCTAAATCTGTGTCACGCATCAAAACACACGTTCGATATAGAAATACATGCTGTCTTTGCCCCCTAATTCTAAGACACGCCTCATAACCATCACAGACTCAAACGTTCACTCGGTAAGACCTAGGTGAAGAACAGTTCCAAATAAATGAGGCTCTTTACTGAAAGCTGAAACAATGAGAAACAGCTTAGGGGGAAAAAATAATAAAAAACACTGGATGGGAAAAGTAACAGTCCACAAAGTCACAGAAGCTAATGATTAAGACTTCCTGACTGCAACTTTCAGGAAAAAATAGAACCTTGAAATCCCCACACTACCCAAATATGCAATGCCCTCTAAGGTTATTGTCTAGAAGCCTCTGCTTAAAAGAATTAAATTCTTTTCCCCTTCCAACTGCTTCAAAAAGCCCAGCCCCTCATAGTTCTGATCATGGCCTGGTCCCATAAGACTTTCCTGGTTTGGCCTAACAGATCAAAATGATCCAAGGGGCACCTGAGTGGCTCAGTCAGTTAAACGTCTGCCTTCGGCTCAGGTCATGATCCCGGGGTCCTGGGACTGAGCCCCATCGGGCTCCCTGCTCATCGGAGAGCCTGCTTGTCTCTCTCCCTCTGCCTGCTGCTCTGCCTACCTGTGCTCTCTGCTTCTGTGTCAAATAAATAAACACCTTTATGTATATGTGTATATATATATATATATAAAGGCCATGAGATAAAAGGCCATCTATATATATATATATATATAAAATTCCAAAATGCAGAGCTTGGTTGCTTGGGTGGAAATTCAAGTCGAATGAAGTGGCCCTTGTCTGAGATGTGTGGACGTGATTACCGAAGTATACAACTGTTGTATCATCAGAAAGGTAAACCAGAGGTACTTCGGGAGGGAACCAGGGAGCTCAGGCAGTGCACACAAACCCTGCGGATAGTTGATAACTATTTGTACAGAGACACTGGGGAAATGGGAAATTACGAAATAAGAAATCCCTGAGTCTGACAATTCCCAAGTGATGGCCATGTATCCCCTAGCATAAATTCTAGCACATTCCCACAGAACTCTTTGTAATGAGCTACGAAATGAGCTTGTCAGAAGCGTTTTATACCATAGGTAGTAAAATTACCTCTTTATAACCTAGTGCTGCTGACGGTCTAAGCGGAGGAGCAGGTCGCAGACAACTTAAACTCCACGGTTTTATAATCTGAGGAGGTTCCAGGGGTCCTCGGGGCTGTCCAGTAGAGCTAAAAGACTGGGAAAATGTCTGATGAGATGTCAGCAATCTGCCATCTGAACCCGACCTTGGGCCAACACGGAACGACCGAAGACGAACCTCAGCAAAGCAAAGGAACTAGCTGGCGACCGACAAGCCAAGATTTGAACTCAGGTCTGATGCCAAAGCCCTCGTTATTTCCACCGCAACACACAGTGCTAGAGACTGGAGTTTTGGCATCGCTGGTATGAGTGTTAACACACAACACGGCAACCTTCACTCTCACTCAACAAGTACGGTAAAATCTCATCGATTCCAATTCCGGGAGGCCCAAATTCGTGATAACTCGGAAGAAGGCAATGCTGGAAGTTCACCCTCGAAGGTGACCTAGTGAATGTGGTGGCATAAATGAGATTACATGGCAGGGCTTAAGTCCCGGTGAAGGTAAAACCGTGTTTGGACTCCGCTCACAATGAATAGGAGACCAACAGCTGCTAATTAAAAAGAATTCTGTGTATCACTGAAATATCTTAGCGGGACTTCTGATGAGGAAAACCCTGCTGGCAATTGGAGGGGTGGGCGGTCCCTTAGGACCATCAAACGGAAGTGCACACCTCTTGGTACACCTTTGTCTTAATCCGGATGGGCCTTTGTCACAACCAGCCATCGGAATTCATGAGGTTTTACTGGACGTCGAAACCTACAGATAGAGACGAGCCAAAGACTATAAAGGCATGCTCGCTGCTTCTCGTAAGTCCTCTGCGGGCAGGTCTGACGAGAGCCTCGACCACCCCCGGAGGGCACGAGCAGACCACTTACGGAATGGGTGCTGCAGGACGACGACGACGTTTTGGACAACGAGCTGCAGGAGGCGGGTCCCCGGATGAGTCTGCACAGCTGCTCCAGCCACTCCTGGAAGTCCTGACTGTTGTTGCAGTGGATGACGGTTCTCTCTATGTTACCTGCATTGCCCGACGGGGGGCATTTGGAAACAAGAGGCCTGAGCTCGCCTCCTTCATAAACAGACCTGACGCAACTAAGACTCAAGCCTAGGGGATAACTGGAACCTTCTATGTCAGGAACAGGTCATGAAGTCAGGAAATAAGTATCTGTATCTGATTTCTTTTTTTTTTTTTTTTTAAGATTTTATTTATTTATTTGACACAGAGAGAGATCACAAGTAGGCAGAGAGGCAGGCAGAGAGAGAGGAGGAAGCAGGCTCCCCGCCGAGCAGAGAGCCTGATGCGGGGCTTGATCCCAGGACCCTGAGATCATGACCTGAGCCGAAGGCAGAGGCTTTAACCCACTGAGCCGCCCAGGCGCCCCCTGTATCTGATTTCTAAAACTGTCCCTGACTTCTACTGCTTACAGAATCGCAGGAAAGGAGTCTAAAACTTCAAACAAACTCACAGGGCAAAAATTGAAGGACAGGGCCCATGTTGTTCAGAGCCTGCGGTGAGAATTCACCCACTATTCAAAAAAATGCCACCGTCACATGGAAATCACACAGGCCTGGCAGAAAGGGACCACAGGCCAAAAGGTCAGGCTTGGTATTTTGCTCAGTTTATGCTTTTACATCAGCCCATTTTGTTATTTCTGAGTTCTAACAAGCGGCTCTTATGCAAGAAGAAGATTGAAACTAATGGCAAAGCCGAGGCTTCCGAATGACCAGGAGACTGTGTTCCATCGTTGGGCCCTAACTATCCAGGAGAGCTAACATACTTTGCCGTGCCCGGGTAAAGCTCACTCATAGGCTTATCACAGAAAATAATGACATTAATTTACTCAAATCCCATTTCGTCTCAAAAAGGATTTCAAGTAGCTCCTTGAAAAAAGAGAAAATTACCTACCTGTGATTTCAAATGTGTTGTCATTCCCTTCGATTTCATCTAATCTAGTCACCACCATTCCTGCTACTGGTATTTTTCCCTATTGAGAAAAGAGCATTCCCATTAATTCTGTGGTTTTATGCATCTCTGCTTATGTCTATTAGATTTTTGTGACCCTCTCAAGAATCACTGCCGAATGACGGCTAGACAGATTTCTCTGTCCTGTCAATAGAGAGAATGTTTCCCTGCTTTCAGTTTTTATTAAACAAGAAAGCAAGGGGGAAAAGTGGGTTATGTTTTGCTAACACACCGTGCTAAACCATACGGTGGGGATTTACAAACTGCTTACTTTTCTCTGACACATTTGCAGGAGAATCCGTCAACAAAGTAAAGATTAAAAAAAAAAAGTCCAATTTTATGAAAATTAGTAATTGCTACGACAGATCTAACAGGCAACTGTAACTTACGGCCCTCCATATTTGGGGAGCGGGCTGAAGGAAGTTTAACTTCCTGAGGAGTTTCACGACTTGCACCTCAGAACCCTGAATCGTGTGATACGACTGCAATCAGACAGTCGCAGGAGTGGGTCCCAGCTTTATAGTTTCTCAGCAATAATGATATGAGACGAGCCCGGGAAATACGGCTGCGAATTTATCTGGTTGCAGACTTAAAGTTCTATTTCAACATGCATCGGTTATGCTCACAGCCAAAGCAGTGGACATTGAAGACAAACTCAACATAAAGGTTTCCGATCTAAGGAACATCTGCCCTTATAAGCTGTTTAATTACAACAAAGGGTCAGAACATTCTGTGTTCTCTGGCTGGAGCTTTTAATGCCGTAGTAGAAATATCACATCTGGATGGAAACTTGGTTTCATTCTGGATGCTGTTATTTAGCTTTATATGAAATCTACTAACCTGATAGATAAAGCCACTCATCCGAGGACTTGCAGATAACATTATCAGGACACTGGAGAATAACAGGAGGTACCGCTCCTCTTTTTCCTGAAGTGAAATGAAACACGCTAAGCGGAGAAGAGAGATTGGACGTTTGATCTGTTAAGAATGTCAGGAGTCCCTATTGTCTAACACAGAGCTTGTGTGAGGCAACGAAACACGAACACTGACCTTTTTAAAAAGGTACCCAACCTCAAAACACCAGACTAGTTGAATTTTGCTTTGAAAGGAACACAAACTGTTTCCCAAGTACGCAAGATGCAAAGCAGAAGGGCGTTTCAGGTGATAGGAAGTTTCCTATGCTCTAGCATGTGCATTAAATTCTTATTCATAAAATTACCTTTAACCGGTAAGAACAAGATAAGTGTCGTACCTGTGTACCGCTAAGAAGTTAAAGTAAATAGTTTTTGAAAATGGCATGAAAGGAAATTTCATACAGGAGAGCTTCTCTGAACCCCTTAAGCAGATGGGCGATTAGTAAGTGCAAAAAAAATTCTGTTTGGCTTACACGCCAGCCGTGTTAGCCACAATGACCCTTATGTCTCTCTCCATCTCCTTCCTTGCACTCGAAAAGGGCAATCCTTTGAGGCTCACCCTTCTAGTAAGTTCTCCGCAGCCTCTCACATCTTTCTCTTGCTTGGTTTCCTTCTACAGACACTTCCTTTCTTCCTCCTCCTTCCAGCGGCCTTTCCTGCTTAGCTAGTTTCTGATCTTTTGCCTTTTCCATCTGCCCATCTCCCGTCACCCAGGCCTGCCTCGTGTTGTTGTGCCTCGCCTTGCGGCGCTTTGCAGATACTGTGATTTTTGCAACGAAAGGTCTGGGCCAACCCTGCGTGGACCGAGTCTACAGGCGCCATTTTCCCAATAGCATTTGGTCACTTCGTGTCTCTGTCGCCTTTTGGTAATTCTTGCCACATTTCAAGCTTGTTCTGGTGATCAGGGATTACGACTCACTGAAGGTGCCGATAATGGTCAGCACTTTTTTAGCAATAGAGTATTTTTGATCAAGGTATAGACTGTGTTCAGACACAACCCTACTGCATGCTTAATAAACTACAGTACAGCGTAAAGAAAACTCTTATATGCACCAAGAGCCTGAAAACTTGATCTGACTCGCTTCCCTGCACTGTTAGTTTTGTGGCAGGGCTCCGGAACCGGACCTCTAGTACCTCTCAGGTAAGCCAGGGCCCCGTGCCTTGACATTCTCTTGCCAAATTACTTGCTGCCTTCATTTTTCTCCCCATTGATTCCTCCCTAACTGCGGCCCCACTGCCCTCTCAAAGTCATCAATAACTGCCTTCTAGGGAAATCCATTGGCTTCTTCTTGGTCTGTGCACTCCTTGACCTCTGAACCTTCGGCGGCACTCAGAAGGCTGACCGCTTTACACCGCCCCTCCCTCCCGGGGTTTCCATGACAACGCTCTCCCCCAATTCCCTCCATCGGGGGCCCTTTCGGGCACTGGCTCCTCCTCCCTTATCCCAAAGGTGTGAAAGACTAATAGTTGGACTCGCGGTCGCATGAACCCTCCCCAGGGTATCTGCATCTGACGTGAGATTGCTTGTTAACCCCTGGTCATGAATCTCCGACAGAGGCCTGTCAGGGGCTATAGGGACATGTTTGGGGACAGGGAAGGCAATTCTAACACCCGATAAATCACACCAGGTGACATAAGCAACCTTCCTGCTCCACTCTGCCCCCTTCCTAAAAGACACAATCCATTTGCAGCCTTCCATGCTCCTCTCGGAGTATTTACTTCCTAGGAAGGCACATCTGTCAGGGGCATCTAAGCCTCTGCCTCCAACTCTGCCCTCCCGCCCACCTTTCTCCACGGCCGTGACAGCCGCCTCCAAGACCTCTCCACCCGGAGACCCACGGCTGGTGTCCTGAAGCGAACGGGTCTAAGACGACATCCATCATCTCCGGCCCAAGGTCACTGCTTCCTCTCCACCTGCCCTCCTAACTGGGGCTCAGATTTGCCCCCTACAGTTTCATTTTCTTTCCCCACCACCTTCTCCGGGGGGTGCTTCTCACTTTGCAACCCAGCTGGTCCTTCTGTGGCTAGCCCCCTCCCCTCCGGATTAAGTGTCATCAACACCCCCTTCGTGGCGTTTCTGTACGCCTCGAGCCTCTGACAGTCCCCCGCAGCCCGCAGGGTGAACCTAAACTGCTCTCGCCCGATGCCCGGGGTTCTCAAAAGCCGGCTCTCGCCTCGCTCCATCTCCTTCCCTCTCCTGAGCTAAGAATGGCCTCTCCCTTACGGGATCCTCGCCTTTTCTCTCCGTGGCCTTCCTCCTCCGGTCCTGCTGGCTCTCTCTCTTCTCTGAACTTCTGTGGAATCCATCATGGAGATCACACACCCTACACTGACTCCTTGGGTCTGGTCACTAGTTGCAGCACGCGTGTCAACCTGTTTGCAAGACAGTCCTTGAAGGTAAGGATCATCGCGCCTTCTCTCCTAGCAGAGTGCCGGGCAAGGAAGAACTGCTCCGTTTCTTGGAACGTTCAAGCACTTGACCTCGACGGAAGGCCAAATCAAAGGGAAAAATCCAGGAAAGATGGAAGCAAGGGCGTGGGGGTTTGAAACGTCTTACCTCGCACGTTCCATACTGCACCATTACTTGTGACATAAATAGTACATTTCCCAAGGTTTTAATACTTTCTCCTTCCCAGGCCTGGATGGGCTCAGAAAGTATCTGCAGCTCCAGCTGTTTTCTCTTTCTTAGATCTTGGCACTGCCCCTATGGAACCAAAGCAGAACACCATGAAATAGGAAGTCCCGTGAAACAGACCCAAATCCAAACCAAAGTGAGATGAAGCTTTGGACTTTCAGATTTCCACCGAGTCCCTACTCCGGAGTAAGACAGAAAGACCCACTATCCTCACTCTCTAACCAAGTGTTTTGTGAGGAAGAGCTACTTTGGCCAAAACATCAAGATAAAGTGGCAGCATTTGTTTCTTCTAAGACTGATCTCATTCACTGTGGCACGGCCCTGTGCTTTAGGGACTAGCAGTGGATTGGTACGGGGGACAAATACTAAGTTAATTTTTTTCCTAAGACAACTGTGAAAAAGAGATACAACTGAATTTTACACATACGAACTGGAAATACAAGCCAGGAAACAATATGTGGGATATGAATATGATCTATATAAATATCACTGCTTCAGAACGTGTGAAGTTATTTCTTAGAGTACTCTAAGTTGAATATGAAAATGAGCATATGGTTAGTTATGTTACTGTTTCCAAATAAATGTCATCGTTTTCTGGGGTGTGTTTTCTATAAAATCTCTGCTGTCCCTTTCAGCTACATGGAAAACTGGAAGACATCAGTTCACTCCACACACATTTCTGAAATAGACTGTGACCATCAGAGCAAGCTTCACAACGGAAAACGGTCAGAAAGAAAGAGTATTCTTTCAAAAAGGAACGTTACATTCAATTTACCGAGGACAAAATAAAAGGGACACAAAGAGTAATAAATGCCAAGGGTGTCAGTGGGCTGTTGGATTCGGTTGAGCCACGTAATTGTTGACCGGTGACAACAGCGGTTTTAGCCCGATACCTTATTCTGGTTTTTGAATGGTGTTTACCTGTGGACATGCCAGGCACTGATCTTTCGACAGCAATAAAAATGAGGCGATGGTGAATGTCGCATCACAAGCTTAGAGCAAGAATCTTAACTAACCACGGATCCCAACCACTTGGAATGCTACAGAAATGTCTACAATGGAGCTCAACTTGGGGCGCCCAGTGGCACAGTTGGTTAAGCATCCAACTCTGGGTTTTGGCTCAGGCCATGATCTCGGGGTCGTGAGATCGAGCCCTGCGTCCGGCTCTCTGCCCCTCCCACTTGTGCTCACTCTCTCTCAAACAAATAAATAGATCTTTTAAAAAATGAAGCTAAACTCAATCGCCCAAAGTGAACTCTATCTTCTCTCCTAAAATGCCACCAAGTGGTTTTACATCAGTGGGTTCAAGAAGACATTAACCATCACGCTCAAGATACAAGATTACAGGTAGCTTTGATGGCAATCTCTATAAAGCAATTGCATCTTAGTAGGTTTTCTCCTTTTAGATTTGATGAAGGATTTCTTTTTCATATGCAAAGAATAAACTCACACCTTTTGGCATAAATAGATGAATCCAGTATCGATGCCAATCAGTGAATGACAAGCTACACAGACATAAGGTGAACGACACGGGGGTAAAGACAAAGAGACAAAAGGAAACCCCCCACCTACACAGCGATGCTTAATGTGGCAGAGACTTCAAATGTGAGTGCTTTATACCCTCAGCCTGGCAACCTTTCATAGGTAAGCATGATTTTTTGGAAGACAAAATTAAATGAGGCAATCACTGCAATACTGTCGCTAAAGCTTATTGTTTCCACTCTAAAGACCTTTGCATAAGGAAAGAAACGTTCCACCCAAGTCACTCTTTTAGGAACAAAGCATACAAAACGGAGAATTAGAATTTGAGAGCATCACCTACCATGAGAGTTTTGAATGCTATGATTGCTTTCAGAATATCCTGATGGTCTGGATGCGTATCCTAGTAAAGGAATACATTGTAAAACAGTATTAAAGGAGAACAGATCAGCCGTGGTCAGGGCTCAGGGGTGGGAGGAGGGTGTGGCCGCCGGGAGACAGGAAATCTGAGGGGCTGATGGAACCGTCCCATATCTCCATTGTGGCGACGGGAATGGGAATCTACACACCCGATAAAAGCCAAGAGAAGGAAGTCCATTTTACCGTAGGCTAATTTAAAGATCACTTGAGCACTTGGCATCCCAGTGCTGCCAATGAGCAGGTGACCAAGAAATGAAGACAGCTGGTGGCGCATCATGGATTTGGCAACAACATCCTTGGTGTGGTTCCTGAGAGTTTAGATAATAACTAATCGGCAGTTGAGGGAGGAGGGGGGCATCATCAGGCCATGTTGTTAATACAAGACAAGAGGTGGGAACTGAGTGGCGGGTAGAGAAAAATCAATCCCGTCTCACTTCCTAAAATGCTGTCACTTTCCCTCAGCAGGCTCGGCATGGCAGGTGGGAATGAAACTTCCAGGTTTTGTACCACTGTGCTCCTTTGTAAGCCACGGGGGTACCTGTGGTCTGCAATCCCACGGTACTAATGACCTCAGCAAGTGGGCAGGTTCAAGAACGGCTTTGAGGATTGCTCATGCAAGGAAAGGGGAGATTCTTGGGGAGGCTGCAGACCTTACTGGGGGTAGACGTCTACCTAACCTTTGGGATTCCGCTGGGATAACGGAAGGACAAAATCTGCTGCTCCACTGGCCTTCGGTAAGAAAACACAGAGCCGAACGGCCCCGGGTCAGGAGAAAGCACCTCACTGGATGGCAAGCTAGCACTGACGGTGTGGGTCAGCTGATGGGGGGAAATGCAAGGCAGCCAAAGGCAAGTGAGCAGCAGCAAATGGAGGCAGGAGTGTGGACGGGCTCCAGTTCAAGGAAGCCCAAGGCGGAGGATCCAGGCAGTGGGCGGGGGTGGGGGGGGCATCTGGGGATTCTTCGCCTCAAACTGGGTGTGAATTAGCGCTCCGACATTGAGCCGTAACAGAGACGGAGGCCACTGGGTTCTGGATTTTGGCGATAAGCAAGGAGGGGCAAACCTCAAACGGTTCGGCAAACTGGTTTAGCTTTTGGAAAGGCATCCAGAGGTCAACACCTTCCCAAGCCCTAACTGAAATTTCATTCCGGCAGGCTTTACTCACTAGCTCCCCACTGCCTCCAGCTTTCCGGCAGGTCAAATAACCTGAGAATGTGGTTTTGCTCAGAGTACGTGCTTTCAATCCTTACAAATGCTGACAAGACCGGCAGCGTGCAACCTTTCTCTTTAAAGATAATCAAACCCTTTAAAACCTCAAAACCTTTCCCCAGACACAGGAAGAGCAACTGGGGTAAACGCAGCCTCCCTCAGAGGGCCCTCCTCTCCCACCCACACCTCCAACACCCATGCTCAATGGCGCGAGGACGATTCTAGAAGCTATCCCTGTTGGTTGGTTTTTAATAAAAGGATCTGGCCTCTTGCTGAAATAGCATTCCATGATCAGGCCTCTTTGCCAGTCAACTCTAATTTGATAAACATGAATGTGAGGGAACTTTGATGCAGGTCTATGGATACACAGACAGATAAACTAATACTGGACCCATTTATGGATCTTTAAGGAAATTCCAGAATGTTCCAGCATAATCCAGAGTCAGAAAGCTCAATGATTGAGATATTTATCCCTGTCTATAGTGAAAGTGGTATTTATATTTTCTGATGTTCTGCTTTGTTTATCTCCCCAAATCAGGTTGGTTCATATACCAGAACAATAGAAGAACTTGGTCAATTTTGAGTGAACCACCATCTACAGAGGAGGAAAACCTAAGTCAACTTCAGAGAAGCAGCAGCACCGAGGCTGGGAGGGAGAAAGATCATGAATATTTAGTAGTCAAGGATGGGGACCTTTCGGTTGCAAGATGAATAAATTCTCGGGATCTAATATACAGCACGGTGGCTATAGTTTATAGCGCTGTATTGTACTTGAAATTCACGGACAGTATATCTGAAGTGTTCTCATCATAAAAAAAATTAATGGCTGTGAGGTGACGGAGGTGTGGATTAACTTGCTTGTGGTAATCATCTCACAATCTCTACATATATTAAGTCACCCCATTGTACACTTAAAAAAACCACATTGTACAACCTAAACATACACAGTTTTTATTTGTCAGTCCTACCCCAATAAAAGTGGGAAAAAAAGAAGTAAAAATAAAAAAAATCTTCGGAGGGGGGCAGGGAAAGAATGCCCCCTTTTTATTTCACCGCATTAAGAGGGAAACTAGAAGCCCAGCAAGAGGGAAGACTGGATCAAATAAAATGCGAAACCAAGGCTTTTTCTGAATTCCTCAGCGCGGTTAGTCTGCAGCAGAGGCCCATACCTTGCCTTCCCTTACCTCCATATGCCGTTCCAGCTCCTGCAAGAGAGTAACATACTTTTCCAGTCGCATGAATGGTTTGCTGAGGCTGGTTGTTAAAATGAGGATACCTGGGCTGGATGCACCTTGACTTTCCATGAACTGCTCCAGACCATCACTGGCAAAAGAATGACCGTGGTTTCGTTAACGGCTTCGCGTCCCAAGTACAGAACTACCAACCAAACATTATTTTCCCGTGTTTCACACAACGTAAAACCAAACAGAAATTAGTTTCATTAATCCAAACGCCGTCCGAGTCCCGACAGCTCCATTCAGTAAACCTTTATTTAGCCCAGCACTGGGGCTCCTGCCGTGAGCCACTCAGGGTCCCCGGCTGGCCCTGCTCGCCCAACAATCGTTTACTGACAGCTACTAAGTAATAGGCCCTGTTCTCTGCTGGGGATACAGCAGCGAACAAAACAAAACTCCCTGCCCTCAAGGAGACTGCCCCCACGGACATGGGACATACAGTCTATCAGATAGCCTCAACATACGGTTTTAGTCACTTCAAACGTTCTACTTATTGGCTGGTCAATTGCCAAGGGTAGCAACTTACCGCACACTCCCTATCACTGGGCACTCGCCTGTAATGTTCAGAGTCAAGTTCAAAACTCCGATAGCTGCATGTGTGTGTGACTAACCACAAAGTCAGGGCAGCAGGCTCTACAGACAGTTCCAGAAGGCGGCAACTTGGTTAAAAGAAAAAGACTATTCGTATGTTACGAACTCTACCCTATAAGTGTGTGCTTTTTCTTTCTGCCTTTGTGCACCATGTGGATTGTCTCCTTTCCAGAGATGTGATACTGAGTCCTGGGGCTGCAAGATCATGTTAATATTCATTTGTGCAAAACAAAACTAAAGAAGGACCCCCCACACACCGCCTACGGGATGTCACGTTCTGAGACTACGGCTTCTGACTTGGCCTCTTCTGCCTCCTCGCTTGCCCGTGCATATCCAATCAGTGTCAGGTTTATTCCTTTCCATTCTCACAGCCACTGCCTCGGTTCAGACCTTATCTCCTCCCATCTGGTTCACACCAAGAGTCCAACTGGTCTCCTGGCTCCCAAGCTTTGTTTTTGGCTTCCCAGCCATCCCGCAGACCGCTGCTCTAATCATGTTGCTTTCTGTTCAGAAACCCCTGATTGCCCACAAACTCGAGCCTGCACTTTCTAGCCTCCCACGGGTCCCACCCATCTCTCGTTCACAAACCCTCTACTACAAAATGACTGACTTATTCTCCCTAGAAGACAGCTCAGGCAGGGCAGTACCTAACCATGGCGTGTTGCCATCAGCGGTGAAATGTGTTCAAAGAAACTTGCCATCAGGAGTAAAACACTAGGCGAGGAGGTGGGCATGGGGATCGGGTGGATTGCAGGTTACCCCTCCTCATGGACACACTCCCTCCTTGAGCTTTTGTGAGTGGTAGAAGAAGGGACGGGGTTTCGGCTAGTGCCCCGGCAACCTGGAGCCACGCGGACTCACGTGTGGCAGAGGGCAAATGGGCTGGGAATCACTGCCTTCATGGAAACGGGATCGCATCTGAGTGGTCCTGCCTGATAAGCCACACAGGGGACTGTATCCATTTTTGCCATCTTGCCCCAGAAGCCCCCGGGGGGAGGGAGGTGCCCTGGACCTGGAATCATAAAACAAGGCTGGTGATCCTGGCTCATGTTAGTTCCCTGGCCTCAGCTGACTGATCTGTAAAATGGTAATTAAACTTACTTTCTACTAAAATTCTAAAGATTCACCATTGGCGTCTGGAAGGTGATTGTTTCACGCTAAGGTCTTCGCGTGCATTTAATCCTCTTTAATATGCTCAACGGCACTCACCCCAGGTGTTATCCTCATTTTACAGATGAAAAACCTGAGACTCAGGAAGAGTGAGTAATCGGAAGTAAATGGCTGAGTTGGGGTTCATGGCCCGGTCTGAAGTCAAACCCTCTAGTCTTTCCATGACACTACACGCCTCTGTATTAGAAAAGTATTTTGTAAACCTTAAAGTAGTTTGTAAATGCATTTGTATTACTATTATTACTGTGCCAAGGCAAATACCTTGCTAAAATCACATCTTTAGAAACTACCATTAAGCTGTGATTTCCAGCTTAATGGAAACTCAATTGATGTTAAATTTCCAACCAAGAGCATAAAGTGCACAAAGAGGTTTAAAAATTCATTGCATATAAAATATAATTAGGAAAATAACTCGAATTTGGAGAGTGCATTTGAGTAGAAATGTAATTTAGAGAAAATCACTTTCCTAATTTCTTTTCAATTTGGTAAACAAGTCTTATTTTTTCTTTCCATGACTAAATAAGTGCACCCCCGTCCTCAATGTTCTACTCTAATTGATACAAGGCTTGCTACAATTAAAAGCAAATACTAACGTGTACTTTGTCATTACTTTCCATGTAGCATTCTAACTTTTAGGCTTGCTAAATATTATAAAAGAGGGTTTTTTTTAAATTTTATTTTTCAATTTAACATGAGTTCATCGGCCATTGGGAGGAAATGAACATTTAACTGTGCAACAAAAGAATAAAATTGTCTTAATAAAGCTGCTGCCCATTACAATAACTAGATCCTGCAAGACGCATTTTACTGAGCCAAATAAACTTAATCCACAAATTAACATCATTATACAAAAATGTAAGACTCAAATTTATATTGCTGTACCAAAGAACAAGCTAAACACAGTTTTTAATTTTATGCAGCCCATTGGAAATGTCAATGGGTCGAGGCTTGTTTTTCAAGCCTCACATGCTCTGTACATGTGATGTGACACAAGAGAAGCAGTTCTCAATGTATAAATGCTGTCACAGACTCAACAAAACCTTGATCTCACAGAACGCACAGTGTATGGGGCCCTGGGATGCTCTGGCTTGGGCTGGAAGGCCCCAGAAAATTATCTTACCTTTTGATACCTCCACAGAGCTTATAATCACATCATGTAAGAGTGTTTCTGTGGAATCTCTGCATAGATTTCTACTCTGAATGATAAGAAGTCTACCTAGAACAGCCGGAAAAGGATCAACTCCCCCCCCCCCCCCGCAACACACACACCCCCCCTTCATGGACATCACTGGAAAGGGGGAAATGAGGCCTGAGGAGCGTTTTTGTTCATCTAGTCCCTGCTCTCTGGGGAGAGGCTCTTTTTCGTCCCCACTGCTTTTTATTTGTGATCAGTCTCACTTGTTCCTCCAAGACACAGACAGAACCGAACCCAGTCTCAGAAAGTTCCCTACGCTTCCCTAGGTAGTGTACTTGCCCCCCGAAGCAAGTACATAAGACAACCCCAGGTTTTTCTAAAAGTCTTCGTTGCTGACAACGGGGTAAACAGAGTGACAGCTGAGAAGAGGAAAAAGGAGAGCTTATTCCCAGGAAGAAACAAGAGCTACAGTAAGAAGCCTGAAGGGGAGAGAGAGGGGAAATCCCAAAAGACCTGGGGGGGGGGGGTGGTAACAAAAGACTGGGGCCGCCATTCAAATATATGTAAATATGGGGACACATCAAAGTAGGGGTCTGCTTCTATACCCACATTCAGATAATACATTACTGCATTTTTAGCAAGGTGCCAACACGCCATGAATTTTAAAGCTGTGGATTGTGGCCAAATGTCAGGCGCATCGCTGGTATGATACTGCCACCTGCAGGCCGAAGGGGAGAAGTTCAACTGACTGGCCTGCTCCGGCTGCTGTGATTTTCCAGTGTCTAATCACCCACAGATTCAGCCCAGAAAGAACAGAAATCCACCCATGTCCTCGTTTCAGCTGACACCTTCATCAAAAACAGGATTTTAGGGGCGCCTGGGGGGCTCAGTCGGTTACGCATCCGCTTGATTTCGGCTCAGGTCAAGATCTCAGGGTCAGGGGGCACCTGAGTGGCTCAGTGGATTAAAGCCTCTGCCTTTGGCTCAGGTCATGATCTCGGGGTCCTGCGATCGAGCCCCACATCAGGCTCTCTGCTCAGCGGGGAGCCTGCTTCCCCCTCTCCCTCTGCCTGCCTCTCTCCCTACTTGTGATCTCCCTCTCTGTCAGATAAATAAATAAAATCTTAAAAAAAAAAAAAAAGATCTCAGGGTCAGGCAATGGAGCCACACGTGGGGCTTCACAAGCTCAGCAGTGAATCTGCTAAAGCTTTTCTCTCTCTCTCTCTCTCTCTCTCTCTCCCTCCTCCTCGGCCCCTCCCCCAACTCACCCTCTCGCTCTCTCTAAAGTAAGTAATTTTTTTTTTAATATTTTATTTATTTATTTGACACAGAGAGTGAGATCACAAGTAGGCAGAGAGGCAGGCAGAGGGAGAGGGAGAAGCAGGCTCCCTGCTGAGCAGAGAGCCCGATGCAGGGCTCGATCCCAGGACCTTGAGATCATGACCTGAGCTGAAGGCAGACACTTTAACCCACTGAGCCACCCAGGCACCCCAAGAAATCTTTTTTTAAGAAGATAATAAAACGGGCTCGACTGAAATTTCTGTAAATTTCATTCGACTCTGCCTTGCCTCTACTAGTGCTGTGATTACATTAGAAGCACATCTGGGGAAACCCCCAAGCACTTCAATTTAATTTTTACCCCTTACATGCAAATTAAAGGTGAGATCAAAATTCAGTTCTATGGGCCTCCAATGAGTCTTCCATCATTTCGAGGGATAAGACTCTCAAAAAACACTACTAACCAAAATGAAGCACATAGGATATGATAATCCCCTCCTCCAAAGTTGAGAACCTCTAAGTTAACTTGAAATCATAATGTTTAAAGGAATCTGTACTGTTATTTATAAAATTAAATTCCTAATGTGGGTAAACATAGTAACGTTTTGGCACACAGAGTTACAACAGGAACTTCTCTGAACACTACAGAAGTCTGTTCCTGGGGGCACCTGGGTGGCTCAGTGGGTTAAAGCCTCTGCCTTCGGCTCAGGCCATGATCTCGGGGTCCTGGGATCAAGCCCCCCATCGGGCTCTCTGCTCAGCAGGGAGCCTGCTTCCCCCCCCCCCCCCCGCCCCGCCTGCCTCTCTACCTACTTGTGATCTCTCTCTCTGTGTTAAATAAATAATATTTAAAAAAAAAAGTCTGTTCCTGAAGCCACACCATTTCTTTCTGGAATTGCTGTTCTCAGATCAAAAGGCAAAGAGGGGGAATCTCTTTTTATTGGCATTAGGAAATTTGCTCTTATACACACAGGATGTTTATGTATCTACCACAGGAAAAATGCTCCTGGATCTTTTCTTTTTCTTTACTGAAAATATCAGGTAGTGAAGTATGAAAACATTCCTGGAATGATAAAACCAAATTCAGGACTGTGGTTCCCTGTGGCATGGGAGGGACGAGTGGGAGAGAGCACACACAGGACTCCAGCTGCAGCTAGAAGTTGTTTGTTAGGCTGACTGGTGGCTACCTGGGCGGACTTGATTTTATCTCTGTTTTTTGTCTGCTGGAAATACCGCATACCTTTCTCCTAAAAGGCAACTAGGAGCCAGTAGCACACGAATAAAGGTAGAAACAAGGAGTGGTAACAACTACCTTGTGCTAGCTGCTGGGTCCTCTGTAGACATTATCTCATTTAATTCCTACACAAACTCACTTTGGCTGAAGACCCCAATTCCTGGCCAGTGTGGCTGAGAGGTTGGAGGCTCCCTTCTCTACTCAGCCCCTCCCTCCCACCCCCTCTCCACACACAGGGAGGAGGCTCTACCCCAGGACTGGCAGGCTGAAAACACTGGGGCCCAACACCCTCACCCCCACTCGCTTGTTGGGCAGAGCTTCTGTGCTGGGAGAAGCAAGCAGAGAAGACCAGAGGCTAGTGGCACAAAAGGTTTTGCCCAGGGAGGAAGGCAGCCTATAGGAACAGAGAGTTCTGAAGCTCTGCTCCTGAGGAACTGGTTTTAGTTGAGAAAGAGTGAGGGGAGGGGCACCTGGCTGGCTCCGTGGGTAGATCATGTGACTCTTGATATTGGGGGTCAAGAGCTTGAGCCCCACACGGGGGTAGAGCCTCCTTTAGAAAAAAAAAAAAAGTAAAAAAGAAAAAGAATGTGGAGGAAACCCAAGCCTAAAGGCTCTTGCAAAAAACAATGAAGATTTCGGTAGCGAGGAAATTAGGAGGTTGCCGGCAGCTCTTCTTAATTAAGAGCAAGAATCTAAACCCTAGGCCAGTTAGGTCACGAGAGAGAACCAAGGACAGAGACAGCTAAGAAGGGTCAAAACAAACTTCACTGGATCAGATGACACATCAGTTTATGTCCCTGGGGACTTGGCAGCAACAGGAGAGCGATCAGCTGGAAGTTAGTGGAGCCTAACGGTGGGATGAGATACACAGAATTGGGGTAGACGGCTTAACAGGAAAATCAGGGAAAGATGGGCAAAGAGAACCCTGCTAATAAAACCACTATCCTTTCAGGGTGACGGGGTGCACGACCAAGGCTGGGCCCTCTGAGAAGTGACATCAGAGATGCACACTGTGGACCTCACTAAAAGAGGCTATCAAGTCGCTAAACAAACAAGCAATCGACAACGACAACAAAAACACACGCCCAAGAGGAGAGAAAGGAATCAGTATCCAGAGTTGCTAAACCTAAAATTGAATGAAGTGTCTAGTTTTCAACAACAACAATATGTAACACGCAAAGAAACAGGAGTGTGTGACCCATATACAGGAGATAAAAGAGACAACAGAAGTTGTCTGTGAGAATGACAAAATGTCAGATTGAACAAAGACTTCAAAGTAGCCATTATAAATGTGTTCTAAGAACGAAAGGAAACCATGCTTAAAAAATTAAAGGAAGCTGGGTGCCTGGGTGGCTCAGTTGGTTGAGCAACTGCCTTTGGCTCAGGTCATGATCCTGGAGTCCCGGGATCGAGTCCCGCATTGGGCTCCCAGCTCCACGGGGAGTCTGCTTCTCCCTCTGACCTTCTCCCCTCTCATACTCTCTTTCACTCTCTCTCTCTCTCAAATAAATAAGTAAAATCTTTAAAAAAAAAAAAATTAAAGGAAGCTATAATGACAATGTCTCACCAGAGGGTATTAGTAGAGAAACAAATCACTAAAAAAAAAGAAGAAGAAGAAGAAGAAGAAAACAAAAAAGAACCAAATGGAAATATGGAAATTCTGGGGTTAAAAAGTACAATAACTGAAAACTGAAAATTCACTGGAGATGCTCAAGGATAGATGTGAACTGGCAAAGAAAGAATCAGTGACTTTAATGATAGATTCACAGAGATAATATAATCTGAGAAAACAGAGGGTAGAGGGAGAAACGAATAAAGAAAAATGAATCAGCTTCAGAGAAATGTGGGACATCTCTAAGCACAATAAGACATGTATCATGAGAGTCCTAAAGGAGAGGAGAGAGAGAATGGAGCAGAAAAAAATATTTGAAGAAATAATGACTGAAAACTTCCTAAACTTGAGGAAAATGTCAATGTACATAACCAAGAAGCCCAGTGAATTCCAAATAGGAGACATGCAAAGAGATCCATGTGCAAATTATAGTAAAAATGCTGAGAGAGAAAAACAAAGAGAAAATCTGAAAATGAGAACGAGAAAAACAACTCATTTTGGTCTGGGGAACCTGAAGAAGATCAACCACTAATTTCTCCTCAGAATTAATAAGGGCCCAGAGTCAGGGAAATGACATATTCAAAGTAAAGAAACAAAACTGCCCACCAAGAATTCTATATCCATCCAAACTATCTTTCAAAAATGTAGGTGAGAAGAAAACATTCCCCAATAAACAAAAACAGAGAATTTTTCTTTTGCTGGAAGACCCACCTTATAAGAAATATGAAAGTTAGATGATAAAATCAAGTGAATCCAGATGTAAATTCAAATCTACATAGAAAAAAGAGCATCAGTAAAGGTAATCATATGATTATGAAAGACAGTCCAAATACCTATTTCTCCTTTTTCTCTTAACCAATATAAAAACAAATGTATAAAGCAACATCATATAATCATATCATGGGGCCTGTAACATACAGAAATGTGAGATATTTCACAACCGTAGCACAGCGGAAGTCGGTGGAAAGCTCTATTGGAATAAGGATATGAGATAAGAGAGTAACTCAAATCCTCAGGAAGAAATAAAGGTAAACACATAGTAAATGAGAATGTTAATGGAACAGATACTCTAAACATATCCTTGTTCTCCTTTCCTCTCTCAGTTTCTTTGATACACATAAAATTACATAAAATAATATTTATAGCAATGTTACTGGGTTTGTAGCATAGAGATGTAATATGTATAACAACAGTAGCCCCGAAAAGGGAAGAGGACACAGAGCTACGCTAGGAATAACATAAGTATATCTCACTAGAATTAAGTTAGTGTGAATATAAAGGAGATTTTGTATATATATGGAAAGTCTCAGAGCAACTGCCAAAAAAAGAATTAAAAAAAAATCATTGAAAGACTTCTGGTTTCAGCTCTGACATGTAAAGAATTTGGAGGGCATCATTACTATACTCACAAGAAAAAACACTAAACTATCTGAAAATCAATGACTTTTCTTAGATCCACTGGGAATTGAGATCACAGGGAAAACCACGCGCCCCTTCCCCAAATCTGGAAGGACCGGTAAATACATAGATTTAAAACAGAGATCCGCTTCCCTGAAGGAGAAGCCACTGGAGCCAGTAACTAGTAGCAACACTCAAATGCAAATTTTGATGCATTTTAAGAGTCTAAGTGTGGACTAGCTGGAGAGTTAAAAACTCCCAGTGACCCAGTCTTGGGATCCCAATACTTTTGTGGGTTTTGCATCCGGGAGCCCACACAGGTTGTCATGGCAAAGTCATAGAAAAATCCCCTTGCGTACATTTCTTACAGTTAAAAATTTGTTTAGGAGGGTAGATATCATGCTATATATATTTTTGCCACAAGAAAAATACAAGGGAAAAATTTTTTTAAAGCGGAGGAGAGGGGCATCTGGGTGGCTCAGTCGGTTAGCAGTCTGACTCTTGATCTCAGCTCGGGTCTTGATCTCAGGGTCAGGAGTGGAAGCCCTCCATTGGGCTCTATGCCCAGAGTGGAGCCTACTTAAAAGAAAAAAAATCGTAGAGGGAGAAATAATACTTTCTCAGGCAAACAAAAACTGAGGGAAATTATCAGCAGTACGCCACCTTTGCAAAAATTGTTAAAAGAAGTTCTTGAGAGAAAAGGGAAGTTAGATCTATGTAAAAAAGGAAGAATGTCAGAGAATAATACATATAAGTGAAAGAAAACCTTTTTTCTGAGTCTTAATGGATCTAATGGATTGTTCAAAGTAATAATATCGACACTATATTGGGTGATTTTACCTTACGGATAAATTAAATGAATGAGAACAATGTTCTAAGAGCGGGGTGGGGGAAGATGAGAATAGTTTGTTATAAGGTACCGAGGCTGGACGTCTGGGTGGCTCAGTCGGTTAAGCTGCTGCCTTGAGCTCAAGTCATGATCCCAAGGTCTTGGGATCGAGTCCCACATGGAGCTCCTTGCTCAGTGGGGAGCCTACTTCTCTCTCTCTGCCTGCCACTCTGCCTGCTTGTGCTCTCTCTGCCTCTCTCTTTGACAAATAAATAAATAAAATCTTGAAAAAAAAAATAAGGTACCACGGCTACCTATGAAATGAAAATGTTAATGGGAAAG
>CM053612.1:12735261-12768578 GCA_028646535.1 Procyon lotor | reverse complement strand
GGGGGGGTTGGGGGAGGCGCGAGAAGGAGAATCGGAGAGAGAATGTGTGTCTGGGAGAGATGCAATCTTGATACGGAGCACTCTTCTCTTAAAAACTCAAACTCAAGAATCTTCTCTTCCTTGAAACCTTGTGAAATTCGATCAGACCAGCGCTGAGCTGGATGTTTTCCGTGTGCTGACAGCGTGCTAAAGAGAGGAGCTGGCTTCTTGACAAACTCAAATGAGGGTTCTTTTCCTCTCCATTTATTTTTAAAAGACATAAACTGCAAAAGCCTAAAGCCCAAACATTCCCTAGGCGACAAGCTCAGTATCCAAGTAATTTCCTTGATGCTGTGGGTTTTAACTTTCACCTCCTTGTATTTTATAAATATCTGTGGCAAGGGAAGACACTGTAAAACTTGCTAGCAGAGTTTGGCAAAAGAACGTATAATTTGTACGGCATAATGTTAGAATTATACGATCCTCCCTGCCCAGCACTGGGTAGTTGTCATGTGTGTTAAATATAGTTACTTGAATTAGTTGTACTTTCTGCTACACGCCTTGCAATAGCTCAAAAGCATTTTTTTTCCCAAATAGCAAAAGAACAACTCTAGAGAAGTATTTTTACATTTATTGCTATTATATACAGTTCTTTTGACTAAAACTATAATTACTTGATAGCTTCCTAGATGCTCCATTCTGTTTGGCATTGACTATATTGTCTGCTCTTGTTCACTAATTGTTTCACGTGGGGAAGTCGAGTCTTCCTAAATAGACAGTCATTTGCTCAAGGCCAGGGACCATAACCTACACTTCCTTTGTGGCACACAGCCTATTGATTCTCCAACAGTTTGAACCCCAAGAGCCATGCTTGGGCATTAAGGGTCCTGGGGTCAGTTTGATGTGGGTCTGAAGCCTAGCTCTGCTACTTTCTAACTGGGCAACTGTGGGCCTGACTTCCCTTATCTGTAATATGGACCTAATAATACCTACCCCCGGAGTTGTTTCAAAAATGAGCCCACCGATGGTTCTTAGAATTGCTTAGACCCGTGGTAAGGGCTCAACGCATTTTAATTCTGGTTATTTCCACCCAACTGTAGGTAAGATACTGTCTCACAGAGGGGGTGAAGTTATACTCCAAGGTATCTCTGCTTTCTTCACATTCTTTAAGATTTATATTCAATGTCTCCAATGTGGTGGCTATTAAATGTTTAAATTTAAAAAAAAGATTCTTGTCATTCACTATGAACCTGAGGTTTCGTTTCCAGTGCAAGGTTAGTGATGGCTTCCTTCACATGGAGAGACACATACAAAAATCTAGGAGCAAAACGTGTCAGTAGGGGGGACAGGGAAGTAACAGCTATCTTCTGTGAAGCTGATGAACAAAGAGAACTTGTCTTTTCCTTTTCCTTTTCTGTCTTGTTACATTCAGTGGCTTATTCCATAGCTTTGAACGAAATAGCTACTTGGTTCTTATCGTTATATGAAGGGCATTACAGTAACATCTGTGAGAGGCATGTTAAAATCCTAAACCATGGAAAATTAAGGCATTTGACCCCCACTGGGATTTATTTGCCAGGAGAGGAGAAATGTGCCCCAATCAAACCGTCCTGGCCACAGTTGGCTCCCAGGGGAATGAGAAGCCCATGGATGCAAACACGTCACGCGCCACTCATAAATCACAAAGCCTGCTTACCTTCTGTTGCTTTGTTGACGGCTAAAAGCGTGCTCAGAACCTTGGAGAAGTTGACCCCTGAATAAAGGTCATCGGGATCAAATACCTACGAGAAAGGAAATTGAAACTGTCAGACACCGTAAGTATTCGACTCAGCAAACCAAACTATCAAACGGCCACTTCCTCCGGCTCTCGGGAGACAAAAATGTACAAGCTGAGACCCAAACGTCTGTGTACCTTTGGGAGAAGTGAAAGCAGCAGCTGAGCCACCTAATGACATGTGGCGGGCCACCGGTGAGTCAGAGCGCAGCGGTGATGGGAAATGAGAGCCTAGCTGAGAAGCACGGCCCACAGCAAGTGCGCTCGCCGACCCGAGCATGTCAATATCAGCCCAGTTCCAGGAAGCCCGAATGCATGGGCTCTGGTTCACGTCCGTCACCTACACAACACCTTGACCGTCCACAAAGAAGGTGACGGAGCCTGACATATTTCCAAGTGCACGGTTCAATCACTGGATTCAGTAAGGCCACTGTCCACACTGCTCTGCATCCTCGCCGCTGCCACCCACTGGGTCCCAACGGCCTGGAATCCCAACTCCGTGGCACCCAAACTTTTCCAAGGCCTGCCTTTGGCTCCCAGCCTCGGTGTCTTGTTTCTGCTGCTTGACCTTGCCCTTCTCAGCCCGTCTTCATGGATTTGAACCTGTGCCGGCTCTTCCTGGCCTCAGGTGACTTTTGTCAGCAACAAAACAGGAAATAAATACATTTCGCTTTGCCTTCATTCTGATATGCCACTGGCCCGAGTGAAGACACCAGTCAGCTGTGGTTTTAAATACAAATTAATTGTTGGTTTATAAATGTATTCAACATATTAAAATGTATGGACAATTCTTCTAGTCTCATATATGTGTATTTGAAACTAGAAGTATCTGCGAACATAGGCACAATCCATGAATTTACCAGTCAATGATGTAGATATACTTATCTATAGGAAACCCATGTCCTGGATGGAAATGCACCTTCAAGCAATGTTTCATTCCAGGAGGTCTAGAAGTCTGAATCTTCTTCTCCCAGATGCAGTGATAGGAATAAAATGTAGACAAAGAAGAGAAAATTTTGCCTTGACGTGATTCCCAGAAAGCATGCTGCAAAATTTTCTCTTCTTTGTGTACAGATTCATCAAGATATAAACTCTGTCTCTAGAATGAAAATATATAGTAGCCATCTTTTTCCAAATTGAGGAGGGGTGTCAATATAGATACTATATGCAAACATAAGCCTAGAGAAGTCTGCCTATTCTGGGATTCACGACTGTACTATTTATTTAATCAATGGATGTTTTGCAGTCAAACAATAGGACCAAAGAGCCTAATCACATCTAAAAATGACACACTAGAGGCGCCTGGGTGGCTCGGTCGGTTAAGTGGCCGCCTCTTGATTTTGGCTCAGGTCATGATCTCAGGATCGTGGGATTCTCTCTCTCTCTCCGTCTGCCCCTCCCCCCATGCACATGTGTACACGCATGCTCTCTATCTCTCAAATCAATCAATCTTTGAAAAAATAAAAATAGGGGCGCCTGGGTGGCTCAGTGGGTTAAGGCCTCTGCCTTCGGCTCAGGTCATGGTCTCAGGGTCCTGGGATCAAGCCCCACATCGGGCTCTCTGCTCGGCTAGGAGCCTGCTTCCCCCTCTCTCTGCCTGCCTCTCTGCCTACTTGTGATCTCTCTCCTTTCTGTCAAATAAATAAATAAAATCTTAAAAAAAAAAAAAAGAAAGAAAAAGAAAAAATAAAAATAAAAATGACACGCTAATCTACTTTTAGTAAAGGGGTCATCCCAATATTACTCAAGAGTCAAATGACACTACAGTCCAAATATGTTTCTGAACGGCGCAATATAAAATTCAAAGTTGTCCAGGAATAACCGCACAGACATTCTGTTTTAGTTTGCCAAAGTCTGAGTGAACAAGATAGGACAGACCCTGGAGAAAGAACCTAGTATCCCAGAGGATTCCAGATTCACTGAACCTCCCTTAGGGCACATCGCTGGGAGAGTGTGAATGCCATGCACGCCGAAATGGTACCGAAGCAAAATATTCATTCATTTTTAGCCCATAATTCTTAACGGGAGCACGAATACGTGTGTGCACATGGAGATGGGGAGAGTCTAAAATAAGAAGCAGAAATAACTATCAGCAGAATAAGGCAGGAGAGCAAAAGCAGTGATAAAAAACCTCCCCCTTTCTTTTTCTGTTGCTCCTTCTCCAGGTTGACTGACTGCCCATATGTGTCAATACTGGCGTTACTCACTACATGGGCACTTGGCTGAAATTAGGACAAATAACCTGATCAGAAAATGAAACATACATCATCAGCAAGACTCAGCCACTGCATCTGCTGGAGGGGTGCTGCCGGGACAATAGAGTTTCCTTTTTAGAAAAGCCCGATTACTCTACAGTTTACCCACAGACACTGGTCTTCTCACTGCAAGGCTATTCTGTAGCACGAGGAGCTACACTGGAGGGAGCTGGAAGAGGTCTCTAGGGAGGAGTAGAGAAAGCAAAGCCTAAGAGCTACGATTTCAGAGCAGTGGAAAGAGTAAATATAACCAGCAACCCTGTCCCCGGTACCACACCCTTCCAAACCTCAAATTGCACAGTAGTGAACACTGCACCCTGGACTCTTCCTCCAGGCACTGAGACTGGTCCCCTGCTAAAATGGCAACATTGGAGGGAGCACAACACTCTCAGCTGTGAACAGTCTTCCAGACCTTCATGGAAATGAGAGGCATGAGACCAAGTTTAGAGATGATGGTGTGAAAAACCTAAAGGCACTGGGGCCCAGCTGGGAAAAAGCAGAATTGTCCAAAGTGCAGTAGGTGTGGGGAGAACGGGGAGAACAAGGAGAAGTAGGCTACGGGACAGGCCATTTGCCTCGAGGCGAATCCCAAGCATTTATACATACAAAATGGAGAAGCAATTCCCCTTTTCTATCTGCAAAGCACTGGGGCTTGTTAAAGGAAATGCAAATCTGCATATTTGCGCCGCCTGTGCTTTTTCATCTTCTGCTACTCTGTGCAAGCCTCACTAGCCTGCTTAGGATGGCATGAAGCTGAGTCCCAGATGAGCTGAACTTTCTCTCTACCATTTGAGTCCAGAAATTAGCTGGTTAGTTTCCAGTTGGATCTGCCAAGGTCGGATGAACAGCAGGACTCCCTCCCTCCATTGACCACACCTATGATGCAGACAAGAAAGAAAGGATTGCTTCTCAGACTACACTGCTAGATGCTTTCAGGGTCCCACCCCTACAATGGGAGGAAGTGAAGTTCAAGGATAACAACAACAAACATTTACTCTACTCTGGGTAAGCGGCAGGAGAGACAGAGATGAAACTTCATGAAAGATAGGGTTTTGTTTTTTTCTTTCTTTTTTAAGTACTGCTGACCCTTGAACAATACGGGTTGGAACTGTGCAGGTCCACTGACACATGGGTTTTTTTTTTCCGATAAATACAGCACAGTACCATACATAGATCTTTCTCTTCTTTATGAGTTCTTAATAACATTTTCTTTTCTCTAGCTTACTTACATTCTTGTAAGAATGCAGTATGTAAAAAAAAAAAAAAAAAAAAAAAAAAAGAATGCAGTATGTAATACATATAACGTGCAAAATATGAGCTAACTGACTTGATGTTATCAGTGAGACTTCTGGTCAATTTTTTTTTTTTTTTTGACTTCTGGTCAATTTATGTAAGGTTACCTAAGGTCCAATTCTACATCAGCAGCTGAACTCAGACAAGACATTTGATTTTGTTTAAAGATTTTCTTTGGGGGGCACCTGGGTGGCTCAGTCGTTAAATGTCAGCCTTCAGCTCAGGTCAGGATCCCGGGGTCCTGGGATCGAGCCCCACATCAGGCTCTCTGCTCGGTGGGAAGCCTGCTTCTCCCTCTCCCACTCTCCCTGCTTGTGTTCCCTCTCTCACTGTCTCTCTCTGTCATATAAATAAGTAAAAAATCTTTTTAAAATAAATAAATAAGTAAAGATTTTATTTGGGGCACCTGGGTGGCTCAGCGGGTTAAGCCTCTGCCTTCAGCTCAGGTCATGATCTCGGGGCCCTGGGATCAAGCCCCACATTGGGCTCCCCGCTCAGCGGGGGACCAGCTTCTCCTCTGCCCCCTCCCTGCTCATGTTCTGTCTCATGTGCTCGCTCTCACTCTCAAATAAATAAAACACTTAAATAAATAAATAATAAAAATTTTTAAAAGATTTTATTTATTTGAGAGAGAGAAAGAAAGTGTGTCCCTGGGGTGGGGGGCGGGGAAGCAAAGGAAGAGGGAGAGAGAATCTCCAGCAGACTCCTTGCTGAGTGCAGAGCCCAATGCAGGGCTCAATCTCTCAACCCTGAGATCAAACCCGAGCCAAAACCAAGAGTTGGACGCCTAACCAACTCCACTACCCAGGTCCCCCACAAGACATTTAATTTTTACATGTTTCCGCACATTTTAACATTCTGGATATCCACAATGACGGCAAAACTTCTCTTCCATCCACTAAACACCAGGTGTTAATTCTGAACGTTTGGGGATCTGGCACTATAAACCACACAGAAGTTTATATTTTTGTGGCTTTATAAATAGACCCTTTGGGGTCCTGATTTGCTGAGCCCCTGCTATGCACTGACACCAAGCTTATGGATATATATTATGTGTGTGTGTGTATATATGTATATGTGTGTATATATATGTATATGTACATATATGTATGCATATGTGTACATATGTGTGTATGTATATACACCGCTCCATTCATTGCACGTGATTCTCCCAGCAAGCCTGTAATGGAGGTATGATCAGTTCCCCCTTTTTATAGATGAGCAAACTGCACTCTGAGTGGTTAACTCAGAAGGCAAGAGACCCGAGAAAGCACTCTGAGGGGCAGTTCAGCCCTGTCCGCATACTTTCCATGTGTCATGAGGCATTCAAAAGAAGAAAAAGAAATCTCCGGTCTATACCCAAAAAGCAATCCCTTGCCGCTGTCGCTGTGATCAGCGTCTGCACCATCTGCAGCAAGTTTGTTACAACCTCTAAGATGATTAATTCACCTAATTGCCACAGAGGGAAAATCTCCCGCATGACGAGCCTCCGTGTGCAGGAGCCGTGTCTGAATCCGGCGCTGCCCTTCTCCTTTCGAGCCCCAACCCGACCTGGTGGGCACCTGCTCGAGGCTGCTGGAGTTGGGCCAGGGCTGCGCCACGCTGCTCCTAGCTGGTCCACGTCTGTGCAGGGGTCGGCTGCGTGGGGGTCCAGCCCGTGGTCACAGGGCCACGCTACACCATTCCCCGGGGCTTTGGTAGCATTCCATCGACTTCCAGGTAAAATTAATTTAGGGTTTGGGGTGATCACAGTAGGCCCCGTCACTCAAGTGTAAACAGTGGAGCCACATGGACCTAGCTTCTGCTTCGGGCCCTTTAAACAACAACAACAAAAACCCCAGATTCCAAATATTTTAAGAACGTTCCATGTTTCCCTTGTTCCTGCTGAATAAAAGCTCAGATTAACAGAGCCCGTCTTGAATCACAGTCTCCAATTCTCCTAGCCGAGCACACTGCCGCTGTTAACCCCTGAACTTTGGAGGAAATGTCATTACTCGGTGCGCCAGAGCAAGCAGATCGGAGCTGCTTAGTCATATGTCACCGGGCGGCTCTGCGGACGCACCAGCAATGCTCCCACACAGCTTCCCCAGCAGCGGTCACAGTGTCGGCACCAAATCATGCTCATAGCTCAGAAGCGGCGCTCCATGAGCCAGGGGCACTCCCCCTCCTAGAAAACTGTGCCTGGTTTTAAATGATAACTTCCTATTGGATAGGGAGCAAACTTAAAAAGAGAGAAAATCCTGCCCTCTGCTCCTCTCGTTTCCTTCCTGCCTGCCCATTCCGGCGTTCAGGGAACAAGATCGGACCTGGGTGGGGGGCAGCGACTAGAGCAGTGTCCGAAAAGAGCTCCAGCGTGAGGGTCAGGAGACCGTGATTCCAAGCCCAGATTTGTCACTGCTGAGCCGTTGTGAGCACCTTGGGAAAGTCACACCACTTTTTTTGCGGCTCTGTTTCCCATCTGGAAAGTGAGAGACGTCTTTGGCCAGACCAGGCACGTTGGTTGTGTCCCCAAGGTCCAGAATCTGGTCTTCGATTCTCATGGCTCTTGAGAGCGGGCTCACCCTAACCAAGTTCACAAGAGGCCAATGCATCAAGCAAATGGCCAATTTGCTAATTTCTGCTCCAAAAAATAGACCATTAATAAGATTGGGTAGTCCCATCTTATGGCCAACATGGTGCTCTTTCCCAAGAGAGAAATCTGCATGGTAAGCCGAATCAGAATTAGAAATTTGTTGGATAGTATACAATCAAAACAAAGGGAGTCTGGGGTATCACAAGCTAATGAAATTACTACCTGTTTATAAGTGGACTTCTTCAAAATGTCATTTTAAAAATGACCTTTTGGGGGCCCCTGGGTGGCTCAGTTGGTTAAGCGTCTGACTCTTTATTTCAGCTCCGGTCATGATCTCAAGGTTGTGAGATCAAGCCCCTCATCGGGCTCTGTGCAGGGTGTGGAGCCTGCTTAAGATTCTCTCTCTCTCGGGGCACCTGGGTGGCTCAGTCTTTAAGCGTCTGCCTTCGGCCCAGGTCAGATCCCAGGGTCCTGGGATCGAGCCCTGCATCGGGCTCTCTGCTCGGCAGGAATCGTGCTTCTCCCGCTACCATTCCCTCTGCTTGTGTTCCCTCTCCCGCTGTGTTTCTCTCTGTCAAATAAATAAAATCTTTAAAAAAAAAAAAAAATTTCTCTCTCTCTCTCTCTCTCTGGCCCCTCCCCCTTCCTTCTCTAAAAAAATTTTAAAATAACTAATTGAGTAATTAATGACCTATTTATAAATTCTGGCTCTATCTTGCTGCCACTGCCTAGTGGCACTTGGCCTGTGATAACCCCTCATCTCTCACACCTCATTGCAACATCACCAAACCCTGTTCCTAAGGACACGTCAGAATCACCGATGCCTGACGGCCTCCGTGCTTCCTTGGTAGCACTCCTTTACGAGAAAAAACACTTTCTCCACCATAGGGAGTTCTCTTCAACTGAGTATTTTTCTTAAAGATTTTATTTATTTGAGAGAGAGAGTGCGTGCAAGCAGTGGGGAGAGGCAGAGGGAGAGGGAGCAGCAGACTCCCCGCCGAGCAGGGCACAGGACCCTGGGATCACCACCTGAGCGGAAGGCAGATGCTTAACTGACTGAGCCACTCAGGCGCCCCTCTTTGGTGGAGTATTAAGTGTTCTGGAAAGAGCGAATGAACAAGGAATGATACAGGTGGGGCGCCTGGGTGGCTCAGTTGGTTGAGTGACTGCTTTCGGCTCAGGTCATGATCCCGGAGTCCCTGGATCGAGTCCCATATCCGGCTCCTGGCTCTGCAGGGAGTTTGCTTCTCCCTCTGACCTTCTCCCCTCTCATGTTCTCTCTCTCTCTCTCTCAAATAAATAAATAAAATCTTTAAAAAAAAAAAAAAAAAAGGAATGATAAAGGTATCTTGGCCAGGACAGTCACAGGATTAAAAAGAGAAAGGCAGAATGGATAATTTCACCAAGAAGAGAGTAGGCATGATGGGAAGGAAAAGATGAAATCTCCCTTGTTAATAGGGCTTGGCAAGCCCCGCACAGGAAGCAGGGCGCCCAGAACCAGCTGCTGCTCAGCCGGACGCCATTGCGGCCTGCCCCCATCCCCCTGCCTCTTCTCGCATGCCTGTCACTAGAACCTTCGTGGGAGCCGCAATGGCTGCCAGTTTAGAGGGGTGGGGTAGATAGGTAATTCCTCAGCTGCCAGAGCATCTGGGTGCCAGGCCTGGGGGTGTCCTCCCCAAGCTCCTAACCCCCACCCCTTCAGGGAAGGGGACTTACTTCCTAGCCTTCCAAACTGGAATGCGGAATGTCATTTTCCCAGAGACACAGAGCCACGTCTGCCACCAAGTGTGTGAATTCTATAGCTCACCAGGCTGCTGAGGGCCACTCAGAAAACTTAATAAGCACGTAGAACCTGGTTTCTAGGGGGAAAATGTTTTTTCTGTGTTCCTAACAATAACTTTCAAATCAACTTCTGGAAAAGACTCCGTTTTGCATTGAAGAATGCCTGGTTGAGTGGTCCCAGATTCATGTCCACATCTGTTATACTTTCTCCTCCTTCCACATGAAGGATGAACATTTACCCTACCCACTCCAAGCACTATTTATTTGAGGACTGCCCAGGATTAGAGAATCAAGTGATACATGGGAGATGATGAGAATGGCCTCAGAAATTCTAACAGTTGGCAAGTCCCGCCTGTTTCACGGGACTAGGCAGTCAGGAGGAGACTCCCACGGGCAGACAGGGCTCCTGCAGCGCCGGCTTTCCCGGGGAGTCGGCCAGGGCTGGAGCCCGCGAGGCCCACCAGAACCAACGGCTTCACTGCAGAGTCCAGGCTCGGGAGAGACTGGTGTTAAATGAACCCCCCACAAAGATCAGCGAGGGAGGAGGGCCGTGAAAAGAGGAACCGCTGCAGGCTGCCTTCAGAGGCAGCTCCTCTAGCTGGTTAATCTGCTGCCTTCCAGAAAGTTCCGCCTCGCCTTATCCTCCTTCTTTCTTCGGAACTGCTCCAGCTTCCCAGTCTGTAGAGAGGCTGGACACTCAAGCCTTCAACCACCTACCACCGTCACATCCTCGATTTATTTTGTGAGTGTTAAGATTAGCTCTGGATTTCCAACAAGAAGGCGGACTCTTGGAAGCCAAAACTGCCCCCTCACAGACCCAGCCCAGCGTCTGATGTACGCGAGCGACTCGAGAAACAGTCATTCGTTGGCTGATCAACAGGAGAAACTTAAACATAAATCAGGCCTCGAACGCAAGGCCTGTGAAGCCTTGCAAACTTTTGCAAACTTTGCGAACTTCTTCACTTCTGGATCCTCAGCGTCTAGAAGCGCACCTGTCACATGACAGGCACTTAATAAATATCTGATGACTTAATAAATAACTTAATAAATATCTGAGAAAAGTTTAGAAGCTCTTGCCAACATGATTAATCACAACTGAAGAAGAAGCATCGCCAAAATTACAGTAGAGTTCAAAAGAATCGGATTAAGGAAGAAACAAATTTCCACGTGACTTTCCAAGAAACACCGATGAGCTAACCTGACAATATGCCCGGACTCGTTGGCAAAATTAAGCCGCGCAACCGTGAGATGACCAAAGGTGCTTCAAACTCCAAGGCTGTGCATTTATTTCATGGAGTTATGGGCCCAGTTCAGGCCAAGTCTGCAGTTGCTGGGCTGTCCCAGGGCGTCCAGGGGCCTTGCATTCTCCTCATGAAGCTCCGTGACCTTCGCATTACAGAGAAAGGAAAGCGGGCAAGGACTGTGGGATTTTACTGCTTTGCTGGAGTTGGCTGTATTTTTTGAACTGTTTCATGATACATCGCTTAAAGGACAAACACTATAAGCCAAACTCACCAAAACAGGCTCTGAGTCACAGCCAGAGCACAGTGGGATGTGGCAAAATATGCCAAAGGAACTCATGAAGAAGGAAGAAGGGGTGAGAGGCAAATCGAAAGCCTACAATCCACATGCCCCAAGTCCCTCTTACACCAGCTTATCTGGGTAGGAAGGAAGTTGTGCCAAAGTTACAATCATTTTTTTTATTTAGAGATAACCCTCAACAGTGTATTTGGCAAATATTTTTGGCATTTCTTGCTTATGTGTATGTGTGAGTCGCCTTTTCAAAAGTATGTCATTTTCAGAGATGCCCATCAATGCCGCACAGACATCAATCAACTCATGAATGTTCCTCCATCTGATCTCCAACAAGATTTACACCTAGGATACAATCCAATCATGGTGAGGTGGGTATTTGGGAGCTCATCTGTCCGACATGCCAGGAATGGAGGAATTTCCATGAAGCTCCATGCCTCTCAGCCTAATGGAACCCAGTCTGTAAGTGCCTACAAAACCCAAGCCCCAGTCTTCAAGCTGGCATTCGGATTTCTCCTCAAGCTCATCATTTCTCACCATCGTCAACTTATATACCCCAGAATCCATTTTCTTCACCGTGCCTCTCTCTGATATGCACACTTGTCCTTACGAAAGAGTTCCCTCACCCGTTGGAATCCCAGCTGTCCTTTGGGGCCCAGATGATATCACTCCTCCTTAACGGGCTTCTTCTTCTGAACTCTGTGTTACGCTCTAGACTCTGGACCCACCAACTTGGATTCGTCACCGCACACTGCCATCCACCCCATTTCCCATATACCCGCTGCCTCTTCCCACAATGCCACAGGCACAGCACCCGCCGCACAGATGGCGAACAAGTACCTGCTGACTGTGATGCTTTCCTTTTCACCTCAGAGTTAAACAGGTAGGGCGCCTGGGTGGCTCAGTTGGTTGAGCAACTCCTTTCAGCTCAGGTCATGATCATGGAGTCCCGGATCGAGCCCTGGATCGAGCCCCAGATCCAGTCTCGCATTGGGCTCCCCGCTCAGCAGGGAGTCTGCTTCTCCCTCTGACCTCCCTCCTCTCGTGCTTTCTCTCTCTCTCAAATACATACATAAAATCTTAAAAAAAAAAAAAAAAAAAAGTTAAACAGGTATTTCTTCCACCAGAAACACCTGTCCTTCTGGTTTGCCTTCCCTGGAAGGAAAGACAGAGAAAAGGTCTTTCTTTTTTTTTTTTTTTTTTCTGGTAAAACTTGATCAATCAGGGCTCATCTATTTTTCCCTCACTTGGTAAGGTAGATTCGTCTTTGGAAGACTGTGAGTGAGAGTCCTGAAGAATGCTGAGGAAGCATTTATCTCACCAAAAGGAAATGAAGCTGCCTGGGATCACTCAGGACAGTCACAGTTACAGGGTCCTAATGTGCAAGTGTCACACCCGGAAAACCCAGTGAAATCGAGAGAGTTTGGGTAACATACGAAATAAGAAGTGTGGGGCGCCTGGGTGGCTCAGTCGGTTAAGCGTCTGCCTTCGGCTCGGGTCATGATCCCGGGGTCCTGGGATCGAGCCCCGCATCGGGCTCCCTGGTCGGTGGGGAGCCTGCTCAATCTCTCTCGATCTCAATCTCTCTCAATTTCTCCTTCTCTCTCTCTCTCTCTGACAAATACATAAAATCTTAAAGAAAAATAAGAAGTGAGCTGAGGACTGGAAAAGCAGAGGTCTTCCATACGACATGGGACCTAATTCACATACCATTAATCTTTTTTTTTTTTTAATGAAACAAACAGGTACTCTAGCTTGGCATAAAGAAACAGAGTAAATACTGTAGTAGGAGAGACTCAGCTTTCTTTTTATCCTTATTTTCATTCACTAAGGAGTCATTTCTGTGAATGAAAGTCAACTCTGGATAATCTATATATAGACTCTTAGATATACAAGCTATCTAAAATACATTTTTTAGGGGCGCCTGGGTGGCTCAGTGGGTTAAGGCCTCTGCTTTCAGCTCAGGTCATGGTCTCAGGGTCCTGGGATCGAACCCCACATCGGGCTCTCTGCTCAGCGGGGAGCCTGCTTCCCCCTCTCTCTCTGCCTGCCTCTCTGCCTACTTGTGATCTCTCTCCCTGTCAAATAAAATTAATTAATTAATTAAAATTAAAATAAAATACACTTTTTAAAAAACTCATCCGGGGGCCTCTGGGTGGCTCAGTCAGCTAAGCATCTGACTCTTGGTTTCAGCTCAGGTCATGATCTTGCAGTCGTGGGATCCAGGCCCACGTCAAGGCTCTGCACTGAGTGTGGAGCCTGCTTGAGATTCTCTCTCTCCCCTCCAGCTCCCAAACACGCTCTCTCAAAAAAAAAAAAAAAAAAGGATAAGAAATCATCCAGCCATTCTTCATTTAACAAATATTTACTGAAGACCCGGTATACACCAGGCACTAAGAGATAAATTTGTTGTACGATGAAAAATTAAAAGGATAATATGAAAATCTGGCAACTAAAGGTGTCACGCATGGGCTCACCAAAACCACTGTTTTCCACTCTGCTGTCTTTCCTGGAAGGTACTTTTGCAAATCAGGATTTTCCCCGATCATAACACATTCCTAAACACCAGCACGTCTTCAAAGAACGCAAAGTGGTCACGCTACCACAACACATTATGTCTCCGAAAAAACACTGCGTCCTCGGTTTGCGTATGTTTCTCACAAATTATTGGTAAATAGCCCCAGGTGGCCGGAGACCTTGCCATGAAGAGTAGACAAATTATAAGATGGAATGTTCCTTAGTGCTCAGGCCTGCTTCACAGACTGGGCTCTTCAGAAAAGATGCGAAGAGCTTGACACCTTAAGGATGCCTCTTAAAATAATGTCCATGCTTCCGAGGGTAGAGAAACTTGCCTGCTATTGTCTAGGGTGAGACAAGCCCTTAGTAACAGTGTCACTCACTGCTTTGCAAACTGCTGCCTTCCATCTTACCTTAATTTAATCCTTTCTTTTCCCCGTTGCCCATTTCAATCCCTTAGCTGATATGTCTGATCTCTGTAATAATATTCAGGTCCCCAAGAAAGTATAAAGCTGGGATTTTACTCTATTTGTTTAAGCAGAACTTAATTAGGAAGGTAAATCTTCCGCCAGAAGTCAAGGAGAACTGATGGGTGGCTCTATGCTCTTTCGAACGAGCCACCTCTCTGAACCCAGACGCCCCTCCATGTGGTAGGGCCCAAGTCGGCCAGGGTAGGACGACAAAGCCTGGAGCTAATCGGACAGATGTCTGGTGTCCTAAGTCATTCTTCCAGATGACAGCAGAGGAAGTGGCAATGTCACTACTGAAATGCAGAGGTGGAACACCTCCTGGAATGGGTGAACATATATCCCCCTCTAAAAAGCTGGTAAGCGGGGCCCCTGGGTGGCTCAGTGGGTTAAAGCCTCTGCCTTCGGCTCAGGTCATGATCTCAGGGTCCTGGATCGAGCCCCGCATCGGGCTCTCTGCTCAGCAGGAAGCCTACTTCTCCCTCTCTCTCTCTGCTTGCCTTTCTGCCTACTTGTGACCTCTCTCTCTGTGTCAAATAAATAAATAAAATCTTTAAAAAAATAAAAAATTTTAAAAAAAAATTTTTTTTTAATAAAAAGCTGGTAAGAACTGACAGGTGCCCTCACCCTCCTCCACTTGTAGTTCAAAGGCCAGACCTTGCACTCCCTTTTGGTACCAACCCCAAAGTCATTGCCAGTGGTAGGGCATACCTTCTGCTGCGCCAGCAACAACTGGTCCTTGGGGGCTGCCTCGATGGTAACGTATGACCGGATTAGAATGGGGCTGGGGTGGGGGAGAGCTGGCTAAGACTGCGTGGTTCTAGTAAAGAGCTATATCGGGGACACCTGGGTGGCTCAGTTGGTTAAACAGCTGCCTTCGGCCCAGGTCATGATCCTGGAGTCCCGGGATCGAGTCCCACATCGGGCTCCCAGCTCCACGGGGAGTCTGCTTCTATCTCTGACCTTCACTCCTCTCATCCTCTCACTTTCTCTCTCTCAAATAAATAAATAAAATCTTTAAAAAAAAAAAAAAAAAGAGCTATATCGTACTCTGGGGTCCCCAGAAACAGCCTGGATTAGAATCAACTTGAAAGCCCAATTAGAGGGAATGAGATTTAAAACAAGATAAGGGAGACTCAATTGATCCAATTTTCTAACAAAATGCGTTCAACCCAATCCAGAAATGTCATGTTTCCTTTTTAACTATTACATGCCATGTTTTTTCGTATAGGGGCAATTGATTTTTTTGATTTTCTCCCTCCACTAGGCCCAATTTGACAGATTTATTACTTAATTCCCCAGGGGGCAAGGGGAGCGTTTTTTTGGTTTTTTGTTGTTGGTGGTGGTGGTCGTCACCAAAAATAGAAATCCATTGGTTGAATCATTTAATTTAACTAAAACAACAAGCATCTTGCTCTGGGGCGTATTTTTAAATTTCAAGCTATTGTAATTATAAAAGGAATGTGTCTGTTTTAAAAGACACAAAAATTTAAAAATAAAACAAGTAAAAGACACAAAAATCAAACTAACTCACCCAGGTAATAAACGTGAGAAGCTGAAAATATTCTTTTATCACCTTCTAGTTTATGTATAGACTAGAAAAGAGCAAAAAGCAGTCCTGATTTTTTTCAATTCCAAGAGGAATCCATCCAAACTGTTTCTATTATTAGCACACAAAATGGTAGCTAAAGAAGCTACTGTGCTTAACAACTGAATAATTCAGTCTCTCAAGAATTCGGTTGCTGCGTCTTCTCTAGGTCCTCCTTAGAACTGGAGCCTCACACATCCCTAGTCTTGAGTTCTTAGAAAGGAAACCATACACAAATTGTCTTCAGCAGTTAAAAATTGGCCACACTAAGCACTGAGAAAAACAGCAAGACAACCAGCTGGAGACCTTAACATGAACTTTTATAACTGATTCATAAAACCCTTAAGATTGTACAGAAATTGACAGAAAGTATAATTAAAGGTTCCAGTCTCTGTTCTGTGGATATCACTGAGCCACGGTATCACTGAAATTTAAACAGTCTTTATGGAGCCCTCCAAATAAAATATGTAAACAAATTAAATAGGACATATAAATAATTTTAAACGCATTTCAGTACACTCTAATCTAAATTCGAATTATTTTCTATGATGTGAGGCCCTGAGAATTTCAAGTACAAAAAAAGAAAAGTGCTTCAATTAGTGAGTGAAAGATGGTAATAATGTTGAAAGGCCTGATGCATGCCATGCCGGTCAACACCGAGAACAGAGGCCAAGGCCGCCACCACGATTCATCTTAAGTTCCCAAAAAACACTCAGCTTGGTTTTGCCTTCAGAAGAGGGGTGTCAAGTATTAGAAAATATGTGGGCATTTTACCTTCAACTTTACTTTTAAAAAAATGTTTTGTTTTGTTTTTTTCCACAAACAAGAAGTCTCTGTCCAATAAAGCATGGAACTGAGAAACAAGATGGCTGGGTTTTGTTTTCCTGTTTTAAGGTTCCTCCCTGTTTTAAATTCTCCAAGTAACTGGTATAAAAGCTCAGAAACCTGGGAAGAGCCATCATCCCACAGAGGCCAGTTTACCCCTGCCTGTATCCGAGGCTTTTGTTTGTTTGTTTCAGTAGGCTCCAAACCCAGCATGGAACCCAAGGCGGGGCCTGAACTCATGACCCTGAGATCAAGCCCGGAGCTGAGATCAACAGTCAGATGCTTAACCCACTGAGGCATCCCCCAAGTTGTTTTCAATGTGAGGATTTCAAAAGACGATCTCCCTCTAAAGCATGACTCATTTCTTAGAGTTTGCTTCATGGAACTAAAGACTTAAGTGAGCTTTTTTGTTTTTGGGTTTTTTTGATAACTCAGTGTTATCATGCATGAACACTGGTCTACTGGGATATATTAAAATTCCAGTTAGGAACTAGCTTTCATTTAAGTCTGCTCAGTGCCAGGCACTGTACCAAGTGCTTTCTCTCGCTTCCAGCTAAGGGGTGGTGGATACCTGATCCTACCGCTACCACCAAGGAAGTTAGCGCACAGCTAAGAAATGGCCAGCCCAGGTCCATTCAAGTCCAAAGCTCAGGCTCTTGGGCACTGCACTGCTATGCGACTTCTCAAGAACACAGGTTTCCCTGACCAGGATTCAAACCCAGTCGAGGATGGGGAAAGTCACAAATTCGAGCCACCGGACCGCAGAGCGTGTGCTGAGCTGCGTGACCCCACACCAAAAGGCCCCAGATGGTTATGTATTTGGGAGCCTACTTTTTAGAGTTTCCCTGTCTCCCTTCCTGGCAGGCCGCTGATTTCATTTCTTCCAGGTTGTATGTGGATATGCACTCTTCCTACAACTGCCGGCACGTCTAGGCCCTCACAGCCCCCCCTTCTCCCTTTATCACGACCTTCTATTCTCGATGCTGTTCTCCAATTTACAAAGGGCTTCCGCATACCTTATCTCATCTGATCTAATTTTCTGTTTCTAATCCGTTTGGGGATGAGCAACCAGATTACCCATAATTCCAACATGCTTCGATAAGTAAAAGTCATTAGGCCGCAAGTGAGACCCTGAGGCAGTCTCCCAGGAGTAAAGTGCCGACGCCTTGGTGCAAAGATGAGGGGGGCAATCTCTTCTGTGACCCAGTCCTTGCCTCACCACTCACTCGTGCTACGGGTCAGTCAATAAACATTTACTGAGTACGTGCTACGGGCACATGTTACACTGAGTGCTGGGATTCTAAGAATGATCACACTGAGCTTCCTGCCTCTGACAAGTGCCAAGACTAGGAGAGAGATAAATGTGTCCACAGATCCCTATAATGAGCGGCCCACCAGCATTAAGAGAGCCTGGCACAAAGGATTATGGGAATGAGGACGATAATTGCCCAATCCAGCAGAGAAGATTTTCTAGAAGATCCAAGGCTCTGGGGAAAGCTTGGTATCTCTTCCTTTACGGTCCTCAGCTAGGTGGCAGGCACTGGAGGTTGCTAGATGGCTACATTCGAGATAAACCGTGGAAATGGTTCTCAAATCTGGCTGCACAGTAGAATCACTTGGGGACTTTTTGAAACAAACTAATTACAAGACATGGTGACTCTGGGAAACTATAGGGCAGAACCTACTAAAGCTGAACACAGACCTACCCCGTGACCCAGCAGTTCCATTCCCCTGTACAAAACCAGCATCAGAAGCCAGGCACGCACAGCCTGAAGCTGGGAACAGCCCGGACGGCCATCAGCAGGTGGATGGATAAACAAAAGACGGTACATGCACAGGATGGGATACGACCGGGGGCAATCATTGATATGCAGAAACAGAAAAAAAAAATGACTTTATTGTCTTAGAGGTTAGGGCAACGGGGACCACTGGTGAGGGTGTGACTAGGAAGGGGCAGGAGGGTAGCTTCTGGGGGCTGATGATAAGGTTGGGTTTCTTAATTGGTATGACTGTACAGATGTGCTCAATTTGTAAAGATTCAATCCGACCATATACTTAGAATTTGTGCGATTTCTTGAATTCAAGTTGTATTTCAATATGAAGTTTATTTAAACATTAAAAAAAAGAAGAAATACCAGGGCGCCCGGGTGGCTCAGTTGGTTAAGTGTCTGGCTCTTGATTTGTTTTGTTTTGTTTCATTAAAGATTTTACTTATTTATTTGACAGAGAGAGATCACAAGCAGGCAGAGAGGCAGGCAGAGAGAGAGGGGGAGGCAGGCTCCCCACCGAGCAGAGAGCCCGATGCGGGACTCGATCCCAGGACTCTGAGATCATGATCTGAGCCAAAAGCAGAGGCTTTAACCCACTGAGCCACCCAGGTGCCCCTGACTCTTGATTTTGGCTCAGGTCATGACCTTGGGGTTGTGAGATGGAGCCTGGTGTTGGGCTCCGTGCTCAGCAGGGAGTCTGCTTCATATTCTCTCTCCCCCTCCCTCTGCCCTCCCAGGCATGCTCTCTGTCTGTAAAATAAAGAAATCTTAAAAAGATTCTCTCTTTCCCTCTCCCTCTTTCTACTCCTTTCCCTCTCTTAGAAAGAAAGAAAGAAAGAAAGAAAGAAAGAAAGAAAGAAAGAAAGAAAGAAAGAAAGAAAGAAAGAAAGAAAGGAAAGAAGGGAGGGAGGGAGGGAGGGAGAGAGAGAGAGAGAAAGAAAGAAAGAAAAGTAAAGAAATACCCAGGCCTGGGCCCCACTTACAGACCAATTAAGCTCAGTGCAGGGGGGGAACCCCACTTTTGTATTTTATAGAAACACCCCAGATGGCTCTGATGTACAGCCATATCTGAAAACCAAGGGGCTTGATGTTCCTGTATTTATCAGTAGCTCCTTTTGGGGGATAGTCTGGCACATGTCAAAGGGAATGAGTTCCGGAGCCAGGCCCATCAGCAGTGACGTTCTGATCCGTGCTGACAGTGTGGGGCATTTGTCCAGATGATCCCCACACCTCAGTTTCCTCCACTGTATAATGGGCACAACACCACCTCCCTCCCAGGACTGTTGAGAGGATGAAACAAGGTAATACACTTAAAGCACCTAGCACAGTACCTAGAATACAGTAGTAGGTGCTTAAGAAGTGGTGGCTAAATGGTAGATGCTCTACTCCTTTTTCTCCTTTGCATCGAAGTTCCTAAGTACAGTGATGAGCAGACCGCTGCAAACACACAAAACCCACGCTCTCCAATTTCTCCTCCTGAATGAGTTTCTTTGTAAAGACCGGAGTAATATTATACCTGGACTAATGATGTCAAACCTGCTATTCCCGCAGATGAATGGAGAGGACACAGACTGTCCGTAAATACAAACCACAGACCCTCCTTTGGAAGGCTTTTCTCCTGCCCTCATCCTTAAGAACAGCGCCAGCCCTGTGCGAGCAAGGATAAGGCCAAGATGTGAGTTGGCAAAAAGAACAGAAAAAAAGGAGTAGCTTGGAAGACATACCATCCGTAAAATGTGCCAAATGAAACACTGTTGTATAAAACGTCATAGTTTAGTAAAAACAAACCAGACAAAATCCTGAGCTGGGAGCAGAAGACCCAGGTTGGAGTTTTGATGCGGCGGCTGGTAAGCCGTATGTGACTTTGGTTAACTAACTTTTCAGTTTCCTGCGTGCTTTACAAGGGCACTGTGAGTTTCAGATAAGGTATGTAGAAGGCATTCGAAAAAATTAAGCAGCAAAGAAATGCAAGACGGCGATAAAAGCTGCAAATTTACTTTGTTCCAAACTCCAATCACCAACCACCACCACCCCCGGGGGAGACTGAGAACTCTCTGGTATTAACCGCTCCCAGCATACCCAGCCTGAAGCTCGCTTATGTAAGAAGGAACTGCGGCACCGCCTGGCATGTAGCATAATACTTTGCTTAAGAGAAATCCTTGGAAATGCCTCAGCTGAAGTCCAAGGGCAGGCCCAGGCCTTAACGTTTTGGAGAGAGGTGCTCTCAGTCACAGAACACCAGAACTGTGGCTGGAGCAAATGATGTCATCCAAGCTCCTCTTACCATGGTCAATGTCAAAATTAAGATAGGAAGTTCAAGGACAAATTGTGGGCTTTCCAGGCAACCAGAAGTCAGAAAAGCAGTTGGGACCATAGAATCTTGCTGTTAAAATTGTTAATACTTTACAGAACATCAACTGAAATTTATCCTATTCTGTGATTTTTGGGGGGGTTATGTGAAGCTTTTGTTCACGAAACCGTAAGTAGTTGCATAGGCGGATATATTCCCTTACTCCATTTGTATTCCCACTACACATTAAGAAAAGGAAAAAAAAAATGATGTGAGTCACCCATACAGCCCCAAACAATAACAAACCAAAAATAAAAATAAGATTTTCGAAGAGACAGAGATAAACTTAAGGGCTCTCCACTCTAGAGCTGAGAAACGAAATAGCTCAAATACCTGTTGGGTTCCTAAATGACTAGAAAATGAAAACTCGAAATTAACTACGGGCACAGGTCTTCCCCCATCCACGAACCATGCATGCGACAGACCTGTGTACTCGACGATGAAAATCACCCCAAACGTGCGGATGCCGGGGGATTGACGGGGTGGTGGAGGGGGGGAAGCACCAAATTAGTATCGAAAATAGTACTGTCGACTACTGCCCTGGTTTGGGGGGAAAGAAGGAATCCTGTCCGCTGCAAAGCCGGCGGCCAGAGCTGGACAACTCGCCCCTAAGTTTGGCGCGTCCTCGCTCGGTGCCCGCGGCCCCCGCCCCCCTCCCCCTCCGGGCCCCCGGGATCCCAGGGCACTGCCAGGCCCTGGCGAGCGCAGACCCCGCGGCTGGGGCTGCGAGCCACGGCAGGGGGAGGAAGGGCGGCTCCTCTGCACCGCGGGTCCTTCGGCACCACCCGGGCCCCCGCATTCCCCCCTTCCCTTGACCCCCTCGCCCCCAGGCAGGTCACCTGGCTCAGCCGCTGCCCGCTGCTCCTCCCGCTGCTCGCTGGCTCGCTCCGGCCGCGCCGCGCACCCGCCGCCGCCTCTTGGAAGCGGCTCGCCCTCGCGAGTCACGGGGCCGGCGAGCGGGCGGGCGAGCCCGTGCCAAGGCTGCGGGAACCGTGCAGCCGAGCCGGAGCTGGGACCCTGCCCTGAGCGCGGCCGCCACCCGAGCGAAACTGGAGAGCTGGGCTCGGCTCGCCCGGGCGGGAGGGGCGGCTGCAACTTTGCTCCCGAACGCGGGCGAGGAGGGGGCGCCCGTCTCCAAACTCCGTGCCGCGCCTGCCACCTCTCCAGCCTAAGGATTTGCTTTATGCCTTTTTTTTTTTTTTTTAATCTAAAGGGAAGCCAGATTCTTGCCCTCAAGTTCTTGCTTCCAGGGCCGTGCGGCTCGGCGGGCGGAGGAGCGCGGCGCCGAGCGGGCTGCGGGAGACGCGCCCGCGGGGTGCGCTGGCGGCGAGCCGGGCCAGGGCGCGCGGGGCGGCGGCGGCGGGAGGGCGGGAGCGGCGGCCCGGGGACCCCGCTGGGCTGCGTGCGCTGGCCCCTCCGGGCCCGGAGCCAGAGCCCGGCAGGGAGAGCGGCCTGAAGGGACCGGGCCAGCGGCGGGGAAGCGGTGACCCGGACCTGGATCGCCGAAGTAGGAACTGGAAGTGACAGCGGCAGGGCAGAGCAGCCGCCGCCGCCCGGGTAGCCGTGGCAGCGGCAGAAGCCGCGGTGGAGCGGCGACGGCCACACTGCGCATGCTGCCGCCGCCGCCGCCTCCAGCCGAGCCCCGGGCCGCTGGCGCCCGGCCTGCCGCCGGCCGCTGCCGGAGCCTCGGGAGGGAATCCCGGCCTCACGGACGAGCCCTTCCTGGCGGCCCGCTTCCTGTCGCCGCTCCCCGACGCCGGCTGGAAACCCCCAGCCCCGTGCCCAGCGGCGAGACGGCGACGAGGGAAGCGCTCTCCAGCGGCCCTCCACAGCCGTCCCTTCCCCAACTATCCTGGATGCCCTTCCTGGGCCTGTTATGAGCGTAAAAAGGCTCATGATAGATGGGGAATATTTACCGCCTTCCTCGAAGTCCAGTTTTTACAGAAATACGATGCAGTCGGTAAAAGATTAGGACGGCCAGGGCCCTGGAACTCAGGGAAATTCCATTCGGAGTGTCAGATTTGCTCAAGGAGGGGGGGTAAAAACTTACCGATAGCCTCTTTACTCTCACCACTAGCACAATGCAAAGCTCTGCCCAGCAGAAACTCCTGGAATTGAGCCAGTTAAAAGTAGAGTGTCCAACAGTTAGACATTACCAATTGCTACTCTAGTCTTCTCTTTCACAGATGAATCACCCGAGGCCTAGGGAAGGGGGGGAGGTCTCTGACTTCACACAGGTGGCAGACTTGGCCTTGAAGGAGGGTCTAACTGATACCCATTACAGCTACTGGGTCGGTACCTGGCCTCACGCCTCACTCCTCCAAGATGGTTCTGCCCTCCTACAGCTGGGGCTGACTTATGGGAGATTTAGCCTTGACTCTGGGTCATTCCATCTGCCTCTCTTCCAGAACTGCCTTCGTGCAGAGCAGCCCCTGGGAAATGGCAAATCGTCCATCCCACAGGCCCCACTTTGGGGATGGCAACCATGCTGTTCCAGGGACAAGGCAGATGGAGTGACTCAGGGAGACAGGAGGCAGTGAGGGGGTGGGGGCAAAGAAAAGCCATACTGATACCAGCTGGTACTGGAAAGAGAAGGAGAGAGAAAAGAAAGAAGGGAGGAAAGGAGGAAGAGAGAGAGAGAGAGAAGCATTAATTGAGCCTCATATACATTCAATGAGCAAAACATCTTTTTACAAAAGTAGGCTTGGCCCAGGAGCAGAAGAGGAGATAGCAGGGTATCCCCAGCAGTGGGCTGGTAGGACAGGTGACCGGGGACCCAACAGAAGCACCAGCTGGAGGTGAGGCCAGGAGCTGAGTGCAGCAGCTGTGGCCAGAACAGTGTAGTCAAGGATGTGTCACCCAAGCCACTCTCCATTGATCAGAAGAACTGTAGCTGTCCCTCCTGCTCCCAAGTTCAAAGGCAGAATGAAAACAAAACTACCATTGCTAGAATAGTGTTGCCAGAGGACTTCCTGGTCACATTAGTGACACTCTACCTAGACATGAGGGTTTTTCCATATGTTCTAAAAGATTTTCTCTTGAGGTCTGAGTGTCCTCCCTGCCTTCTCCATTCTGTAAACAAAAAAGACAGAGCTGGTTCACAGAAAAGGAAATGCAAATGGACTATAAAGGGGTCAGAACGTACCCAGACTCACTAGGATCGTGAACCTCAAATTACAGCAGTGAACGAAATATCATCTTCACCCAACATTTTAGCAAACGTGAAAGATAAATAATATCCAGTCCTGCCAGGGACATGAGGAAGAAGGCACTTCCTACTCACCTGGTGGGAGTGGAGCTTCATATAGCCTTTTTGTAGGGGATTTGAGACTATCAAATTTGGACACGGTAATTCCATTTCTATGAAGAAAAATGCTTCAAGAATAATCACAGATGTACACACATCCATCTCTATGTGCACATACAACCCCATGACCTGCTGGGATTTATCCCAACAATGCAAAGTTGATCTAACATATGAAAATTAATCAAAGTAATACAACATATCAAGATAATAAAGGATGAAAAACAATGGTCATCTTAACAGAAACAGAGAAAGCATTTGACAAAATCCAGCACCCTTTCAGGACAAGAAAAGAACTCAAAGAAACTGAAGTTAGGAATAGAAGGGAATCCTTCAATTTGATAAAGGGCATCTATGAAAAACCCACAGCTAACATCCTACTCAATGGTGAAAGACCGAAAGCTTTGCTATAAGAACACCACTAGGATGTCTACTTTAGTCACTTCTATTCAACATTGAACTGAAGGTTCTAACCAGGCAAATTAGGCAAGAAAATGAAATAAAAGGCATCTAGATTGGAAAGGAAGTAAAACTATCTCTATGTACAGATGACATGATCTTGTATGAGAAATCCACAAGGAATCCAAAAAACCATTAGAACTAATGAATAAGTTTGGCAAAGTTGAAGGATACAAGATCAATATGCAAACATCAATTGCATTTTTGTACACTTGCAATGGACAATCCAAATATGAAATTAAGAAAACAATTCCATTTACAATAGCATCAAAAGGAACTCTTTGGAATAGACTGAACCAAGGAGGTATAAGATGTACACACTAGAAACTGCAAAACACTGTTGAATGAAATTTTAAAAGACCCAAATAAGTAGAAAGACATCCTGTGTTCATGGATCAGAAGACTTAATATTGGCAATACTTTTGGCAATACTCTCCAAAGCTGTCTACAGATTGAACACAATCCCTACCAAAATGCCAGCTGGGTTTTTTGGGGTTTTTTATTTTGTTTTGTTTTATTTTTGTGGAAATGGACAGGCTGATCCTAATATCCATATGGGTGCACAAGGGATCAGGAATAGCCAAAATGATTTTGAAAATGAAGAACAAATTTAGAAGACTCATGCTTTCTGATTTGAAAACTTATTATACAGCTACATTAATTGAATGAGTGGCGGAAAGAGTAGTCTTTTCAAAAATAGTGTTTAAGAGAATGAATTTGGGAGTTGCCTGGGTGGCTCAGTTGGTTAAGCATCTGACTTCGGCTCAGGTCGTGATCACAGGGTCCTGGGATCGAGCCCCACACCTCGGGCTCTGTACTCAGTGGGGAGTCTGCTTCTCCCTCTACCCCTCCTCCCGCTTGTGCTCTCTCTCTCTCAAATGAATAAATAAAATCTTTAAAAAAGAGAGAATAAAAAAACATTAAAAAAAATAAAAAAGAATAAATTTGGACTCCTACCTCACACCATATACAAAAGTTAACTCAAAATGATTCAAAGACCTCAATGGAAGAGCTAAAACTATAACACTCTTACAAGAAAATTTAAGTATAAATCTTCATGACCTTGCATTAGACAATGGTTTTTTTTAGACATGATACCCAAAACACAAACAACAACAACAAAGATAGATCAATTTGACTTCATCAAATTTAAAAAACTGTGTTTCAAAAGATACTATCAACGTTGGAGAAGTGCTTTAGCGAGGGCTTTGTTTCTTAGATGTCTCAGAAGATCTCCCAGTTACTAGCTGTATGATCTTCTAGAGGCGCTAGGACAATACAGCCATGGGAGAGCACATGGATGGAGGTCCCCAGAGGCCCACCGGCCACCCAGAGGTACAGAAGGCAGCAGCTCTTTAATGGGACCCCTGTGCCCCCCAGCCAGTACTCAAGATGTATCACTGTGCTGCCCCATCTTTGGTTTCTACAGTCTTCTACACTTCCCAACTCACCCTTTCAAGCCAGAACTTTCTTCAGATAAATAATAGTGTGTTCCATGGGTACCTGAGTGGCTCAGTCAGTTAAGCCTCTGACTTTTTTTTTTTTTTTAAAGATTTATTTATTTGATGGAGAGAGAGATCACAAGTAGGCAGAGAGACAGGCAGACAGAGAGGGGGATGCAGGCTCCCTGCTGAGCAGAGAGCCTGACTCAGGCTTGATCCCAGGACCCCAAGATCATGACCTCAGCTGAAGGCAGAGGCTTTAACCCACTGAGCCACCCAGGTGCTCCAAGCCTCTGACTCTTGATTTCAGCTTGGGTCATGACCTCAGGGTCTTAAGATCGAGCCCCCACATAGGGCTCTGTACTCGGTGGGGAGTTCTGCTTGAGATTCTCTCTCTCCCTCTCCCTCTGCCCCTCCCCGCAACCTGCGTGTGCTCTCTCTCTCTCTCTCTCTCCCTCAGGCATGCTCTCTCACTCTCTCTCTCTCAAATAAGTAAATAAAACCTTTAAAAAGTCAAACTAAAAAAAAAAAAAACAGTAAAATGGTGGTTACCACGGGATAGGGAGATGGGGAGATAAAAACTGATATTGTGGGACAGCTGGGGGGCTCAGTGGGTTAAAGCCTCTGCCTTTGGCTCAGGTCATAATCTCAGGGTCCTGGGATCGGCCCCTGCATCGGGCTCTCTGCTCAGCGGGGAGCCTGCTTCCCCCTCTCTCTCTGCCTGCCTCTCAGCCTACTTGTGATCTCTCTCTGTCAAATAAAGAAATAAAATCTTTAAAACAAATTGATATTGTTTAAGGGCACAAATTTACAATGAGTACTGAATAAGCCACAGTGATCTAATGCCTGGCATAATACTGAATACGAACAACAGTATCGCACTAGTATTATGTGATGGGATAAGTATCTCTACGACAGCAATCAATGTATATTGATTACAATATATAGACGGTTACAATATATAGACACAGCCAAGTAACATGTTGTACATCTTAAGCTTATGTGTCACATGTCAAATATAGTCAATTGAAAAAAATAATTTAGGGGCGCCTAGGTGGCTCAGTGGGTTAAAGCCTCTGCCTTCGGCTCAGGTCATGATCTCAGGGTCCTGGGATTGAGCCCCCCATCGGGCTCTCTGCTCAGAAGGAAGCCTGCTTCTCTCTCTCCTACTCCCCCTGCTTGTGTTCCCTCTCTCACTGTGTCTCTCTCTGTCAATTAAATAAATAAAATCTTTAAAAAAAAATTAAAAAAAAATGATCCTGTGCAGTAGATGTTATTAATGTCTCCATTATACAGATGGGGAAGCTGAAACAGAGAGAAGCCAAGTAACTTTTCCCGGAGTCCACAGTCAGTAAGTGACCGAGCCAAGATGCTATAACCCAAGTCTGTCAAACTAGAGAAAGTTATGTGCTTAGCTGGGTGGCAGACATCGCCTTATTCCAATACCCCTGCGATGTTCAGGCCAGCCTCAGTGATTGAAGAGAGACAAAAATACGCCCAGTGCCTTTCATTCAAGAAATGAAAATTAGCATGCATTTTCAGAAAGATTCGTATCCAAAGTGGGTGAAAATATTTTAAGCTTCGGTACTTAAAGGAGTAAGCATTAGCTATCAGAAAAATCCACTTGTGTGAAACGACTCATTCTCCCACAGCCCTAGACCCAAGAGGTATTTCTGTATCATCTAGTATTCTTAGAACTGCAAAGAAGCTCAGGATACCTTCTGGCAGCTTCATAGCACGGAAATCATTGGCAACCTCACCGTGTTTTTATTTGTCAAATAAAAAAGAAAGTACCTTGATCTGTTTGATAGTAGACGTTATTCTAGAAGATATATAGAGAAGTCTCGGGCTACACCTACCTCAAAAGCTACACACACACACACACACACACACACATACACGCCCATGCAGACACACACAGCTAACAGTGGGCAACAGGGACACGTGGAATAAAATATTCTGAGACAACTATAGCCTGATGCTGTAGCTAACTTTAGGAAAAATTCTGAAGCAAGCCAAGTTTATCTGGGGCAAAGCAACTTATATTCCTACTACTAATGATAGCTAACACTTGGAGAAATATTTACTATGTGCCAGGCACTCTCCTGGGGACATAAATTCATTGACATCTTATACTGATCCTATGAGATAGGTGCTGTTATTCTTCCCGTTTTATAGGTGAGGAAACTGAGGCACAGTCAAGGAACGTGCCCAAGGTCACAAAGCTGAGAGAGAACTGAGATTTTTTTTTTTTAAAGATTTTATTTATTTATTTGATAGAGAGAGATCACAAGTAGGCAGAGAGAGAGGAGGAAGCAGGCTCTGAGAACCCGATGCAGGGCTCGATCCCAGGACCCCGAGATCATGACCTGAGCTGAAGGCAGAGGCTTAACCCACTGAGCCACCCAGGCACCCGAGAACTGAGATTTTTGAACGCAAACAATCTTGCATCGGAGTCCACAATCAACCTACCATGAGTACATCTCCACAAATAATACTGCTGTGACACCTCTATACTTTTTCTGTCCCTGGTTCTCTACTGAGCACTGTACCTACGTGATCATTTCATAGATCTTTTTTGGGTCCAAGCTCTTAGCTCTTAATTCTTATGTAGTATCTCATTTGATCCTTAAAACAACCTCATGAGGTAGCAATTACTGTGACCATCTTACAGATCAAAACACTAAGGCAAATACCTGAAGAAAACAAAAATTCGAATTTAAAAAGATATGCACCCACACATTTATTAAAGCATTCTTTGCACTAGGTAAGATATGGCAGGCACCCAAGCGTCCATCGATAGATAAATGGACACAGATGTGGAATATATGCGCCCAGCCACTAAACAAAAAGAATGAAATCCTGCCATTGGTGACAACATGGATGGACCCAGAGGGTATTATGCGAAGTGAAATAAGTCAGATGCAGAAAGACCATTGTCATACCATTTCACTCATATGTGGAATCTAGAAAACAAAACCAAACAAAGCAGAAACCGACTCATAAATACAGAGAACAAGCTGGTGGTTACCAGAGGGGAGGAGACTGAGGGGATGGATAGAAGGTGGGGGGGGGACAAAGAGGCACAAACTTCCAGTTATAAAGTAAGTAAAGCACAGGGATGACAAGTACAGCATAGGGAACACGGTCAATAACTTATAGGGGCGCCTGGGTGGCTCAGTCGGCGAGGCGGCCAGCTCTTGATTCTGCCTCAGGGTCCTGGCACCAAGCACCATGTCAAGACCATCGTCGAGCCCCCCCACCCCCACAAGGCTCTGTGCTCAGCAGGGAGTCTACCTCAGGATCCTCACTATCCCCCTGTCCCTCCACCCCCAAATAAACAAATCTTTAAAAAATTAATACTGTGTGATGACAGATGATAGCTCATTTACTGCAGTGAGCATTGTGTAACGTATAGAATTGTCGAATCACTACGTTGCACATCTGAAACTAACATAATACTATGTCAACTCTACGTCAGCTTAAAAAACCTATCATCTTTTTAAAATGAATGTATAAGACTTTAGCATCATTTGAATGTACTATAATGTATTTGACCATTCCTCTATTGCTAGATACTGATGTTGTTTCCATGGTTTTTGCTTCTGCAAATAAAGATGTGATGCGCGCGCGCACACGCGCGCACACACACACACACACACACACACACACTGAGGAACAGAGAAGTTAAGTAATTTGCCACTCAGATAAAAGTATCACCTCCTTTCCAGCAATACACCCATACCTACTCTAAGGGTCCATATAATATAAAACAAAGCAATGTAATTCAATAGACAATTTCTATCACAGGGCCAGGTTCTCCGGGCTTCTCAAGGCCTCTATTCTAAAGGGTTAATGGGAAAAAGGGACAATACACTTTCTTCTCTTCCCAGCTTAGGGGGATTACAGCGACGCCCTCCCCCTGCCAGAGCAGCCTGTTCCCATAGCCGGGTAGCTCCCCACACAACCTTTGTCACCAGAAGCCTGCTTTCAGGGCTCGGATGCTGTATTCAAAGATATCCTATTCTGAGTTTTGATTTGGTTTGATTTGGTTTGGTTTTGGCACTGGTTTCTAGAAAAGACAAACTAGCAAACCACTCCTGAGACCACCAGTCTTAACCACGGTTTCCATAATATGCGACCCCTATTTAATGGTCAAAATCAACCCAGGGCTTACCTCCACCTGAAGGGTCGCACATCCTTTTAGGAAGTCACCGATGTTGTTGAGGCAGTCAGCTTCGGTTTGGGGCTCCAAACAGTACTAGAGAAAGAGAGTCAGATGTCACTCGGACACTGTGGTCCCATGCCAAGCACACCGTAGTCCTTGGGTTCTGATAACTAGATAGGTGGGCTTTTTAAGGCAGAGGCCGCATTGCTATCAATCCAGGAAGAGAAATAACCACTTGAGGAAGTGATGTAACAGTCTAAACGGTCGGTCTGTTTCAAATGTCACCAAACTTTCAGTCCCAAACCATCCATCTCTACTGACAAACCTTTTCTTCACCTTCTGCCGAAGTGTGGGGGTAGCGAATTGGATCCAGACTGTTCTATGAGCTTGGTTCTTGCTTTTGATCTACTATTACCTTGCTCCCTCCTCCCCACAATAATTTATTAAACCTCTGTTGTTTACTGTTTGCTACACTTGATTACAGTTCTGTATGCTGTTTTTTTCAAGTTTAAGGAAACTTACAAGGAAATCAGTTTGCTCAATAAAAATACAAACTGGTTCAAGAAGGCAAAAGAACTCGTTACGCTCATAGTCACGTCCCCTGTTAACCTTCAGAAAATAGCTGTGGGATTCAACCTTTAAACTTACTTAAAGTGCCTACTTTAGAAATTGCCCATCCTCGTGATCATGGCTTTCCAACATTAAAACTTTGGGCTTTTAAAAAGAGACTACGGTTAGTTTCACTTTGAACACACGTTGCATTCAAAACATATATCTGGTTTCTCTTGTTTAAACAAAACTTTTCTTTTTCTTTTTTTTTTTTTTTTAAAGATTTTATTTATTTGACAGAGAGAAACACAGAGAGAGAGGGAACACAAGCAGAGGGAGTGGTAGCGGGAGAAGCAGGCTTCCCGCCGAGCAGGGATCCCAATGCGGGGCTCGATCCCAGGACTCTGGGATCATGACCTGAGCCGAAGGCAGATGCTTAACGACTGAGCCACCCAGGTGCCCCTAAACAAAACTTTTCTGACATTTTGGATTATTTCTCCCCGTTGCCTCTGTTTCAAAGGCGATTTTCTTTCTTTGAAAAGAAAATCAACATTGATTTGAACCAAACTGTCAATAAACATCATCAATATCTGTCATGGATCATCCTGTTATTATACAGTCTCATATATACCCCAAGTTCAAAATGGGCCCTTGGGACACGGGGAGGTAGAACACGATGTATCATGGTTTTACTATATTTGAGGGCCAACTGCTAGAGGATAACCTCTCATTTTCTGTGTTTTCCAAACTACAAAAACAAGAGAGAATGCCAAACTCGCAGGAAGAGATTCAACTGGAAGAGTCCCAAGGCCCCAGGCAACATAGCCTCTCAAGGGTTACATTATTGCTGCTCTCTGGTGGTAAGCAATCGCAAAGAGACTGCCCATTCCTCTTACCTTTTCTAGAGAGCCTGGCCTAAGTCTGTTGATCAGTTTGCACAGCACCACCCCATTCTTCAGCGAGGACTTCAGGAACTCCTCCGGATCACAGATGGTCTTTTTGGGGGAATCCAAAACTCCCAGGGATATAAGCCATGTCACAATTTGCTCTTCTGGGTTCATCGCTGAGGACGGGGTGCTCTGCACGGCTCCCCGGGGCAGCTGCAAGGACTAAGCCACATCCGTAATTGCATCTGCTGCTGCCTTCCGTTTTTGTAAGTTCTCTTCTGGGCCTTGCAGAGCAAAGCTTTTCGACAACTTTTCTTAGATAACGGTGGAACCCACTCAAATTACGGGATCTTAAAGCCACAGAGATCACACCGAAAAGACGCAGAAATAGAAGGAAGAAAAATCCTTGGATAATGCTGTGTTTCTTTTTCCAAGCCTGCAAAACAAATTCATTAGGGTTTAAAAAAGAAGAAGAAGAAATACACACAAACACCACACCCCCCCCTACACATATACACACACAAAAAATCCCCAACAGTGCAAGAAGCTATAAAGGAAGGAAATGAGGAGGATGCTGGGGAGGGAGGAGAGAGAAGGAAGCAAGTGCTCTTGGAAAACAGAGGGGACCTTGGAAATGAGACACGCATGGGCCAGTCTGGGAAAACACTGTCAATAAATAGTCTAGCCCCAGTGAAAATGTGGCTTCTGTCAGGAGGAGGATGCCAACTGGCTTGTGGGTCAGACAGATCTGAGCCTCGTGGGGAAGGTAGGCTGAGAAAACTCTTCCAAGAAATGGCCGGATGTCCGCATCCTGTCTCACAGAGATGGTGTCTCAGGATCATTGCTTGGAGAACACCTTGAATCGCACGGAGATAACGTGACTGGCAAATGAAGACCGCGCCTGCCGTCAGCCATCCCGGCTTGGAAGCACAAGCTGGAAGAATGGTGTTTTACTTTGCAGCCAAAATGCTATGTTTAGGGAAACAGGCTAAGGATAACATCTGACATCCTGTTTACTTGCATTCTTTAGCGATTCCTTTTCTGGACCTGATTGCGCTACACACTCCAGCTGCAGAACCCCCAGCAAAGGCGCAGACACAGTCCCATGAGCGGGTACAAACCGCTTAAAAACAGAACTTTTGAGAACAAAAGAGTGCTTGTCCTCTGTCTATACTACAGTCTGGAAAGTTGATGCTTCCCCGACAAGAAACGCTTTGCATTGAAAATGCTGCTCCGAAAAAAACAAACCTGGTCTATAACAAGAGATCTTTTCATTCTCAAATGCTTTCACAACCAGTTGAAAGAGACATACTGTTGGGAAAGGTGTGAGAAGACCATTTCGAACAGCATCGCCTTAAACTGGTAAATGCATGGTTCTCCCCATCCGTCACTGCCCCTCCTCACGCAGGGGATCCTGCTAAGCTTCTGTATCCTTCTCAACACAGCTTTAAACATCTACTACCAAATAATCAGCTTAGATAATCCTGCTAAATGTTTTCAAAGCTTCCTCTTCTTGCCCTGTTCCTAATACTTATCACACTTCATTATTATTCCTTGTTGGTATGTCTCCTCCACCAGAATGTAACCTCCCTAGAGTAGAGGACTTGTCCGTCTTGTTTAACACTGTTCCCAGCAACTCCAGGTACGCAGATTTTTAAAAATGCTGAATGGGGGGGCACCTGGGTGGCTCAGTGGGTTAAAGCCTCTGCCTTAGGCTCAGGTCACAATCCCAGGGTCCTGGGATCGAGCTCTACTGCTCAGCAGGGAGCCTCCTTCCCCCTCTCTGCCTGCCTCTCTGCCTCTC
>CM053612.1:12697102-12735161 GCA_028646535.1 Procyon lotor | reverse complement strand
CCCCCTCCTCTCCCCCATACCCCCCACTCCCTCTCCCTCTTGGCGTGCTCTCTCTCTCAAATAAATCTTTCTTAAAAATGCTGAATGAGGGGCGCCTGGGTGATTCAGTTGATTAAAGCCGCTGCCTTCAGCTCAGGTCATGATCTCGGGGTCCTGGGATCGATCCCCACATCAGGCTCTCTGCTCAGCGGGGAGCCTGCTGCTTCCCCCTCTCTCTCTGCCTGCCTCTCTGCCTACTTGTGATCTCTCTGTCAAATAAATAAATAAAATCTTTAAAAAAAAAATGCTGAACGAATGCATGAATGAATGAATGAACTCATATGTCTTAAAACAAAACTTCTTTCCTTGCTAATGATTTTCACTTTCATTGAGATATAATTGACATATAATAAATTGCACATATTTAAGATGTCTGATTTAATGAATTTTGACATAAGTATACACTTGTGATACAATCACACCACACACACACACACACACACACACACACACACACACACACACACAATCCAGGTAAAATTTTCCATCATCCCCAAAAATGTCCTTGTGCCCTTTCAAATCCTTTTCCCCTTCCTTCCTTTCCAATCTGCTTTCAGTCCCTGTAGATCAGTTTGCATTTTCTAGAATCATATATAAATGAAATCATACACTATGGTACTTCCCTTTCTCTGGTTTCTTTTGCTCCGCATCATCATTTTGAGATTCATTCACATTGTTTGGTCTACCCATAGTTCTCTAACAAGGGTTTGACCTCCAAATGTTTGGTTTGATGTAATTATACTTAGAAGCAAAATAAATATAGTAAATCAAAAGTTTTAATTGACTTTCGACCATAGCCAAAGCTATGTCATAGAAAGAAATACAAAATCCATTCGTTGGTAAATTAAATTCCCAAGTCAGACGTACTTGAATACATTTTTTATGTCATCTGGACAATTTTTCACAATTGCTCATCAAAACTATTCTACAGACAAACAAATCTGATAGTATTATTGAGGCATCACTTATATTTTCTGACCAAGAATAAAGCCTAAGTAATTTCGGGAACACGGCCTAGCCCAAAACAGGCTTGAGCCCACGGAGGTCACCCGGATGAAAACTTGCCTCATTTCAGACAGTGGCTATAGCAAATTAAGTACTAAAGTAAAACCAGGAAAGCAAGGCTACCTCCTCAAGGCAGTTCTATGAAATGAAGACTGGAAGCTAGGGTTGGTGTGGAGAGCAAGGAATGTCAGGAGATCAAGGAATCCCAGGACTGTAGCAAGCATGCGGCTGAATGATGAGCTATGGAGCCGAGGCCGGTCAGGGAAGCAAGTGCGGACACAAAGGAGCTGATGAACTGAGGGCGCTGGGTGGGCCGCTGGAAGACTAGGGGTCACAGCCACATGAAGAGCAACAGGCTTCACAGGACAGCACGAGTAAAAACAAAAAAGGTTTCTCACTGGACTGCCAAGTCTTAGTAATTTGTACCCTGGGCCACTGACCCAGCCCCCTCGCTCCCTGGCTTTCCCACCGGCACCCTTGCATCCTAACGGACTCTCTGGCTGAACACAGTGTGGTTGATTTTCTAGAAACATCTCTTTGATGGTGTGATACTCCTGCTAAAAAACCCTCAAAGGCTCATGATTTACCAACAATGCACAAAAATAGGGTGCCCAGGTGGCTCAGTCATTGGGTGTCTGCCTTCGGCTCAGGTTATGATCCCAGGGTCCTGGGATCAAGCCCCGCATTGGGCTCCCTGCTCAGCAGGGAGCCTGCTTCCCCTTCTCTCTCTGCCTGCCTCTCTGCCTACTTGTGATCTCTCTCTCTGTCAAATAAATAAATAAAATCTTTAAAAAAAAAAAAAAAAAAAGATGTGGGGCTCGATCCAGGACTCTGGGATCTTGACCTGAGCTGAAGGCTTAACTGACTGAGCCACCTAGGTGCCCCAATTTCTGCCAACATTTGGGTCATAACCGCTCAGTTCCCGGACTTCCCTATTTGTGATTGATGGATTACCTCCGGCCGTCTTGAGACCTGCTCTGTGAAAATGGACCTGGGCCTTTAAATCATTTTTACTTTGCCGGCCGGCCCGATATGAAGTTTTATCGGTAGCTGGTGGTACAGACATTGCAGGAAGAAGGGGTCGTACTTCCTGTTTCCTGTGTGCTCACTTCACAGGCTCCTGCCGAGCTCCCAGCTTTCCTAGGGCTCCCCCTTCTGCAACAATGGCTTCTTCCGGTGCACAGTGGGTCGCAGCTTCCCCTGCCACCACCTTTGGGGGCCATTCTGTAGCGAAGCATCTCTGGCAAGACACCTCCCCCGTGAATAGGAAAGAAGCAGAGACTCGGCCCTGTGGCAACTTCTATCATTAGGCGTGGATCTCGGCTGCAGGTGGAGAGGGGAGGTTCTCAAAGCTCTAGGGCACTGACTACTATGTATTCTTTCATACTGTATCTGATATCCTTACACTCTTTTTAGAGTTCTCTTTACTTCTCACTAGTCAATCCCTCATTACTGCAGTCGCCTGTTACTGTTGATAATTATGTTAAACTTTTCCTGTTCAAATCCCTCTGTGGTTTCTCTGTCCTGATTGGACCCAGACTGACACGCCTCCTTATCTTCAACCAACACTCCTCCGCTATAGCCAACCACTTGCAAGGTCACAACTTGTACTTTTGTCACCACACAAATCTGCTTCCTAAATCATGAATTCGAACATTACATTTTCTAACCACAACCTACCATCTTTTCAGCTGGCTTATTCTGTTTCGCCCAAGACAACGAGCCCTTAACCTTGTAGGAATCTTCAAAGAATTGTGTCCAAACTGATTATACAATTTTACTTTCCCACAATCAGGCTCTGATCTTCCATTGCTCCATATCACAGCTAATACACATTTCAGACTTTTATTTTTTTTTTTTATTTTCATGGGTGTAAAATTTACTTTTCTATGATTACTAATAAGGTTAAGGCATTTTTTCAAAAATTCTTTTTTAGAGAGGGAAAGAGAGAGGGCAGGGCAGGGGAGGGGAGCAGAGGAAAAGAGAGAATCTCAAGCAGGCTCCTCACCCAGGGCAGAGCCCAATCAGGGCTGGATTACAGAACCCTGAGATCATTACTGGAGCGGAAATCAAGAGTGTGACGCTTAACCGACTGAGCCACACAGGTGCCCCTAAAGCATTTTTTCATATGTTAATTGCACATGCATATTTCCTTTTCTGTGAAATACTTGCTCATTTCTATTGTCTACTTTTCCACTGGTTGTTTGTCTTTTTATTATTGATCTGTAAAAGTTTCTAATATATTAGGAATACTAAACCAATGTGTTTGTGAATATCCTCTTGTACTCTTGTTTTTCATCATGGTGTAAAATGTGGTGTAATTTAGGAAATAGAAGTTCTTGATTTTCAAAAATAAGATACTTTATTTCACTCTCGTGTAAAAATAAATCCAAAATTTGGCAGTCCAAGGCTAGCGTGTAGCTTCATAGTCATTAGAAACCCAGGCCTCCACTCCCCTTCTACTTAACCATCATTAGCTTCCCACCTCATAGTTCAAAATGACTGTTTATGTAAACTTGGGACAAGGCAATAATGGTTTCTTAGATGTCAGACCAAGGCCATAAGCAACAACTAAAAAGAACAGATAAATTGGTCTTCATAAAAATTAAAAATTTTGTACTTCAAAGGACACCATCAAAACAGTGAAAAGACAACTCCAGAATGAGAGAAAGTATTTGCAAGTCATACATGTAATTAGGGACTTATATCCAGACTATACAAAGAAGTCTCAATAATAAAAGGACAGGGGCGCCTGGGTGGCTCAGTGGGTTAAAGCCTCTGCCTTGGGCTCAGGTCATGGTCTCAGGGTCCTGGGATCGAGCCCCACATCGGGCTCTCTGCTCAGCAGGGAGCCTGCTTCCCCCCTTCTCTCTGCCTGACTCTCTGCCTACTTGTGATCTCTCTCTCTCTCTCCCCCCTCTCTCTCTGTGTCAAATAAATAAATAAAAATCTTTAAAAAAATAAAAAATAAATAATAAAAGGACAAATAACTAAAAATGGGCAAATTATCTGAATAGACATTTCTCCAAAAAAGATATACAAGTAGCTAATAAAATGAGGAAAAGATCCTCAACATCAGGGAAATGCAAATCAAAACCACAATGAGATTCCACTTTATACCCATCAGGACAGCCATAATCAAAAAGACAGATGCTGAGGTGCCTGGCTGGCTCAGTCAGAAGAACATGCCATTCTTCCTTTTTTGGGTTAAGATTTTTTTTTTTTAATTTATTTATCTATTTATCTATTTATTTATTTATTTGTTTGTTTATTTATTTATTTGAGAGAGAGAGCATAGCAGGGGTTGAAGCAGAAGAGGAGAGAGAATCTGGAGCAGATTCCATGCTGAGCACAGAGCCCGGCATGGCGATCAATCTCACTGCAAGATCTTTTTTTTTTTTTTTTTTCTTCATTGCAAGATCTTGACTTGAGCTGAAACCGAGAGTCAGACGCCTAACCAACTGAGCCACCCAGGTGCCCCAAGAACATGTGATTCTTGATCTCAGGGTCATATGTTCAAGTCCCATGTTGGGTGTAGAGATCGCTAAAAAAAATTTTTTTTTTTAACTAAAAATAAAAAACAAACAAAAAGATAGTAACTAGTGTTGGTAAGGACGTGGAGAAATTGGAACTCTCCTCCACTGCTGGTGGGAATGCCAAATAGTGCAGCTGCCATAAAAAACAGTTTTGTGGTGCCTCACAATGTTAACGTAGTCACAGTATGGCCCAGCAATTCCTCTCCAAGAGAAATAAAAACATGTGTCCACATAAAAACTTGTACACAAGGGGCACCTGGTGGCTCAGTCATTAAGCATCTGCCTTCAGCTCAGGTCGTGATTCCAGGGTCCTGCATCGGGCGCCTTGCTGGGCGGGAAGCCTGCTTCTCCTTCTCTCACTTCCCCTGCTTCTGTTCCCTCTCTTGCTGTGTCTCTCTCTGTCAAATAAATAAATAAAATCTTTAAAAAAAAAAACTTGTACAGCAATATTCATAGCAGTGTTAGTCATAATAACCAAAAAATTAAAACAATCCAATATTCATCACCTGATGAATGGATAAATAAAGTGTTACAATCAAATACTACTCGTTCATAAAAACGAATGAACTGCTGATCCAGGCCACATCATGGATAAACATTAAAAACATACTAACTGAAAGAAGCCAGACACAAAAGATTGTACATTATGATTCCACTTACATGAAACGTTCAGAATAGGCAAATTCATACAAACAGAAAGTAGAACAGCAGTTGCCCAGGACTGGGGTGGGGGTTGAGGGGAAACTGGAAGTGACTGCTAATGGCCACGGGGATTTCTTTTGGGGGAAGGTGAAGAAAATGTTCTAAAAATAATTTGGCGATGATTGCACAATTCTGAATATACTGGAAGCCACTGAATGGTACACTTTAAGTAGGTGAATTATATACTATCTGAATTATGTCTCAGTAAAGCTGTTATTTTTTAAAAGGCAGTTGTGGGGGCACCTGGGTGGCTCAGTGGGTTAAAGCCTCTGCCTTCTGCTCAGGTTGTGATCTCGGGGTCCTGGGATCCAGCCCTGCATCGGGCTCTCTGCTCAGCAGGGAGCCTACTTCCTCTCTCTCTCTCTCTGCCTGCCTCTCTGCCTACTTGTGATCTCTCTCTCTGTCAAGTAAATAAATAAAATCTTAAAAGAAAATAAAAACAAAATATTTTTGTAAATAAGTAAATAAAATAAAAGGCAGTTGTGAGTTAAAAAGAAAAAGGTTGCTTGAGCTCCAGCCATTAAGTCTGCATTCCAGCCATCAGGAAAAAGGAAGGGGAAATAAAACAACAGTCCTCCCCCCACACACAGTTTACTAGGAAAAATTTATAACATACTGAAAAATTGAAAGAATAGTATGATGAGCTCCTTTATACTCATCACCCAGATTTAATAATTAGTAACATTCTGCCACATTTCACTTGTCTACATAGGTAAAGCGGCTGTATTTTTAAAAATAAAACGGGGCACCTGGTTGGCTCGGCCAGTAGAACATCTGACTCTTGATCTCAGGGTCATTGAGTTCAAGCCTCACGTTGGGTATAAAGATTACTTTAAAAAATAATAAACTATTCATATTACTTAACTCTAACTACTTCAGCATGCTTCTCCTAAAATTAAGGATATTTTCAACATAACCAAAGATTTATATCACAACTAAGAAAATTAACAGTAATTCACTAATGCCATCTGATTTTTAGTCCGTAAGACTTATCCAACTGTCCCTAAAAATGTCTTTTGAAAGGTGTTTTTTTTCAAAGCAGCATCCAGCCAAGTTGCCCTTCCTTAGGGTTATAGTGTTGACTTTGTTTTGAGGCAAAAAAAAAAACCTGAGTGACTGTCGGGTTCTTGATCATGTTTCCCTTCTCTGGGGAATCAACGTCCTGCACTGCTTGTTGTCTCGATGTCTGGAAAGAGTTGGTTCACATACTTTATCCAGTTTTCTAGTTGTTTCTATTAGGAGAAAAAGTCCGTACCACATAATCTTTCATGGGTAGAAGCAGAAGTTGGCTTAGTTTACTTTTAATTATTCTTCTACATCACGCAATAAATGAGACCTAATACCGTTCACTGTTGTGATAAGGGCTCTATAGATATTCAGGATATTGACTTTTTGGTATATATGTTTGAAATTTTTTCCTAGCTAGTGTTTGTCTTTTATATATTTATTTTTTTTTTAAAGATTTTATTTATTTATTTGACAGAGAGAGAGATTGAGGACAGAAGTAGGCAGAGTGGCAGGCAGAGGGAAAGGGAGACACAGACTCCCCGCTGAGCAGGGAGCCCGATGTGGGGTTTGATCCCAGGACCCTGGGATCATGACCAGAGCTGAAGGCAGATGCTTAACTGACTGAGCCACTCAGGCGCCCCTCTTTTATATATTTCTTAATAGCTACTATACAGAAATTTAAAATTTTGTAGATAATTAAATATACCAATCTTTCCCTTTCTGATGTATACCTTTTATATGCTTCAAGTCCTTCCTCAAAGTCACTTTAGAAACTTACCTTAGGGGGCACCTGGGTGGCTCAGTGGTTTAAAGTCTCTGCCTTCGGCTCAGGTCATGATCTCAGGGTCCTGAGATCGAGCCCTGCATCAGGCTCTCTGCTCAGCAGGGAGCCTGCTTCCCCCTGTCTCTCTGCCTGCCTCTCTGCCTACTTGTGATCTCTCTCTGTGTCAAATAAATAAATAAAATCTTAAAAAAAAAAAAAAAAAAAAAAAAGAAACTTACCTTAGGGAATAATGACAAGTTCAGAAGATATATGTTGATGACAATAAAATCATAATCTGGGTGGCTCGGTCAGTGAAACATCTGCCTTCAGCTCAGGTCATGATCCCGGGGTCCTGGGATTGAGCCCTGCATCTGGCTCCCTGCTCAGTGGTAAGTCTACTTCTTTCTCTCCCTTTGCAGCCCCCCTGCTTATGCTCTCTCTCTCTCTCTCTCTCTCTCTCAAATAAATACAATCTTTAAGTAAATAGGGGCGCCTGGGTGGCTCAGTCGGTTAAGCATCTGCCTTCGGCTCGGGTCATGGTCCCAGGGTCCCCAGATGGAGTCCTGTATCAGGCTCCCTGCTCAGCCGGGAGTCTGCTTCCCTTCTCTCTCTATCCTCCCCCCAACTCATGCTCTCTCTCATGCTCTCTCTCTCTAAATAAAATCTTTAAAAACTCAATCAATCAATAAAATCACAATCCAGAGAACAACACAAAAATGAATGAATCTAGCCTCATCAAAATTAAAAACTTTTACTCTGTAAAAGCCCACTTGAAAAGGAGGAAAAAAGAATCTATAAACAGGGAGAAAACAGCACAAACCACCTAGCTGATAAAGGCCTACTCTCTGAAGTACATTTTAAAACTCTCAAAACTCAAAAAAAAAAAAAAAAAAAAAAAACCTCTCAAAACTCAACAGTTAAAAAAAAAAAGGAATCAATAGAAAATGGGCAAAAGACATGAACATGAAACAGAATCGGTAGATGGTAAATAAACACATGAAAAGGTAATCGATATCACTAGCCACTAGGGAAAGGCAAATTAAAAACAGTAAGATAGGGGCGCCTGGGTGGCTCAGTCGTTAAGCGTCTGCCTTCGACTCAGGTCATGATCCCGGAGTCCTGGGATCGAGCCCCGCATCGGGCTCCTTGCTTGGCGGGAAGCCTGCTTCTCCCGTTTCCATTCCCTCTGCTTGTGTTCCCTCTCTCGCTGTGTTTCTCTCTGTCCAATAAATAAAATCTTAAAAAAAAAAAAAAAACAGTAAGATATCACTACACACATATCAGAAGAACCAGAATAAAAAATGCTGACAACACCAAATGCTGCTGAGGGTCCAGAGATCCTGGATCACTGGATTGCTATAACAATGCTGGCGGGAAGGGACGATGGTAGAGCCACTCGGGAAAGCAGTTTGCAGTAGTTTATACTTGCCGTACAACTCAGCAACTACACGCCTAGGCATTTATCACAGAAAAAAAAAAAAATATATATATATATATAAATACCTATACATGAACATTCATAACAGCTTTATTCATAGCAGCCCCCAACTAGAAACAATCCAAATGTTCTTCCTTCAGCAGGTGAATGGTTAAATAAACTGTGGTATATCCAGATGACAGAATCCCTAAACAGTCCATAAAAAGCAGCAAACTATTGATACACACAACAACCTGGGTGGATCTCAAGGCAATGATGCAGAATGAAAAAGAAGCCAATCCCCAAAAGTTACATGCTGTATGATCTCATTTACATTACACTGTTGAAATGATAAATGCCCAGGGGCCTCAGAGCGCCAGGGGTACAACACACATAGAAAACCCTTGATGTCGACAAACAATACAAAGACATAGAGTATTATACAGTCGGCTTCCCCAAGAAGTGGATTTTCTCCTTCTGGAGGGGCAACTTGAGAAAAGTCACCATAGAGATCCCTGAGAGAGCCATTAACTTTGCCTTTAAGGTAAAGTTTAAGCAGGTATTCTTGAGATGAGTGCACAAGCAAATAGTTTTGGAGGTATTTTGCTGACAATCTGGCAACCTGTGTTACACTGGGGGAGGGGTCACATCTTTCAGCTTTTTCTACTGCTTAGATTTTACCAGAACCCACTTGGCAGCCAATACTGGGAAGTCTGTTGAGGAGAGAGGATTCAGCTCTCTCTGTTTCTCCACCATCATGGTGCATTTGGTTGACTCTGTTCCTCACCATGTCTCCTTGAAAGACTTTCAAGGTCAAACAATTTCTGGCCAAGAAACAGAAGCAGAATCATCCTATTCCCCAGTGGATTTGGATGAACCTGGGTACTACAATCAGGTACACCTCAGAGGGGAGACGTTGGCCAGAAACCCAGCCGGCTCTGTGGGGAGTTGCACATGGATGGAACACACACTTACGCGGCTTCAAGGTCACTAGCATCTCACTATGTCAAGCTGGAAACACTACCACTATCTGGACAGCCAGTCACGTATTATTGGGGAAGTGATCGTTCTCGTTGCTTCTATGCTTCTGCATTAGTAGGTTGTTTCAGTAATAACTAGTGAGAACTTTTGTTTGGAAAAAAAAAAAGAAAACTCGAAGGTCTAGAAGATTCTCTTATGAAAATCACCAAACTGGATGGCCAGCGTGGTCTCCCCAATCCATACAGAGAAGTGACCAGTGGTGATGCAGTGTGGTCACAAAGCACTGACATCACATGGGACGGGCCCTTCATATATAATGGGTAGAAGATTTTCAGAGATGAATGTGGAAAAGCCTTTATCAAAAGTGTATGGTCCAAGGGTGCCTGGCTGGCTCAGTCAGGAGAGCATGTGACTCTTGATCTCGAGGTTGAGCTTGGGCCCCACATTGAGTATAGGAGATTACTTTTTAAAAAATCCCCAAAGCAAAATACAAAATAGCTTATATGGTACGATCCTCCTTTTAAAAAAATAAATGCTTAAATATGTCTAAAACTGAAGCACATAGGGGCGCTGGGTGGCTTATTTGGTTAAGTGTCTGCCTTCAGCTCAGGTCATGAGCTCAGGGTCCTGGGATCAAGCCCCACATCGGGCTCCTTGCTCTGCAGGGAGTCTGCTTCTCTCTCTCCCCCTCCCTCACCCCCTCCCACTTGTGTGAGTGCTCTCACTCCCAAATAAATAAATAAAACCTTTTAAAGGAATTGAAGACTATATGCCACAGTTATTATCACTGAATACTCATTAGATATTTCTTCCTCTTCAGATAAAGGGTTCAGTTAATCATACTCCTCAGTTTACCATGCATGTAATCCTACATGAGGACTCCCCTTAGACTTTTGCTTCATTCACAAACTCCCCTCATAGACACCTACTCCAATGTGTGATAAATGTCATTAAATATCCATGTTCTCTTAACAAAGTTTGTAGTGTGCTTTACATAAATGATCATGCCATAAATCTTGCTCTCTTTCTCTTTTTTTTTTTTCATTTAACATAATAGTCTTTAGCATCTGGCTTGCTTTGCTATCTTTCCTTGTACCACAACAACTGCCACAGTTCCTGATAACTTCCATATCTATATGGATGATCAGTCCAACACTGGCCTCTGATGGCCTTGACTTTCTCACTTCCAATGATCTTGGCTTTCACTCTCCCCACCCGCTCTCATAAGCATATTCGAATTCATATCGTAACCAAAAATGCACCGCCTCTAAAATCTCAAGTTCAAACATTCAACACTCATATAACCTTACAGCTTTCCAGATCATTTCTTCTAGTACCCCCTCCTAGCCATTTTGTTATCCACTTGACCTAACACCCCTTTATGGTCCATCACTGCCCTCCTGTCACCACTCTCCTTGTTGGTTTTTAAATTTTATTTATTTATTTGTTTTGAGAGAGACAGAGACAGAGAGACTCATACATGAGCTGGGGGAGGGGCAGAAGGAGAGAATCCTTCAAGCAGACTCCTTGCTGAGCAATGAGCTCACCTCAGAGCTCGCTGAGGGGCTCGATCCCACAACCCCATGGGATCATGACCTAAATTGAAACCAAGAGTTGGACCCTTAACAGACTGAGCCACCCAGGCGTCCTACCACTCTCCTTGTTAACCAGCTTAGATTCCATGGTCCATTGTTAGAATTATTTCCTTGCACATTCCCTGACCTTTCTTCCTCCACTCTCCCTCCACCATAATCATCTGCCCAAATCCCAACCCTGGTTAAATTCAACTTTGCACTAGCTGAACGTGACCAGAGGAAAATTTCAACAGTGATGACTGGACTCACTTCAACTTCATTACGTCACACCTCTGCCTAAGACTTCACGCTCATAGATTCAACTACGCACTTGTCATTTCCACCTCACTGTGGCACATATCTGTGAATATACTGAAAACCATGAGTCGTGCACTTTAAATGGGTTAATTATACAGTATATGAATTATACATCTTTTTAAGAAGATTTTATTTATTTATTTGAGAGAGAGAACACAAGCAGGGGGAAGCAGCAGAGGGAGAGGGAGAAGCAGGCTCCCTGCTGAGCAAGGAGCCCTATGGGGAACTTGATCATGACCTGAGCTGAAGGCAGACTCTTAACCGACTGAGCCACCCAGGCGCCCTGAATTATATCTCAATAAAGCTATGGTGTATTTTAAAAAGGAGAGGGATAAATTCAACCCATCTCAGCCCCCCAAATAGCCAAGATTGTTTTTAAAAGTAAAAATAAAGAAGGGATTTTACTGTCACAAGATAACCATACCAAGACATACTATAAGGCTGCGATAATTAAATAAGTGTGGTGTTGACTCCAGAGGAGGTGAAAACAAATCAGTAGAAAGTAACAGAGAGCTTCCCAGAAGCCAACTCACGCCTATGCTCGAATTTGGTACATGACAGACATAGCATCTTAGATCAACAGGGAAAGACTTCCTCCTCAGTAAATGATGTTGAGATCACGGGCTGTTCAATTGGAAAAGAGGTCAATCACCAGCTCAGACCATAAACAAAAACACATTTCAGAAGAGATGGATTCAATCCTTATATGTATAAAACTGAACTAAAAACAGAAGAAAATGGGGGCACCTGGGTGGCTCAGTGGGTTAAAGCCTCTGCCTTGAGCTCAGGTCATGATCTCAGGGTCCTGGAATCGAGCCCCACATCGGACTCTCTGCTCAGCGGGGAGCCTGCTTCCCCCTCTCTCTGCCTGCCTCTCTGCCTACTTGTGATCGATCACTCTCTCTGTGTCAAATAAATAATCTTAAAAAAAAAAACAACAGAAGAAAATGTAAAAGGATAGGTTTTTGGCCTTGGGGTAAGGTATTCCCCCAAAGGACCTCTCCCCCCCCAAAAAGAAACCCAAACCGCAAACACGGGCTTCCTTGCTACTGCGTCCCAGAATCGGGCGGATTCACCAGCGGGCCCAGGCTGTGTGCCCGGCTCCCGGCCGGCACACGTGTCCTCCAGCTGCAGGCTGACAGCTTGCACCTGTGGCCTCCGCCTTAGCACCGCTCTAGGGTCAGGGGCTACCTCACTTTATTACTTCTCCTTGCAGTGGGACCAAAACAGCTACAATTGTACTGACTTGCTATCTTCTAGTTCTACACGTCGGAAGTCCAACATAGGTCTCACGGGGCCAAAATCTAGGTGTCAGTAGAGCTGTGCCCCTTTCTAGAGACGAGTCTGGGGAGAATCCATTTCTTGGTCTTTTCCAGCCCTAGGAGGCCACCCGCTGCTGTGGTCTGAGTGTCCGTGCCTGCCCCCTCCCCAAAGTTCGCCTACTGAAATCCTCACCCTCAGACAGGATGGTTGTAGGAGGTGGGGCCTTTGGGAAGTGAGGAGGTCTTGAGAGTAGAGCCCTGATGAGTGGAATAAGTGTCTTATAAAAGAGAACCCCCCCCCCAGAGAGGGGCACCTGGCTGGCTCAGTAGGTGGAGCATGTGAATCTTGATCTTGGGGTTGTAAGTTCAAGCCCCAGGTTGGGTACAGAGATTACTTTAAAAAGTAAAAAGAGGGGCGCCTGGGTGGCCCAGTCGTTAAGCGTCTGCCTTCGGCTCAGGTCAGGATCCCAGGGTCCTGGGATCGAGCCCAGCATCGGGTTCATTGCTCAGCAGGAAGCCTGTTTCTCCCGCTACCATTCCCTCTGCTTGTGTTCCCTCTCTTGCTGTGTTTCTCTCTGTCAAATAAATAAAAAAAAAATCTAAAAAAAAAAAAAAAGTAAAAAGAAAAGAGGCCTCAGAGAGCTCTCTAATCCCTTTCACCAAGTGAGGACATAGTGTGAAAGCACTTAAAATCTTAAAAAAGGTGGGAATGGAAACTTGGGTGACTCAGTGGTTAAATGTATGCCTTGGGCTCAAGTCATGATCCCGGGGTCCATCTTCAAAGCTAGCGACAGCAGGCTGAGTCCTCGTACCACAGCTCTGCCCCACCCCCCTTCCATTTTTAAGAATTCCGGCGGTTAGATTGGAACCACCTGGACAATCAGGGCTCATCTCCCCATCTCCCTTAATCACATCTGCAAAAATCCCTTTTGCCAAGGTCAGGTAAAAATTCACAGGTTAGGACATGGACATCTTGGGGAGGGCTCATTATTTTGCTTAAGCTGGAGAAATACAATTAAAAAAAAAAATGAAATATTCTCCAAGTACAGAAATCGTACCCATAATGGTAGTAGAGAAAGAGAACACTTTTCTTATTGAATAAGCATTAAACCAGAATGTGATGTGCATCACAAGCAATGTACTAAGAGATTGCAAAGGCAGAAAGAAATCTCAACCGTTTGAAACAGCCAGACAGATAAAACCTATTACATGCACGTTCTGAAGATAAATGCCGGACTACTTCTTAAGGAAGAGTGCCTGACAGCACCATTAGTCACACACAGCTAATCCTAACTTTACTTTGTAATTGGCATGAACATCTGTGTGAGCTAACTGGCTTTCTCGAGATAAGAAATCAACTTCTCAGGGGTCCTTGGCTAGCTTCTTTGGTGGAGCATGTGACTCTTGATCTTGGGTTGAGTTCAAGCCCACATTGGGTATAGAGATTACTTATAAAATAAAATCTTTTTTTTTTTTAAAGGTGATCAACCAGACTTTATTATGGTAGAACAGGAGGGAATTCATGGATAAGCACTGCCTTAAATGTGCCATCATTGTATTTAGATGCAATAAGTTTATCTTTGAAAATACAAACCCCCTTTTCACTGCACATGGCAAATAGTTAACTGAAGTATTTGTACAATATTTAAAAAAATTCTTAAAAATTTTACCTATATGGTAGAATTTTTTAAAACAGGAAAAAAATCAAAATTATCAGCTAAGTGGACTCTCAGGAGAGTTGAAGTGTCGGGTTTGAGTTGAACAATTAAAATTTTTAAAACAAAATGTTTAAAATGTTTTTAAGGTACATTTTATAAATATGTACAAAATGTAGGTCTATTTGATGCTTTATTCACTCAGGCAAACTTTATACTGCATATCTAATCAGATATGCCATCATCTCTAAAAATGATAACCACCTACATTAAAAACAAAACCCTTAAAAGATCATCCATTGTATGAAAACAAAAAGGGAACCATTACAACTTAATGGAAAAAAATTTATTGGTAAAAAAATTTTTTTTTAATCTAATTCTAATGTGTACTGACTTGTATTTCAATAATTACAAAAAAGACCTAAAGGAAAAATTTAACAGTACTCTAGCAAGGTAAGGAATAAACCCCCCCCTTTTTAATCTTCTTTTTTGACAAGTAGGAACATGTAACAGAGTCCTGTCCACAAAAATGGCTATAGTACTGTGCTTTGAAAATAACCTGGCTGCATATAATTTTTAATACATCACGTGATGCTGTCGCCCTTAAGACTTCCAGCAGTAGCTATAGGTTCCAATCTGGCACTTCAGGTAATAAAGAAATGATGACCAAAAAGTGCTTTAAAAGTAAAAAGTAAAAACGCATCATATCTTCTGAGATTTCCTGAATCAGATTGTCAGATCAATGTCTTTAGCTTTAAAAAAATAAAAAAAAGAAAAGAAAAGAAAATCTGAAAAGAGTGCCATCCTATTATTCAAAGATTTACACTCAAATGATCTATCTATAAAATGGACTTGGCTGACATTGATTCTTTCACAAACTCATTTAAATATAAAACTTTACATTTTAGAAAGTATGAGTATTTGCAAGGATCTTTTTGACTCCATTATCCTCCAGTCTACTAGTCTATTGTGTGTTGCATTTTCTTCTAATTCAGAAATTTGAAAAGTTTAATACCATTTTCTTTTGAGATTACTTATAACATAAAATCTTAAAAAACCCCCAAAAACGGGGACACCTGAGTGGCTCATTCAGCTAAGCATCCGACTCTTGATTTTGGCTCAGGTCACGATATCAGGGCTGTGGGGGCGAGTCCTGTGTTGGGCTCTGCACTAGGCATGGAATCTGCTTAAGATTCTCTCTCTCTCTCGGGACGCCTGAGTGGCTCAGTCGTTAAGCGTCTGCCTTCAGCTCAGGTCATGATCCCAGGGGCCTGGGATCGAGCCCCGCATCGCGCTCCGTGCTCGGCGGGAAGCCTGCTTCTCCTGCTACCATTCCCTCTGCTTGTGTTCCCTCTCTCGCTGGGTTTCTCTCTGTCAAATAAATAAAATCTTAAAAAAAAAAATTCTCTCTCTCCCTCTCCCTCCACCCCCAAAAAACAAAGAAAAACATAAGAACCAATAAACAAAAAGCCAACTTCTCATATCTTTATGGCAGGAAGTAGTTTTGCAACTTGGAGCAAAGTGCCCACTAACGTTAGACTCCTACCCTCTCGCAGAAGCTAGGATATAGCTATCTCTCTAAATATTTTTTTAAAGATGCATTTATTTGAGAGAGAGGGAAAGAGAAAGTGCACTGGAACACACAAGAGCAGGAGAGGGAGGGGCAGAGGGAGAGGGAGAAAAGCCAACTCCCTGGTGAGCGCAGAGCCAGTCTTGGGGCTCAATCTCATGACCCTGAGATCATGACCTGAGCAGAAACCAAGAGTCAGATGCTTAACTGACTGAGCCACCCAGGTGCCCCAGGGATGCTATCTCTCTAGATGTTCACATCAAAGAGCTATTCCCAGGTCCTTGAGAAAGACACTCCTGAGTTACAAAGCTCACAAAAGGTCTATGTAGTCTTCAAAAGGATTTACATACATTTCAAAGAGATGAGAAAGTGCTTAAGATTACAAGTTTCTAAGTAAATGCTTTGAGAAAAGAAAAGGGAGAGAAACAATATGCCTTATTTTCGACAGGGAAAATTTAAGCCCCTTATTTTAAATGTATATTTGTCCTTATAATCTCCTCCCTGTGTTAATATAAATCACATTAAAAATTTTTTAATCATCGCCCTTTTTTTCCCTTTCTCTAGGGAAGTTGTAGCCATCTAAATCAAGCAAATGCAAAGAAAAACACAAAGCAAAGCAATCATCAAAAGCGTGATAGAGGGACACCTGGGTGGCTCAGCTGGTTAAGTGTCTACCTTCGGCTCAGGTCATGATCCCAGAGTCCTGGAATCAAGTCCCGCATCAGGCTCCCTGCTCAGAGGGGAGTCTGCTTCTCCCTCTCCCTACACCCCTCCCTCTGCTTGTGCTCCTGCTCTCTCTCTATCAAATAAGTAAACTCTTTAAAAAAAAGAATTTTCGGGGCACCTGGGTGGCTCAGTGGGTTAAGCCTCTGCCTTCGGCTCAGGTCATGATCTCAGGGTCCTGGGATCGAGTCCCATATCAGGCTCTCTGCTCAGCAGGGAGCCTGCTTCCCCCTCTCTCTCTGCCTGACTCTCTGTCTACTTGAGATCTCTTTCTCTCTGTCAAATAAATAATAAAATCTTAAAAAAAAAAAAAAAAAAGAATTTTCTTTTAAGGCCAATAAATTTTTGCTGAGGTCCATCGATTACATAAGCAACATCATATTTACATGATAATTTAGGCCCTTTGGTAAATGTTCCATTTTTCCAAATGATCTTTTTTCAGATTTGACATACAAAGATTCCCATGTCCATCATCTAGTGTCAAAGTCTTATTATTTTTTAAAAGATTTATTTATTTTAGAGAGACAGAGAGAGGGAGAGAGAGTTGGGGGGAGGGGCAGAGGGAGAGAATCTTCAAGCAGACCCCCAGCTGAGAGTGAAGTCCAATGTGGGCTTGTATCCTACAACCCATAAGACCATGACCTGAGCAGAAACCAAGAGTCAGATGCTTAACTGACTGAGCCACCCAGGAGCCCCTCAAGTCCTATGATGAGGCAGCAATTCAAGAGTATGGAGGGGACCTCTGGTGTTTACTGTGCGTGTCTGCAATTTCTTAAGTCTTGAGGATACATCAATCCCATGGGTCATTTTTCACACTGGTCTAAATCAGTACTTGGATTCTTGCAACAGTCAGCTGAATATACGTAACAGGCATTCATCTTTGCTTAACCATCTATGCTGGGACTGGAAAGAACTTACCTCCCAACATTAATCTCGTGATATCAGATCTGACTTCTGCAGTTTCTATCTCTAGATGCCAGCCTTCTGTTTGTTAATTCAATGTTTTTGCTTTCCTATTTTCTACATCAACCTTCCAATCAAACCAGTCAACAAAAGATATCGGTGTTAAATTTAGAGCTTGAGTGCACAGATGCACGGCAATGACTTTGAGTTTGTTATAGTCAAAAATTACCAGTAAAGATGGGCCCACCTGTACTGCGTTAATACTCAGAATGTTGGATTTGGAAACCCAGATCATGTCTACACCACGAGCCTGAGGTAGAGCTGTCCAGAATGCGTAGTTGTGGGAACCATTACTTGGAGCGCAGAAAGAAAAAGTAGTGTGATACTGCTTGTCTTCTTAGTAATTGGGATTCTTAAAGTAACTGTAATAACCACTTCCTTGTGTGGGACCCCGATGTAGCCTGTGAGAATAGGAATCAATTGACTAGACAATCTCTTTTCAGTAGAGTTCAGTATCAATATCCACTATTCTAGAAAGGTCCTTTGTGGGAACCACAGTGCTATCTTCCCTTGGTGCTGACTTCCTGTGGTGAAAGCCTGAATCCAGCTACTTAGCTGGGTTCTCTTTTATGTTGCTGACCATGTGGGTGACAGCAGCACTCGACACTGTACCTTTCAGCTAGGTGACAGCCTGTCTTTCTTCCGGAATACTGCGACATAGACAAAGCTTCCAAACTGATAGACGGAGTAGCTTTCTTCAGGCAGGTCCTTCCAGGTCCTATGGCCTTAAGTCTCCAGGCTTCTAAGAAAGAGAGAAGCCCTTTAAAATACTGAACATGATCCTGAGAAGCTTCAGTTAAATCAGGCACTGGAGGGGCACCTGGGAGGCTCAGTGGGTTAAAGCCTCTGCCTTCGGCTCAGGTCGTGATCTCAGGGTCCTGGGATCGAGCCCCGCATCGGCTCTCTGCTCAGCGGGGAGCCTGCTTCCCCCTCTCTCTCTGCCTGCCTCTCTGCCTACTTGTGATCTCTCTCTCTCTCTGTCAAATAAAATCTTAAAAAAAAAAAAAAAAAAAATCAGGCACCGGAGCTGGCCTCGGACCCAAATTCACAGACCTGCCAAACTAAGTTCCAAGGGAGAGAATCCCTGCTTGCTTACAGGGGTCACTTTAATTTTTACTAAGCCTCTAGGTCACTTTAACATGGTAGACTGCTGAATCTTAGCCAAGGAGTTTGATTCATTTGCTCTGCATATCCAGAGGACTGAGGTTTATAGGAACCTGCCAACATTGGCATAATTCCTGGGCAACAGCAAAAATAAAATGACTTCCTTTGTCCTAGTCAGTATGCTCCAGTACCCCAAAAGTGGGCATCGTGTGCAGTAAACAAGCCTTACAGCACTGTCTGAACACCAGCTTTTGAGGTGGGAAAAATTTCAAGTCATCTAAACATCATACATATCATAACGAGACAAAAATCTCTTACCTTCCGCAAGCATTAGTTAGTTCTATGAAATCCAACTGCCTCCCAGCTCCCAGTAAAACTGGTTAGGGAGATGCTCCAGTGCCCACCTTGGGAGTGGCCTGTAAAGAAATCTACTGATAAATAGTGCATCTCTTTAATATACTTTGGATAATTCCATCTTTTGGGTAGGCATAGTAAGAGTCAAGTGTCGGGGCGCCTGGGCAGCTCAGTCGGTTAGGCATCTGCCTTCCGCTCAGGTCATGATCCCCGGGTGGGGGGGGCCCCCCCCATCAAGTCCTGAATCTGTGCTCCCTGCTCAGCGGGAAGCCTGCTTCTCCCGCTCCCATTCCCTCTGCTTGTGTTCCCTCTCTCGCTGGGTTTCTCGCTGTCAAATAAATAAAAATCTTTAAAAAAAAAAATACTGTCTGGTAATTCCCATACCCCAGTCAAATTTGGCTTCTGTTTCAATCCCTTGGCCCCTTTCCTTTGGTGAAACACATTATTTATTTTTCACTTTTTTTTTTTTTTTTTAACGACAGAAGTTTCTTGCTGTAAGGAGAAGAGGGCTTGTAAACTTGGAGTTTGCCACGGCAGCTGTAGCCGGCAGGACGAACTGGTAGGGGCTGAGCGTTTCAACGTAAAGCCACTAACGAATCAGCTCCCAGTTTTCCAGGAGGTACTCTGTCCATAAGCAATCTTTTTAGCTTAATAAAGGAAAAATCCTCTAGTGTTTTCTAAGTTGTGTTGTTGCATGACCAGCTCCCAAACAAAAATTACTTAGCAGTTGATTTTGTACATTAGTCTGAAGTCCAGAACTAGGAACTGCAGCTGTAGGAACTGCTAGTAATTCGTCTGCTTGCACGGGTTTGATTCCAGATAAAACATGAGCCTCCCAGGCCGCACGGCACGTCGTCAGAGCACAGGAGACGGACCTGACGCCGGCCACATCTAGGCAGGGCACGTTAGCCGTGGGTAAATATTATTACATCTGCATTTTTTTTTAAGATTTTATTTATTTGACAGAAAAGAGAGAGATCACAAGTAGGCAGAGAGGCAGGCGGGGGGGGGGGGAAGCAGGCTCCCCGCTGAGCAGAGAGCCCGATGCGGGGCCCAATCCCAGGACCCTGAGATCATGACCTGAGCCGAAGGCAGAGGCTTTAACCCGCTGAGCCACCCAGGCGCCCCTACATCTGCATTTTGAACAAGAACATCATATAAATCAAGTCAGAGTTTTCAAAATTTGGGCTCCCCAACGCTGGGAGAGAGGATATTATCAATTTCAGTTGTCCAAAGCCTCTTTGGATTCTAGAAACCAAACCAGAAGGTCTGGAAGATTGTCAAGCCTTTGCTTCATCAGAGGTTGTATCTCCCTGTCTACCTTGTCACTCCCTATGGCCACGACGACAGAGGCCCTCAATCCTCCACCTCGGGTAAGAGATACTTCAATTTGTCTAGTGAGGCCTTATGCCCCTCGTAAAGCAAGAAAGTATAACCAAGCCAAAGCATCAATCAGTTTTACATTGCTCTCTGGTTTCCGAGGCTGCCAGCAGACCATCTACATTTTGAAAATTATAGATCCCTCTAGTGGAACAAATTTCTCCAAGTTTTCCTGTAAATGATTAGAAAAAACAACAGGGGAGTCACAAAACCCTCAAGGAATTCTTTGTCATAAATGCTGGACCCCCTCTAAGCAAAGGCAAACGAGGTTTTGGATTCTTGTGCTGCTGGAACAGGAAGAGGGAGGGAAGAAATTAATGAATATTTTCATTAATATATATTATATATTTCATTATATTTTCATTAATATATATATTTATATTTAAAGAAATATATATGTTTAATGAAAATTCAATAAGCAGAAGTCAGAGGCAGATGTAGTTGGCTGTATCCCCCTCAAAATTCATATGTTGAAACGTAACCCCCAATGAAAGGGAATTTGGAGGTGGAGCCTTAGGGAGGTGAGGAGCTCATGAAGGTGGAGCCCTCATGAGTGGGGTTAGTGCCCTTATAAGAGAAGCCCAAGAGAGCCCCCTCACCCCTTCTGTCATGTGAAGTTGCTGTGAGGAGACGGCTTGGCTGTCTATGAACCAGGAAGCGGGTTCACAGACAGGGAATCAATCTGCTGTCACCTTGATCATGGATCTCTTGGCCTCCGGAACCATGTGGGATAAATGTTTAGTTTATAAGCCCCCTCCAGTCTCTGATGTTTCGTTCCAGCAGCCCAGACAGACTAAGACAGAAGTCAACTGCCCCAATGGGAAAGTCACAACCCCTTTCCTACTGTGATAAGAAAGGCCCTACGGGGGGCGCCTGGGTGGCTCGGTGGGTTAAAGCCTCTGCTTTCAGCTTAAGTCATGATCTCAGGGTCCTGGGATCGAGTCCCACATCAGACTCTCTGCTCAGCAAGGAGCCTGCTTCCCCCTCTCTGCCTGCTTGTGATCTCTCTGTGTCAAATAAATAAAATCTTAAAAAAAAAAAATGAAAGGCCCTACAGAAGCCCCTGAAATCCTGCCCACCCCACAAAAAAGTCCTCCAGTGACCAAGACAGTAAATAAAAAATAACATCACATCCCTGGACAGGGGTGCCGGGGATGGCAAAAATTAGTGTCACCCTCAGAACATTAAATGTTGCGAGAGTCACGGTCCCCCACCATATCCCCATTTAGTCTGGCTGGATGTAGTATCTTTACTGGAGCAGATTAACACAACCTCTGGCAGGCGGCAGGTGGCTACAGATTTGGGAAAATAAATCCTTTCATGCCCATCTGGAAGAAAAATCAGCAACATTTTGCATTCTCATGGAAGAGACCCCGAAACAGATTCACAGTCTCACCCCAGGGCTGTGTTATTTCTCCTGCTCTCTCTCCTAATATAGCACCGAGGTACCTAAACCATCTGGCTATTTCATAGATCATCCTATGGGTCCATCACATTGATGGTCTATTAATTAGATCTGAGGAGTGAAAAGCAAAAGTAGCCCGGATGGTCTAGGACATATGCACTCTAGAGAGGCAGAGATAAACCTTACAAAGATGCACTGATGGGTCCCATGAGTGAGGGCTTTAGAGATCTAGGGTCTAGGAAAGGCCGGGACATTTGCTCAGACATGATTTGGAACTTTGAAACTCTTCCCTCTAAGGGTGTAAAAGTGGACCTCTTCGGGTCTGAAAGCACCGTGTTCCAACATGGGGAATACTGCACTGCTCCATTTACCGGATGAACTACAAGGCTACTAGTTTCGAATGAGGCCCTGTGCAAGAAAGGGCTCTCTAGCCAGTTCAAGCCGTAGTAAATGCAAATCTACCATTTGGGTCAGATGATCCAGAAAGTTCCGTAATACTAGAGGTATCTGGTGGGTTTGGTTTTTTAACATATAGTTATGGTTTGGGTTTTTTTTTTTTTTTTAATCTCCACACCCAACAGGGGGATTGAACCCAAAAGTCACATGCTCTTCCGACTGAGCCAGTCAGGCACCCCAAAATGTATCTGTGGTTAAAAAAAAAAAAAAGTGCTGGGACACCTGGGTGGCAGTCAGTTGGGCAACTAACTCTTGGTTTCAGCTTGGGTCCTGATCTCGGCTCAGAGTCATGGTATCGAGCCCCAAATCAGGCTCCATGCTCAGCACAGAATCTGCTTGGGATTCCTTCTCTCTCTCCCTTTGTCCCTCCCCCTGCTTGCATGTGCTTGCTTGCTCGCTCACTCTCTCTCCTAAAGAAATAAGTAAATCTTAAAGAAAAAAGTGCTGACAAGCCCAAAATGGAGCAACACGGGGCAGACCCTTAGGGTTCTGGAGCAAGAACATGCCAGTTCTCTGGAAGCACAGAACTATCCTTTGAAGAGGAGCTCCTGACATGCTATGGGCCGTGGGAGAGATTTGAGCATTGACCTTGGGCCATCAGGTGACATCCCATTCCCAGAAGTGTCCAGCATGAGCTGGGTTCGGTCAGAGCTACCCAGTCAGAAGGCTGCACAGGCCCAGCAGCAGTCCACTGTAAGATAAAGTGGTCCATGCCACAGGGTGAGGTCCTGGTGGGCCCAGGGAGCACGAGTAAGCTGCAGGAACGGACGGTCCAGACGCGTAAGTTGACCACCACAGCTGCGCCGGTACCTCTCCTTCAGCTCACACCTCTGGGTGCACGGAAGGGGAGCACCCCTCACGACCGCCTGACATAAGAGGAAAGAACTCCCACCTGGCTCACAGATAGGTCAGCTCAGTTGGGGTTCAGTCTGAAAATGTGCAGCTGCTTCCCTCTGGCCACACTCAAGGATTTCTACGAAAGACACGGGGAGAGCATTTATTTGGTGGTACTCTTGGTCATCCACTCTGTGTGGAAGAACTGTCCCGGCATGATGACACGTGTTGGTTCATGGGCGTGGTCTGGTTGGCTGGTCAGGGGCGTGGAATGGAAAGATGGAAAGACTGGGGTCAGGGAGGGCTGAGGAAGGGGCCCGTGGGTGGACTCCGGGGCACCTGAAGGCTTTTGTCTTTTCACGTTGACACCTACCAGAGAAGCAGCAGCACTAAATGACCAAGGAGACAGGATGGACTGGCCAGGTGATATGAGCCACAGTGACAGAGATGGAGGCTACGCATGGGCCCAGTAGCATGGTATTCCTCTTGCCAAGGTGGATCGACATATTGTTGTGGCCAAATATCGGACCTTCCAGCAACAGAGACCAGCACTAAATCCCCAATATGGCACCATCCCGTGAGGACAGCAACCAGACTTGGGGTCAAAATTATTTTATCTTGACCCCTTCCCTTTGGAAAGGTCAGTGGTTCATTCTGGCAGAGACTGACACTTATGTCAGGTGTGGATTTGCCTTAACTGCCCACAAGGAAGGCCTCAGCCAGCACCACTACCTACAGGCTCATGGAACATCTGATCTGTCAACAGATACCGGATTCCTAGTCCCGAACTCACAACTCAGCACGTCCCTCCTCCACCCAGAGAGGAAACAAAGTGAAGGACACAGACAAATGTTACCTTAATAAATGTCCCTCTACCTGAAAACTGGGGGAATAAGGAATCTTCCCCTTGTCTTGGGGTGGGTCCTCCAGAAGCAGATGCTGAGATAAGAATTCATGTACATGGAATTTCTTTGATCGATTGTGTTTTTTTTTTAGAGAAAGCACAGGGGAGAGGGGCAGGAGGAGGGGGACAGAGAGAATCTCAAGCCGACTCCCCACTGAGCACAGAGCCCAACACGGGACTCGATCTCACAACCCTAGATCATGCCCTGAGCCAAAGTGAGACACCAACTGAGCCACCCAGGTGCCCCCATATACATGCAATTAACTTGAAGTGTTCCCAGGAGAACCTGACAAGAGAATGGAGGAAGCTTAATGGGAAACAAGCAGCAGCTAACGAAGTGTATAATTTCTGGCAACATCCCTGTGGAGGACGGCTTCAGCATGGTCCACCAGGGGGACTCTGCCAAAAAAGTTTGCCTCGGAGTTTGTCCCTACTTGAGGCAAAGGAACCAAACTTTCCTACTCCCACATCGGTCAGTCATTGGGTGAAGACGGTCTGTGGCTGGCGGGTGAGGAGGAACAGGCTTGTGTAAGGGCGAATGTCGACTCATATAGGCATCACCAGCTCGCCGCGTGTGTGAGCAAAGCAGCTGGGGGTATTCTCTAGACCTTCTGGGGAGGAATTGGCCCTAAAGCTCTTTGGGGCTGATGGCAGGATTCAGTTCCTTCCTGTCCTTGGCTGTCAGCCTAGGGCTGCTCTCAGCGTCTAGAGGCTACCTTTATTCCTTGACATGCAGTCTCCCTTCCATTTGCAAGCAAGCAAGCAAGAACACACAAAATCTTTCTCATGCTCTGACCTCTGACTTCCTCTTTTGCTACCAGCCAGTCAATCTCTACCTTTTTCTTTCTTTCTTTTTTTTTTTTTTTACAATCTCTGCTTTTAAAGAGCTCATGTGATTATACTGGGCCTACCTATATAATCCCTTTTGATTAAATCAAGTCGACTGATTAGTAACCTTAAATATATCCGCAAAATCCCTTTTACTTTTATTTTGGTAATTTCTGTACCCAACCAATGATGGGGCTCGAACTCACAACCCCAAGATCCAGAGGCACATGTTCTCCCGACTGAGCCCGCCAGGTGCCCCTCCCTTCTACCTCAGAGCACAACACAGTCATGACTAGGACACATATTCACAGCCCTGGGGATTTGAGAGAGAAATCTGGGGAACCACTTTGGAATCCTGCTTAACAGAGACACAAAAAGTAGGAAACCTGAATAGACCTAGATCTACTCAAGAAATTAAATCTAAAACAACAAAAGACAAATTAATAAACAAAAAGCAGAATCAGACCTCTAAACACAGAGAACAAACTGATGGTTGCCAGAGGGGAGGAGCATGGGAGGCTGGGCAAAATGGGTGAAGGGGCCAGGGAGGTACAGGCTTCCAGTATGGAATGAATACGTCGCAGGAATAAGAGGCATCACATGAGGAAAATGGTCAGTGACACTGTAATAGGGGCGCCTGGGTGGCTCAGTCGTTAAGCCTCTGCCTTCAGCTCAGGTCATGATCCCAGGGTCCTGGGATGGAGCCCCACATCAGGCTCCCTGCTCAGCGGGGAGCCTGCTTCTCCCTCTGCCACACCCCCTGCTTGGGTTCCCTCTCTCGCCGTGTTTGTCAAAGACATAAAATCTTTAAAAAAAAAAAAAAGAAAGAAACTTTCCTTTAAAAAAAAAAATGACATTGGGTGCCTGGGTGGCTCAGTGGGTTAAAGCCTCTGCCAGGTCATGATCTCAGAATCTTGGGATCGAGCCCCACATCGTGCTCTCTGCTCACCAGGGGGCCTGCTACCCCACCCCCCCCACCCCCCCCCTGCCGGCCTGCCTACTTGTGATCTCTGTCAAATAAAAAAATAAAGTCTTTAAAAAAAATGACACTGTAATAGCAATATCTATGCTTGAGGTAAACAGGGCATAATGTATAAACTTGTCCAATCACTAAGTTGTACACCTGAAACCAATGTAACATTGTGTGTCAACTATACTCAAATATCATTTAAAAAACAACTTTAAAAACTTTAAAAAACAAATTTGCAATAAAAAAAAAATCTTCCCACAGACAGAATTCCAGGCCCAGATTTCATTAGTGAACTCTATCAGACATTTAAAGACAATGCCAAACCTAAACACATCTTTTTGGGAAACAGAGAAGGAAACATTTTCTAATTAATTTTATGAGGCCAGTATTACCCTTCATACCAATTATCGACTTACTGCCTCTCAGCTCCAAATTCACATCTTCCTTGCTCTATGCAAATGAATCTGGGGCGCCTGGGTGGCTCCGTGGGTTAAAGCCTCTGCCTTCGGCTCAGGTCATGATCTCAGGGTCCTGGGATCGAGCCCCGCATCGGGCTCTCTGCTCAGCAGGAAGCCTGCTTCCTCTGCCCCGCCACCCCCCACCCCCGCCTGCCTCTCTGCCTGCTTGTGATCTCTCTCTCTTTCTGCCAAATAAATAAATAATCTTAAAAAAAGAAAAGAAAAGAAAAAAGAAAAGAAGTGTCGGATTCTTGATTTCCGCTCAGGTCTGAGACCAAGCCCCAGGGTGGGTTCCGCGCTCAGCAGGGAGCTTCAGGATTCTCTCTCCCTCTCCTTTGTCCCTCTTCCTGCTCACACACGCTCCTTCTCGCTCTCTCAAATAAGTAAGTCTTTAAGAAAATAAATCTCAACCCTTTAAATATGTTCCCTTTGCCAGCTGGTAACAGTACATAAAAGGAAAACTTGTTTCCCATCTCCTAATACTTTCAATTCCTCTGGCCACCAAATGCGGGGTTTTTTTCCCTCTTGCAACAGCTGGGTGGCCTGCAATTCAATGCCATCTACCTGTAACGCATCCGCAAGGGCTTGGTCCCACAACACTGCCTCACTGAAGATGCCAGTGACAAGTCTGGGCCTCCTATACTTGTCTATAAACTAGAGATTCCTCCCGTCCCTTCCCCGGGTTCGATACTTTTCTAGAACAGCTCACAGAACTCAGGAAAAAAGCTGTACTCACGATTAACTATTATACAGGACACAACTCAGGAACAGCCCAACTGAAGAGATGCATAGGGCAAGGTCTGGGGGAGGAACTGGGGGCACCCGTGCCCCCTCCAGCAGGGGATACCACCTTCCCAGCAGGGTGTTCGCCCACCGGGAGGCTCTCCAAATCCCCTTGGTTACGTGTTTTGGCGAAGGTTTTGTTTCGTAGGCACGACTGATTAAATCACCAGCCACTGGTGCTCTTGCTCAGCTCAACCCCCACTCCTCTCCCTTCCCAGGTCAGGGAGGTGGGGCTGAAAGTTCTCGCCCTCTCTAACCACGTGGTCAGTTCCTCTGGCAACCAGCCCCTATCCTTAGGGACTTTCCAAAAGTAAATTTAATTAACATAAACCCGGGTGTGGCTGAAAGGGGCTAGTTAGGAACAAACAAAAGACATTCTTTTCACCTTTATCACTCTAGAGCTGTTTCAGGAACTGGGGACAAAACCCAAACAGAACAAAAGATGCACCTTTAACCTTTGTCCCTCCAGAGCTGAGGATGAAAACCAAAACGTTTATTTTCTTAAATCTATCACTAGAGCACGTTAGGCTTTATCAGTAAAGGGCATCCAAGAGAAGCTGCGGAGAGAAATAGGGCTTTGCTTCTGGGTTCAGGCGCCGCTGGTACGACAGGCTGCTTCGGTGGGTGGGCAACTCCTCCAGGCCTTGCTCCTGCCCCTGTCCCTGCCCAAGCCTCAGGCAACTTCCCCGGGCCTCCCAGCCCGTATTATAGCCCAGTACCTCTGGTGAGACCTCCCCCCTACCCCACCAGGAACAACCTTCTCAGCTACCCTAGAAAATAGCTCTAGTTAAGTTCTGCAGGTAGGGGAGAGCGACCTTCTCTAACCACAGCCGCGGCTCTCCAACCATGTCTAGATCTCAGCCCTGGGCTGCTGGCAGGACCCTTCCTTGGGTCTATCACTACCCTTGGCTGGGGTGAGGGGTGTCTCCCCGAGTACACCATACTGGCCTTCTTAGTGACTATTATATGCATTACATGTTGTTATTTCTGTCATCCTAGTATTCTATCTGGTATTCTTTTATTCTTAAGAGTTCTCTTTACTGGGGCGCCTGGGTGGCTCCGTCAGTTAAGTGTCTGCCTTCTGCTCAGGTCATGATCCCGGGGTCCTGGGATTGAACCCTGTGTTGGGGAGCACCACTTCTCTCCCTCTACCTGGTCCTCCACCTGCTTGTGCCCTCTGTCAAATAAAAACTTAAAAAAAAAAAAAAAAACAGCTTTCTTTACCTAGTAATCCTTCATCTTCCCCACGCATATTAAATCTTTTTTTATAAAGATTTTATTTATTGATTTGACAGAGAGAGATCACAAGTAGGCAGAGAGGAAGGCAGAGAGAGGGAGAAGCAGGCTGCCTGCTGAGCAGAGAGCCCAATGTGGGGCTCGATCCCAGGACCCTGAGATCATGACCCGAGCCGAAGGCAGAGGCCTCAACCCACTGAGCCACCCAGGTGCCCCTAAATCTTTATTTCAAACCTTCACCATTCAAATGACTGTGTGGTTTCTCTTCTGAAACTGGACCCAAACAAATACTGAGTTGACCAAGAGACAGACCCTGGAGAGACAACTGGAGATGAACTCACAAAAACAGGATCTGAGGATCGGCTTGTTTGCACCTTTGGGCACGGAGGAGCATCACAATGAATCAGGAAGTGCTAACCAAAGGGCCTGCTTTGAGAGCCCAAAAGCTCGCTGCCCTTAACCCTTATACCAGTAAGGTGACCATAAAAAAGACTGCAGTGTTAGGTGGTTTGAGTTCACCTGAATGCTTACAAAGAAAAAAAGTGACAAGCTCAAGTCCATTAACTGTCTGCTCCAATCACAGTCGAGACTCAAAGAGCTTCCATGACTTATCTCTTGTAGTCACAGGGCTGACAATCCTGAACATCAACTGTACAGGGTGCCGAATAACGACAGTAGACTACAGGCTCATCAAGGTTCTCATATGAAAGGGCAGGGACTGATAAGGAATGAGACCCTGCTGGACACTTCTGTACTGACCCAGATGAAACGCTCGTCACTCTGAATCTCCCCTACCAGCTGAAGCAGATTGCCCTGCAATGCTTAGAAATAAGCCTTCCTCTGCTTAAGAACCCCGAGATAATCGCACATGGGGCACACTCCTTGAAAGAGGGTGCTATTCTCCTTCGGATCCACCACAACCACTCCATCTATGGCCAAATCTCAGCATGCTCCAGAAGCCAGATGTATTGGCAACATGGCTAAACCTTCAAAACAAAATTATACAGGACACAACTCAGGAACAGCCTGTTCAATCTGAAACCCCCACTACCCCCTTCCCCCTTTTTTTTTTTACTTAAACATTTTTATGATAATTTAGATGGAAGTTGTTTGTCAGTTAATGTTGGTTGCAATCCTTCAAACTGTTCACATCTTCACATCTGCTTTATAACATTCACTATACTAACCCTTCTTCAGGTTGGGCCAGGGGGTGGTGACAGTTTATGTCCTCAAGATAAAGTCTTAGTGAAAAATGAATAAATGTTCTTTAGTTAAAAAAAAGTTACAGTTTTAACTTTTGATGTTATGATGAGAAGTTACAAGAAACAGGAGATATTTAACATGATATAGCATTTCAGTAGATTAAAAATACGTGCATATAAAATAACATACATTAAATGCATTAGAATGGTTGCACTGGGGGGGCGGGGGGGCGATGGGGCTGGGTGGCTCATTCGGTTGAGCTTGTCTTTGGCTCGGGTCATGATCTAGGGGTCCTGGGAATGAGTCCCATGTCAGGCTCCCTGCCCAGCGGGGAGTCTTGCTTCTCCCTCTCTCCATCTTTCCCCATGCTCCTGCTCTCTTTGAAAAGGGAAAAAGGAAAAAAAAAAGAATGGTTGCCACTGGGGTGGGGAAAATGGTAAATGGGAGTGAGAATTAAAAATGTGAAAATGAGGGGCGCCTGGGTGGCTCAGTGGGTTAAAGCCTCTGCCTTCGGCGCAGGTCATGGTCCCGGGGTTCTGGGATCAAGCCCCGCATCGGGCTCTCTGCTCGGCGGGGAGCCAGCTTCTCCTCTCTCTGCCTGCCTCTCTGCCTACTTGTGATCTTGCTCTGTCAAATAAATAAATAAAATTAAAAAAAACAAAACAAAAACATTAAAAAAAAAAAAATGTGAAAATGAGGGGCGCCTGGGTGGCTCAGTCATTAAGCATCTGCCTTCTGCTCAGGTCATGATCCCAGGGTTCTGGGATCGAGCCCCGCCATAGGGCTCCCTGCGCAGCGGGGAGCCTGCTTCTCCCGCTACCATTCCCTCTGCTTGTGTTCCCTCTCTCGCTGGGTTTCTCTCTGTCAAATAAATAAAATCTTTAAAAAAAAAAAAAAAGTGAAAATGAAATGAGAAGGGCCCTGTATGGATTAATCACCATAATTACCAAAAAAAAAAACTGAGGACTATGACTCAGGGGAAAAAAAAAGGAAGAACCCTGGCTTATAATAGGGACTTCCAGTCCTCGACAGGATTCTAACATAAGGTGCTGGGCTCCTTCCCCCAATTCCAGCCCTGAAGATGACACACAAGAGGAAAAGGGACAGATGATGAAATCTACTTAGGCGGCATTTACCACGTGCCAGGCACTATGAACTCATTTAACCCTCCTGCTCTGAGATGGCCCATGCTAGGAGACAGATACTCTTCTCCCCATTTAACAGGCGAGAAACAAGAGGTTAAGTAAATCGCCTTAGGTCACACACCTGGTAATGCTGGAGGTTGAATCTGAACTCAAGGTATTTGTCTAGATAAAACAAGAACACCTACAGACTAGACAAGGTGAGCCCAGGGCAGGGATGGAGGTCAGGAGAGAGTGGCCTAAACTGGAAGAGGCCAGAGAAATTTCTAACTGTGCCCCCTTCCCCCCCCCCCCACTACTCTGGAGCGAGCCTCCCCCACCTCTCACCACGTTAGGACAAAGAACAGCAGGGCCAAGCCGGCAGACGGGGGTCACCAAGGCAGCACTGAAGCCACTGCAGTGGGGAGCACAGTGAATGTGGGAGCACACGGGCCCTCCGCTCCCACCACAATCACCCAGCACACACCCACACACACACAGTGAAACCCCAAGCTCACTTCCTAAACCAGCAATACATCCTACACCCTCCAAGGCAGCAATGTGGCCAAGGTTTCCTTGAGGAATCGGACTAGTGCGAGAGGAAAAACCCAAAGTCACTGGTATCAGGGGAACAAACAGCCCCCACGGTGAAGCTCAGAGCTTACAAACAAGTTCATCTATTAGAACCATGAGCACAGAACCAAAAATTTCCACTTAAGCAAGCCTCTAAACATGGAAGATGGAAATCTCAAGTAAAATAAAAACCCAGCAACAATAACTTTGAGGAAAAAACATTCCACAGAAAGATAACTTTCAAAAAATTACTATCTTTAGACAGCTTAAAATACAGAGCTACAATAATCAAGTTCAGACACGTATAGTAGCGGTTCCTACAAAGACATGGAGGTAGTAATTCAATGAAGAGTGGTCTTTTCAACACATACTAGAATGGATATCCTTATTAAAAAAAATTTCAGGGATGCTTGGGTGGCTCAGTTGGTTAAGCGGCTGCCTTCAGCTCGGGTCATGATCCCAGGGTCCTGGGATTGAGTCCCACATCGGGCTCCTTGCTCAGCAGGGAGCCTGCTTTACCCTCTGCCTGCCTCTCTGCCTGTTTGTGTTCTGACAAATAAATATTTAAAAAAAAAAAATTTCATCTCTTACCAAAAAAAAAAAAAAAAAATCAATTCAAAATGAATTACAAACCTAACAAAGTTAAAACTACCAGACTTGTAATACATATACCAATGTTAATCTCTTATTTTGACAAATACACTGTAAGGTTAAAATTAGGGCAAACTGGGTGTAGGATATATAGCTTTATGCTATCTTTGCAACTTTTCTGTAAATTTAAAATCATCCCAAAATAAGTTTTTTTTTTAAGTGCTCAGCATTAGTCATCAGGGAAATGCAAGCTAAAATCTCAATGTGAACCACCCCACCCACCCACTAAAGTGGGTAAAATGAAACAGATCTACAGCAGCTAATGTTGGAAAGCAACCTGAACACTCATAAATTGCTAGGAGGACATAAAATGGTACACTCTTGGAATACTATTCAGCAGTTTAAAAATTAAACATGTATAGTCTACCCTATTACCTCATCAATTCCACTCCAAATTTCATCCAAAAGAAATGAACTGTATGCCCAAGACTTGGACAATAGTCATAGCAATATTATTTGTAATAGCCCAAAACTGGAAACCCAGATGTCCATCAAAGAAGGCAGACGATATACTGTGAATTATACACTGGAATTCCCTGCACCAAAAAAGAATACAACCACATGGATCAATCTCAAAAACATGCCCAACACAGCTAGACACAAAAAGTACATCAATGTAAGATTTAACTCACATGAAGTCCTAAAATATGCAAGTCTACCCTGCAATAATAGAAACCAGGTCAATGTTGTTTCTCGGCCTGGGAGAAGAAGACACTGACTGGTTAGGGGCACACAGGAAGTTTTTGGAGGAAAATAGATAGCCAGCCGCCTCTTGATAAATGGGTTATCAACTTTTCCAAGACTGATCAAACTGAACACAAGATGGGTGTCAGTTCACTGTAAATAAATTGTATTTTTTAAAAAATAGAAATGCTACTCTTTCATCAGAGATATACAAATTTAAATAATGAGATACAAAGTACCCATCAGAATTGCTACATATAAAACCACCAAATACTGGGGAACCTGGGTGGCTCAGCCATTAGGCGTCTGCCTTCGGCTCAGGTCATGATCCCAGGCTCCCTGCTCGGCAGGAGTCTCCCACTCCCCCTGCTAGTGTTCCCTCTCTTGCTCTCTGTCAAATAAATTAAAAAAAAAAAAAAGCAGCAGCACCAAATAGTGTTAAGTGCCCAGAGCAACCTCAATTCCATGTGGGTGGCAAGTAAAATATTACAACTTTGGAAAAATGGCAACTTCCTATGAAATTAAGTATCTACCACATGACCCAGAAATTCCAAACTTGTGTTTTTATCTAATTACACAGACTTCCATATTAGAATATTCACAGCAACTTTATTCATAATAGGCAAGAGCTGGAAAAGGCCCAGGTCTCCATCAATAGGTAAACTGTACTATATGTTTATACTTGGCCACAAAAAGGAACCATGGATACACGTGTGGCAGAATCTTAAAAAGCATTTTGCCTTAAAGCCTTATGCAAGTCTCCACTTTCACGATTGCATTTAGATGCTCCTGAATAGGCAAGTGTCTTAAGAGTCACAATGTAGGGGGGCCTGGGTGGCCCAGTGGTTGGGCGTCTGCCTTCGGCTCAGGTCATGATCCTAGTGTCCTGGGATCGAACCCCACATCGGGCTCCCGGCTCATTGGGAAGCCTGCTTCTCCCTCTGCTACTCCCCGTGCTTGTGTTCCCTCTCACTGTGTCCGTCAAATAAATAAAATCTTTAAAAAAAAAAAAAGTCACAATACTTGGGCGACGGCAATATCCTGATAGTACGTATTCTGCCAAACTTCACAGTACACCAATTTAAGTTCAACATCCATCTTCACGATCCGCGAATATTGAGCTCACTGATAAGGTGTTCTTAGAGAAGCACACGTTGATGTGTGCAACTTAGTGGATGGGAAGAACTGCTTTTCTAGAACAATTGGTGCGGAGCTAAGAAATCTATAGGACAATACGTAGGGTGCTTTATTCTGCCATCCTGACGGACATTACTTCCCCATGTGACTACTTCTCAACCGGCTATATAACCCAAATACAAGTTGTAGGTGCAGATGAATTTAATGCATGTCATGGGGACCCATAAAATGGAGGCTGCCCAGTAGTATGGCCCAGGTCACAAATCTACACCTGTCAGATGAAAAACCTAACACACCAACCCATCCAACTCCGCTTCACCTTTTCTACAGGACCTCCTAGCCAACCAGTGCCTTTCTGCACCACCTCTCCCAACACTCTGAAACTCGTTCAGGCCCCAAACTCCCCCAGAAGCAGAGGCTCCACCAAGGATGCACACTCCAATCCAGGAGCTATCTTCCTTTGAATAAAGGACAAGGGTCACTAAACTTTTAGTTTTAACAGTGTACCAGGAGTCAGATGTACACAAAACAGCCGACAAAAGCACTCAAGGTTTTTATCAATGCAGAAGTGTGTTAATCATATGGCGCAGGTTAAGAGCATTGCTCAAGGCCCCAATTGGAACTCACTACCAAACTGGGCTAAAATGGACTGGTCTTCCCTTGGAAATGGACTCAACTTCCAAGAGTTGAGCAGAAGCACCAAGAGTACATCCTTGGCCTTTCAACTTCTAGTTCTTTGATGTAACTGCTCCCATTCACCCATGTAGGGATAAAGATGAAATGCAAACACCTCAATTACCCTGATACCCACCATCTGAAGCTCATTCCCCTCATAAGGCCTAGTCACAAAACACGCTACCTTGGGGACTATGTTCCATGGCAACTGCTCAAAAGTGCAGTTAAGTACGTGAGAAAGTTTGGGGGAGGGGAACATGTGGAGAGCGTATTGAAAAACCTTTAGTCCTTATTACAAAAAATAATAAAAACCCAGGGGCCACAAAAAAAAATGCATGTTAAGTTTTATTAAGTTTCAAATACAAAACATTCCAAAAAGAGAAAAGTGATCTATAATATCTAAGTTCTATATTCAACTACCAGTTAAACAAAACATTTCTTATCATTCTGTTTTACAACCAGTATAAAGCCGGAAGAATCAAGACAGATTCTTTTTTCCAACGGGGGACTAAGTCTGCTGGGTCAGTAAACTATTTGCCAAATAGCTGAATGGTCATTTAGGTATGCTTAATTTGAATTTAGGATTCATGTTTACCATGATTAATTCCTACGTTCTACCCTATTTTCAATTTATCTAAAAATCTCCAGAGCCAAGAAGTCATGAGCATAATCCAAAGTAGTTTACATTACAGGAGGACTGAAGAAGATAGCAACGTTAAGTGCAACAGCTACTTAAATTTGGTCAACACCCTCATCATGAACTGTGATTAGAAGAGCCTGTCCAATGAGGGTTACAATTTTTGGACTATTTCTCACAACTGCAAAGACCAAACATGACAGCACTGATTTTACTATGAAAAAAAATCTCAGAACTTTTTGTATACTTAGTTCTCCTAACCCAACAACTCAAATCCAGTCCCTTTGAGAACATTAGCTTTATTTACTATCGGCTTTAGTCTCCAAATGACTGGTCTGTTTCCAAGACAGGTGGTGGGGTAAAGCAGGCTTACAAACGGTACACTTAAAAAAAGCCAAGTGGCCCAATTTTGTTTCCAGTTTTTCAAGTGTGCTTTCCATCATTTCAGCTATGATTCCAGGTACTTTAGTTTCCAGACGCTACTCCTCTGTTTTCTGACTGAACCCCACTTCTGGATAAACTAAACCAAATGTTGCACTGGCTGAAAAATCAGTTTACTGGATAAAGAGTTACCACTTGTGCCTTTCATTTTTCTACTTCACTTTCTGGCAGTCAGCAATAATTAGGGAAGTTCTAAATCGCAGAGTTGTCCCCTAGGACTAACAAAATGAAAGCCAAAGCTGTAAAATCCACATAAAGAACCACAAGAACTTACTACCTCCACTTACCAATTTCCTTAACTGCTCCCCTTTATCTGGCCAATTATTTTTTTTTTTAATTAACTACCACTCCCTAGTTAAGTGCTAACCAACACTGATGCCTTCCTTCCTTCCTTCCTCAGATCCACAGGAACCCTCCAAGGCAAAAATCTGTTGCCTGCACCAAACCAATTCTGATGAGTACTGCTTATGCAACTGTTGTGCCTTATCGACAATCAGCATTCTTCTGCTTCAACAACTCTGTAAAATGAAAAGCATGTGATCAGATCACAAGGTCCTCTTTTATACTGGAAATTACTCCCCCCTCTTACCCATTCTTTAAATACATACTTCTTTACTGCTTTAACTGGCAATGAAAACATTTGCTTTAAATTGCAAGCTCTAAAATGCAACCAAAAATACTCATCACAAATTCCTGTTACCACTTTGGTAATATTGAGTATGACTAGGTCATCGTTACACCAGGGACACTTGCTACTCCAAGTGGGAGCTGAGAGCCGTGGCATCTCTTCTCCCTTTAGTCAATCTGTACTGTGGCTGAGGAAGCACCATTAGTAAAAAGGGAATCCTCGTACAAAAATGCACAGGAGCAAGTTTAAACCTCATGCAAGTCAAGTCTGTTCCCATACCAAGACACAAAGCCTACAGCTCCAATCGACCACTGCTTATGGGGACTAGATTAGCAAGCTTTATACATTCAAAAATTAACTAGGAAGGAGCTTAAGAGGAATCAAACTTCCAGTTACAGTATAAGTGATTTCGCTGGAATGTGCAGAATATAGGAAAAAGCGCTAGTACTGCATGACTGAGCCGCTAATGGGAATATACCTGTTTAAGGTAACTCGGCCCTACATTCTAATGGGTAAGTTAACCTACCAGGTGTTCTACATCACAGCACTTCTTCCTCCTAATCCACAAGTTAGATCCTAAGCCCCTTCGCAAAGAACTTACAAATACCACAGGTATGCAAAGTGGAAAAGCTGTTACTACTTACACCTATAAAGGCCAGTTTTTGAAACTTACCTTAGCATTTGATTTCTCTTGCTGCCAGCTTTATCTAGTGTGAATAAATCAGCACTCCAACCTTAATGACCAAAATCCTCAACCTGTAAAAATTAAACATTTAACTAGTTATCGATCTTAAAGGAAAATCTTCAAAACTTGCCTACAACTGCTCTTTTCCAGAAAGAAAAGGCAAGTTCAGACTTGCAGCTTAGTGTTATTTCATGTTCTACTAATTCTCAAAGTGGTGGTAGATTCACTGGCTTGGGATGGACTGGAATGGCTTAAAATGGTTAAGTCGCATGGCTTATGGATTCTCATTCTGTTCCAATGGTGCACTGCCATGTTAAATCCATAAGTTGAACGGACAAAACTTATTTGAAGGAATAAGTGCAGTGTAAGGATTTTAGTTGGAGGTCTTCAAGTTTACTATATTCAAGAGCATCTTTTTCAACTTCATGGCTGGACCTGGGTCATGCTGCCTCAGGTTTTGCTTTTTAAAGACCACTTGCAATAGATTTTCTCCATACAGTGTAGTTCCATAGAACTAAAAACAAGTCAGGCATCCAACTAAATGTCAAGTTTGCAATGGCTTACAGGGGCAGAGATTGGGACCCCAAACTTAAGCCATTTCCTATATTGACTAAAAGGCTATTTTGAAAAATGTTAAAACGTATGAAGCATGTTTAAAGGTCTTCATCAAAAATACTTTAAAAAAGGAAAAAAAAAAAAAAGACACCCCCTCCCAAGCCCCAGATCGCCATTGGTAAACAACAGCTGTTATTAAGGCCTTTAACTGTCATACATGCTTTTTAAAAAAAAAAAAAAAAAATCCATGTGTTGAATTTGGAGAACTTCTAATATGCTATCGAACACTTTGCTTTTCCAAAAGTTTTTTTTTAATCTAGAAAGCATTTCCATTGCCATGAGGTACAGTATGTCTCACTGTACTATGAGGAAGGTAAGTGTTCAATCTCGACTTAGACGGAAAAACTAGTTTGCTTTGCTTACCATCTTTGCTGTTTCACAGGCATTTGATGCTTTAAATCTGATGTGGAATGCTGATAGATTCACTTTTTAGAAGTCATAAGCCTTTGAGAAGTTGGAGATAACTTCATTGCTTATCTATTTTCTCCTTTGCAATCAAGCTGTTCCTTAAAAGTGAGACACTACAGAGTTGCAAAAATTTGAAACAGTAAGAGCAAGCACCGTTTGCAGCTTCATGGTTGGTTTTGGCCAAACTTTTTATTTAGTATTCTGTAGTTGCTTAACACACACTTAAATGGTCTTATTGGGGGAGGGGAAAGGGGAGGTTCTTGTAGATTCCCAAGGAAATGTCAGAAAGGCAAAATATGGCCAGCATTATCCATTTGTGTTTTTTTTTTTGGGGGGGTTTACTGGGTGAATAGCACTTTCCTTACATAAGCAT
>CM053612.1:12666440-12696602 GCA_028646535.1 Procyon lotor | reverse complement strand
GTTCCACTTTTTTGTTTGTTTCTTTGAACAGGGATTTTGGTCCAAAGTTTTGTTTGTTTTTAATATCTGCTTCTGCCTCCCCCTCTATCAGATCGGCTTCCTCCACGGCCACCACCTCTTGGTGCTCCGCGGCTTGAACTGCTGTAGGAATCACGTGGAGGAGGGTACCCCCTTTCCATAGAAGGGGGAAGCCCTCTTTCTTGTCTGCCAACCCGATCACGACCACTTGAGTAGAGATCACTTCGGCTGCTTGAGTAACTGTCTCGACTTCCACCATATCCGTCACGTGAGCTGCTGTAATCATCATAGCGACTGCTTCCACCATAAGATGGCGGGGGCCCTCGTGTAGGTGGAGCACTACGTGAGTTACCTGCAGGGTCAATGGTCAGGTAATATGGCAACACTATAAATTGTATATATACAACATTTAAATCTGAATTTACAGAATTCTTGTATTAAACGTTTACTTTCTTAAATGGGAGGTTTTAAACTCTGCCATTGCTGGCCATTAACAGGGATTTGCTCATCTGCTGAGATACGGAAATGGATGGGTTTTAATGTTTGTTTGAAAAGACTGAAGACGGTGTGTATTTCAAGAGGATATTCCAGACAGCTTGTTATTTTATAGTAGACACTCAGACACTTTCCAGTGATAAGTTGCAATTTTGAACTGTAGACTTTCCTTCATATTGCAATGGTAAACATTTGATCTTGTTAATAAAATTTTTAAACCGTATTTTCACTGTTGGGGGAAAACACATAAGGCTGCCAATTTAAGCAAGCAAAATCCCCTCCAAAGCAAGCAAACAGCCTCAAAAAAAAAACTTAGAAAAAACAAAAGCCCCTCACAAAACTAGGAAAAGCCCAGCTGATAGTTACCCCTTAAAAGCAAGCAAATATCCCTTAAAAAGCAAGCACCACACAGCCTAATAAAGTGGCTCATGAACCTAAAAATTCAAGCTGGTGATATTCAAAGACCCTCAACCAGTATCTTACCATAACTCTCATATGAATCTCTGTAGGAACCTCCACTTGGATGATCTGAATAGTCACGATCACGACCATATCCATCTCTATCACTACATTAAAGAGAAAAACTTGTTAAGTCATATCACAGGGCATCAATTGGCAGAGCAACTTCATTTTGTACAGCAAGCTGTGGCAGGCAGCAATATTATTTTACCTATAGCCTCTTGATGGGTAGTCATCACGTGAACTGGAATGACCATAATCACGGTAAGTATAATCTCTCGGTGGTGGTGCATAATCTCTTGTATCACGAGAACTTGGGTAATCTCTGCTTGAATAGCTACAAAAACAAAATTTGGTTCACACTTTTGTAAAGTCCTCCCTTCAACTTCAATTGTTAGTAAGACAAACTGCTACATTTGTCTGTTACCTGTCTTTAGTAGAGTATCCATCATCTCTTGGGGACAAATAAACATCTCTACGAGAAGGCAGGGGTTCCCTTCGAGGTGGGCCTCCATAACTATCTCTTCCACGTGACACAGGAGCTTAAGAAAAAAAAATTTATTTATTTTTTTAAAAGATTATATTTTTTTAAAGATTTATTTGACAGAAAGAGAAATCCCAAGTGGGCAGAGAGGCTGGGGCGGGGGGGAGGCTCCCACTAAGCATAAAGCCCGATGTGGGGCTTGATCCCAGGACCCTGGGATCCTGGCCTGAGCTGAAGGCAGAGGCATTAACCCACTAAGCCACCCAGGCACCCCAAAAAACTTTTTAAATATACCCAAAATGTGCATGTACATTCAGGCAACAAAAAGCAGGGATTCAAATGGAGTATGAAACTAAGTCAAGTTTCTTCTTTAGAATTTCCTATTCACAAATCAATTCTTTTCAGTACTTATGACTTTATGTACCTAGATTCAACTCTGGTCCATGAGTCAGTTTCATAAGAATCATTTTTTAATAGTTAAGGGTTTTATTGTTTTAATTTAAAAAAAAATTTTATTTGACCAAGCGAGTGAGCAAGCAAGCAAGAAAAAGCACAAGCAGTAGGGAGGGGAGGGAGAAGCAGGCTCCCTGCTGAGCAGGGAGCCCCATGTGGGGCAAGGAAGACACTTAATAGACTGTGCCATCCAGGTGCACGCATCTTTTTTTGAAATTCATTTATCAATCCTTTGTTATAGTGTTAGAGCAGATTGTTATTGTTCTATAAATCCAGCATTTACCTCTTCCTCCCATTCCACTGCTGCTTCGTACTGGTCCTGAAGGGGCAGATCTTTTAGGAGGAGGACCACCACTTCGTGGTGGTGGTCCTCTTTTTACTGGAAGTGGTCCCCTGGAAGAACTCATGTTAAAATTCATAGAATAGCCACCATCATCTACATTGAAATAGAAAAAAAAAAAAACATGTTAATTCCAGCATCAATAAAAGTTATTAAAGTTTTCTTTATTGTACCAATGACCATTTTCTGTTTAGTTGGGGAATCTTGCTTTTCACTTGCCTAAGACTACCAAGCATAAGCGAGTCTACACAGACTAACAAAATAATAAAACTGAAGTGTAGTCAAAGTTGCTTGGAAGAAAGAATCAAATTGTTTCATTTTTATACACTTAATTACACATAATCAAAAATTTTCTGCCATTTTTTGGGCAAAGTCTGGATAATTCTGTTGTCTATGCTTTTTTTTTTTTTATTTTTTTGGTATTTAAGTAATCTCTACACCCAACACAAGATTCACTCATTACCTGTCATCAAGCCAGGCTCCCACCCATTGCTTTTTTAAATACTAACTTAGGATGCCTTCTAGGTTTCTCTAAGTCATGACTGATAAATGAGGTGTTCTCATTATCAAAAGCTGGAGAATTTACTACAGGACTTAACCAATGCAGATAGGTGTGGGATTTACAGTTCCTAAAATTCTACAACCCTGAGGTAGACTCAAGTCATTACCCATGTGCCCTCCACGTGAGGGAGGTCCCCTGGTTCCTCCACTTCCTCCTCTTCCGCCCCTAAGACCTCTTGGGGGGCCTCTGCTTCTTGGAGGCGGAGGTGGTCCACGCCTACCACTTTCAAATGATGGTTTGGTGGCTTGTTCTACTTTGATGGCTTTTCCATCTAAGGACTAAAAAACATCAAATCGGTTAATTTCACCCATATTTGAAGAGATCTTGCAGACCCATTCACTATGCATTGTGACACCAATGTGCCTTCCAAAATGAAGTTCTTCCGTAAATTCAGCTCACCAATTAATGAGAAAAGCGATAAAAAAAATAGGGTCATTTTACCATTCTAAGTTTTTTAGAATGATACTGATCAGCTGAACTCCAACATAAGGTGAATCCATCACATTGCTGGTCAATAAAATTTAAAAAGCCAGACAGTCAACTTGTTATTAAATGTGATCACCAAAAAGAAAAGCCAAGATATCAATGCATTTTACGGATTCTATCTAGATAACACACGGTCATATAATTTTCTGAACTCAAATTAAGAGTATAATCCCACTTCTCTGCAAAATTTGAAACTAGCAAGGGCGGAAAGTTAAGAGGGTTCTGTAAACAAGTTTCCTAGACCAGACTTTATTAACACTGTTTATGCACTAAGAAATAGTATCAATGTGCAATCTCACCTTTCCATTCATGTCTCTAGCTGCATCCTTAGCATCTGCTGGGCTCTCAAAGGTGACAAAAGCAAATCCTCTCGATTTGTTGGTTTCACGATCTTTCATCAATAGAACTGAAAAAGTAGGTTGGGGGGGGAGCGTTACTCTAGTTCAAAACAAGTAACAAAAGTGTTACATTTTGCAGGCAGCAAAATGTAAGCTCAGAACTTCTTAGAGGACAAAATGTATCATTTCAGATGATCAACGCAATAGAATACATCACAGCTCACATTTCTAACTTCAAAAGTTCCCTTTGTTTTCAGATAACTCACCTTCCACTATTCGTCCATATTTGCCAAATACTGCTTCAAGGGCTTTCTCGTTTGTTTCTGTATTTAGGCCACCAATGAAAAGCTTTCCTGGGCGATCTGCTTCAACCATTTTTTCCCCCTGGTGAGAGTCTGTTGAAAAACAACAGTATTACCTCCCTATAAAAAGTTCGAGTTTATGGGGCACATGTATATTTACTGATGCACCTTTCTTGTTTTACTAAAATCATCATTATCATTCCTTAAAAACTGCAGACACCAAAAAGTATACTTTCCTAAGCCTCAGCAGGAAACCAATTTAAGTAGTTTAGTGATACCGCAGTTTCCATTAAACTAGTTAAAAGGGCCAACCTAATACCTTCATCCCTAATCCACCTTGGCAATTTTAATAAAGTAACAGCTATTCAGCGTCTGAAAAAGCAATTCTAGTTTTAATCCTAGATGTGTTCCCTTTTAAAGACTCAATTAACACATTCCAATTACCCTAATGGTTTTTTAAAGCGTATCGCTTCATTCAAGGTCACAGGCCAGACGCAGGTCCTCTTCCAAGAACTTGGCCTTTCCTCATTAGGATTCTCTAGTCAATCTAAGCAGAAATTTAAAGTTTGATCCAAGTTATACCTCCTCTTCACCAGCCCCTAACCCCGCCGAAAAGGTTCTTTCAGAAGAAAAAAAAAAAAAAGGTTTCAGTATCGTTTCATAATAACGGAAGGTGGAAGCGCGCATCGTATCACTCAACGCTCCGTGACTGCAGCAGAATCCAATTAAAACCCGTCATTAAAAACCGCGTGGAAAACACAAAATGGCGACACTTGGATTCAACCCAGAAAAACCTACACTGGTCAGGGGAGTAACTTTTGCCATCAGCAGTGGCTGCGAAAAGTCAAAGGGCCTCCTCTCCAAGGCTGCCAATGAACAAGGACCCGCGTAAAAGTGCACGTGCCCATCCACAGCGCCAGCGCCATCCCAATGCAGGTACCGCGGTGGCGCGGTCTGCCCTCGTCCCGTTCCAGCCCCGACCTCCGGCACCAGCCCCGCAGGCGACAACCAAACTTTCCCGAGAGGCACCCCGCGGAACGGAGCCCCCACGACTGTTTTCCTCCGACACGCGCCGCTTTATCGAAATAGGTCGGCACCTTTCGGTTCTTAAAATGGCGCCCGCCACCCCCATCTCCAGGGAGATAATCCCAAGTTCTAACGTGGCAAGAAGGCACGCGAAACGGGCGGAGGAAAGGCTAACACGTACCGGAGGGGTGACGACGGTTTCAAGCTCCTACGAGCTCGCCGGCAGGGGCTTCGCAGCAGCTCAGCACGAGGGAGTGCCGCCGGTTCCGAGAACGGAAGAGGGAAGCCGCTAGCACTACTGCGCAACGAGGGCGAACAAAGGAGACAGCAAACTTTATACTGCCCGGGAACGAGGCTGAAGGACCCGGATGGAAACCGAGCTTAGAATTTGAAACGCAAAGGGAGGGGGAGCGGTTCCCAGTCTCCCCATTGGCTGGCTTCTCCGTCACTCACTCCTTGCTCCTCCCCTTACCCCGGACCCTTCGCGTTCTAGCCGGCGCCCGCTTGTAACCGTTTTCCCAGCCCCCACCCGTGCTCCACAGACCCGCGTTTTTGCTTTCCGCTAAAATGCTCCAGGGGCTACATTTAATACCGAACTGAAATTTATTGCATAGTCCAGGGGGCCGGACACGGTGCTAAACTTTGTGCCCATTCACTCGTTTAATTCTCAAAACAATGTCATGAAGGTTGATCCTCCTAACTGTGCTAATTTTCCGTCAAGGGGAAACAAAGAAGTTTAGATAATAAAATACATCTTCCCAAAATTTCTTCAACAGGAATGTTTAGTAAGCGGGGAAAATTCTAATAAATGAATGTTACTTGGGAGCGGGGGGAGTACAAAAGGGCAGACAGGTAGTTCCTTCATAGAGAACAATTACTGAACACCTACTAATAAAAGGCAGGCTCTGGGCTTGGCTGGGAGGATACAACCCAGAACAAGCGGAGACAAGGGCAAGAAGGCACTTACTTCGAAGGTAAAATTACCAAATTGGGCAAATAAAAATATAGGACGCCCAGTTAAGTTTGAATTTCAGATAAAATTTTTCAGCATATATACAAAAAACTAACTCAGTGTTTAACTCAAATTTAAGTGGGCATTATGTATTTTATCTTTGCCAATCCACTCGTATCGGGGGGATTACAAAAATTAAAAATTCTCTAATTTATTTAAAAACCAACGAAAAAATTGCAATACAAATAACAAAACAATTACATGTTGTGATTAGTGCCAGGGAGGAAGTAAACTCGGTGCTTTGGTGGACGATGTACAGGAGACCAAATCTGATTTTGGACGTCACATCAGATCTGAATAGAGAAAAGAAACTAGCCATGGGAAAGCTTTTCAAGAAGAGAGAGCACTAAGCAGAAAGTGGTGGGAAAGAGCCTGCGCGGATCAAGAGAGAGATCCAGGGAGACAGAAAGAGATCCGGGGTGACAGAAATTAAAGGGGCATCAAGAGGGGCGCCTGGGTGGCTCAGTGGGTTAAAGCCTCTGCCTTCGGCTCAAGTCATGATCTCAGGGACCTGGGATCGAGCCCCACATCGGGCTCTCTGCTCAGCGGGGAGCCTGCTTCCCCCTCTCTCTCTGCCTGCCTCTCTGCCTACTTGGGATCTCTCTCTCTGTCAGATAAATACATAAAATCTTAAAAATAATAATAGAGGGGCATCAAGAGAAGGAACCGAGAAGGTAGGCAGAATCTTCGAACCCATTAAAAGATTGCAGAGGGTTAAGTGTGAAAGCAGAGGTACCACTGGGACTGTGTGGACAGACCTGGAGAGAGAGGATGGGGCCTCGAGTTGGGGAGGTGGCAGTGAAGATGGGGAGGAAGGAACAATTAACCGTTAGGTGTTGGGGCAGGTAGTGTGCGCAGATTTGCTAATGAATCAGACAGGAAAGGGCTGGGGTGAGATTGAGGCAACCGAAGTTGGTAGAGATGACTAAGTAGGTGTCTGGCAGAAATAGCGGGGGCCACTTACCAAAATGGTTGCAGAGAAGCAAGTTTGGGATGGAGATGTGGAGAAACTCGATGCTCAGAGTAGAGATCAGGGCTAAATTGTTGCTTACAAATGATAGTACAAGAACGAGACCACCAAAAAAAAGATCATGATGGGAAAAGAAGGCGCAAGATCACACATCATTAACTAGAAAATCTGTATATGGAGAGAAATGACTGGAAGGAAATATGCTAAAATTTTACCAGTTTATCTTGGTGGGGGTAGGATTTATTAACAATTGTTACCTTTCTTCTTCGAAGTTACAATGACTCCGCCCATGGAGGCCTGGGTGTCTCAGTTGGTGAAGCTCCTGCCTTTGGCTCAGGTCATGATCCCAGGGTCCTGGATTCAGTCCTGCATGGAGCTCCTTGCTCAGCAGGGAGTTGGCTTCTCCCTCTGCCTGCCGCTCCCCTCTGCTTGTTCTCTCTCATTCTCTCCCTCTCCCTCTCCCTCTCTCTCTCTCTCTCTCTCTCTCTCCCTGGCAAATAAATAAATAAAACCTTAAAAAAACACACACAATTACTCTGCCCATGGCGTATTATGGTATATGCCAGGCTGGTGGTAGTAAATGATGTTAAGGTCATGGATAAAAACCCCAAGGAGCCTTGGAACCAGCTCTGAATTATAAACATTACAGGAGGGAATAGTACTCAGTAGTACCAGTAGTAATCAGTAGGGCGAGAATATTGGTTCCTTTATTTCCTAGCCAAATAATGACAAATAAAGCAAAAGTCCTGTCCATTTGCCTTCAGGATGAGTTATGTAAATTAATGTCTGTGGCAATAGTTGGGAATTGGCCAGGTTGGCAAAAACCACTTAAGTGCCCGACTTAGCAAGCAGTCTACACCCCCAGGAGGAATCAGGAATAATCTCTCCCCCTGGATTGGCAGGCACTTTCTCTGTCTCAAATCCAGACAGAGCACTACCAGACCTTGGCCCAGGCTCTGAGACTCAGCCAGGCCTCCCCTGGTCTAGCGCAGATCAGGACCGACTGTCTCATAAATGTCCCTGTCCCCTTGGGTCTCAGGAGGGAAATGGGCATCTGTATGGACCAGATGGGTCTGGTCTTTGCAATTAGTGCCCAGGAGTGGGCGGGGGGGGGGGGGGGAAGGATTTCCAAGAGCAAGAAGCCAGGGTGCAAGTCAGGACGGAGGGACAGAAGAAGCCTGAGAGGGAGGGCCTACACACTAGATCCAGATAGCAATGAAGAGGGGAGCCTTTTTAACAGGTGGAACGAGGTAATCAGATTCCATCTTAAAGAGATCACCGCGGCTGCAGTCTGGAGGCTATATTGGGGGAGGGAGGAGCAAGAAGCCGGCTATTGCTGATGTAATCCTGGAAAAGAGATGGGCCAACCCAGTGTGAAGGGATCCAGCCAGTGGACAGTGCGAGAAGCAGGACTCACACTGCTCCAAAGTAATCGGTGAAACCTATCCCTCCCCTTCATGGATCCTCTAGATTTTTCCCTTAGCTGCTTTCTTTCGACTCACTCCTTCGGATTATCATGAAGTACAGTTATATGTTGTTCTCTTTACTATACTTTTCCCCTTGGTCTGATTGTTTCTCTGTAGATGCCATCTCGATGATTGACGGATAGACTGAGTCAAGCAATATTATTTCACCGCTAGGGGAATAGAATCAGGGCCAAATAAATGTTGGCTGAATGACTCGCAAGCTCTTTTTATTCTCCACGGTACTTCGTATGAGATGGGGGCATAGTGAGTGTTTAATGAATGCTACAGCCTTGTCTTAAATCTCAATTTACCTGCAAAGGGCTCATTTTTTTTTTTATCCTAGAGCAAATGACAACGAAAAGCACTCTAGTTTTAAAAGCAATTAAATGATTAAGAAATAACTTTCCCTTAATTAAAAAAAAAACCTTTAAAAAAAAGAAAGAAAGAAACTTTGATCACCAAATTAAGGCTCACTCTGAGATGAGCAAATCGAAGCTTGCCTAGCAGGCTTGCATTTTCCCATGAAGGGCAGAGGTAAGGTCGCTCTGCATCCAGTTCCGCCTGTTCTCCAAACACCAGAAAGATATCCTGCCACGCCTTCTAGAAACATCTGTTATCTGGTTTAGAGCAAGAAGAAGGAGGGGAGGGAAGAATTTCATGAGATTAAAGATTGGGAGACTTTCTGGGGCGCCTGGGTGGCTCAGTGGTTAAGCCTTTGACTTCGGCTCAGGTCATGATCTCAGGGTCCTGGGATCGAGCCCCACATCAGGCTCCCTGCTCAACGGGAAGCCTGCTTCCCCCTCTCTTTCTGCCTCTCTGCCTACTTGTGATCTCTCTCTCTCTCTCTCTCTGTCAAATAAATAAATAAAATCTTTGGAAAAAAAAAAAGATTGGGAGACTTTCCAAACCGCTTAGAATAGACGCTTTCCAGAAGATAGCCAATTTAGCTACAATAAGAGAGGAATAAAAACTTTGTAAACCAGAGTGTGGCTCTGGGATCGCTGTAGAAACTGGCAGAAGGGATGAAGACCTAATTCTGTGGAACCTTTCTCCACGATAAAGGAGGTAATGAGTTTTAACCAAACTTAATACTTGGTTAAAAGGAACTGAAGTATGTCTTCAGAAACATTTCAAATGAAGGGGCGGCAAAGGATGGATTTTGCAATAAATTGTGTCGAGATAATTAGGCATTGAAGGGGGGGAAATCTGGGTTCATACCACAATATTTACTCTGGAATAAATTCCAGCTCAAAGATTTAAATGTAAGGGGTAGAATCATTGAAGTACTAGAAGAAAAATGGGTAGGTGTTTTTATCATCCGGGCCTGAAGACCTTCTTGAATTCACTTAGCAGATCCTTATTCAAACACAGTGTCAGTTCTGAGCCAGCACTGTTTCAGGTGCTGGGAATACATCCGTGAACAAAAAGAGAAGAGCGCCTGCTGGCCCGGAGCTAATGTTTTAGCTGGGGGTGGAGGGGTTGGGGAGGAAAGACAGTAAACGATCGAAATCAATCAATCAATCAATCAATCAGTCCATCAGTATGTTTGAAGTGGAAAAGTGCTATGCAAGAAATAAAGGAGGGAGGGTCTGGAGTACAGAAAGGAAGGGTGCAAAATTGGAAGGGTGGGTCAGAATTGGCTTCGCTAGGGTAACATTGGAAGCAGAGATAAAAGAGGGAGTCAACTGTGGATATCTGGGGGAAAGTATGCCAGACAGACGGAACCCGGCCTGCCATGTTCTAAGAACGGCAAGGAGGCCAGTATCAACCGAGAGGAGGAGCAAGAGAGTAGGAAGAGAGGATTCCAAGGAGCAGAGGGGCCAGATTCTGCAAATGTCTGTAGACAGTGGTGAAGCCTTAAGCTCCGTTAGGAAAAATAATTTTCCTTCTAGCCTTCTAAATTCTCAGCTGAGGACAGAATCCCTCACCCCGTAATAAAAGACAGATGAGCAAGAGAACAACAACTTTAAGAGCGTGCATCCCTCCTACCCGCGTGGGATAGCCCCGGAAATCTGAGTACCTCTCTGAAATGGCCCTAGCCGTGTCTTAAGTAGCATCTTCAGCTCAGAACAAAAGAAAAACCTTGGGGATGGGAGAGTCCATTACGGGAGGGGCGAGGACAATGTACAGGAAACAAGGGTAAGGTTGTTATGCAGGTTTAAGTCATTAGCGTCTCCATTGATAAGAGTTTCTAGAGATTTAGAGTCTTCCTCTTCCTGGTCCGCAGAGGGAGACACCCTAACAAATGGAGATTCCCTTGTAAATGTTAATGTGTCTTGTGAAAAGGCAACTTTTACTTGGGTTTTTTCAGCTTCTCCTGAGTTTGCAGTTCTTAAAAAATAATCATCTGCAAATAACTCTTTCGCCAAATAGGCATATTCGGGGGTGGCAAATTCTGCACCTTCACCTTGTACTGGGATTGAAATCAAGAGGCTCTGGTGAGGGGCGCCTGGGTGGCTCAGTGGGTTAAGCCTCTGCCTTCGGCTCAGGTCATGATCTCGGGATCCTGGGATCGAGCCCCGCATCGGGCTCTCTGCTCGGCGGGGAGCCTGCTTCCCCCTCTCTCTCTGCCTGCCTCTCTGCCTATTTGTGATCTCTCTCTCTCTCTGCCAAATAAATAAATAAATAAAATCTTAAAAAAAAAAAAAAGAGGCTCTGGTGAGCGATGAGCAGAGGAGTGACTTATTTGTCTTACCTCTTAACAGTCTCACGTTGGCTGCTCTGTCCAGGATGTGCTGTAGGGAGCGAAGGTGAAAGCAGGGGGTCCCCTGAGAAGACTATCGTGATAGGGCGTGGGGTGGAGGAGACAGCAGTGGAGGTGGTAAGAAGTTATTATGTTCTGGATCTATTTTGAAGGTTGAAGCCAAAGGACTTTCTGACACAAAATCCAGATGGCATGAGTGAAAAGACTGATTCATCCGACTGTAAGAGCATTCATTCATTCTATTTCTTTTTTTAAGGTTTTGTTTATTTGCCACAGAGATAGGGAGCACAAGAAGGCAGAGCAGCAGGCAGAGGGAGAGGGAGAAGCGGGTTCTCCGCTGAGCAGAGAGCACGAGGCGGGGCTCGATCCCAGGACCCCGGGATCATGACCTGAGCCGAAGGCAGAGGCTTAACACCCTTTGCCACCCAGGTGCCCCGCATTCATTCATTCTAAAACGTCTTTGACGGGCTCCTTCTTTTCGAGTAAGTCTTTAAATATTAGAGTTTCTTCAGTCTTGTCACTAGACCCTCTCGTCTTTTCATTCTAATCTCACTCCTTAGGCAATCATGTCCCTTACCAGAGCGTCCACTGCAATAAATACACTTATGTCTCCCCAGATTTATATTTCCATGCCAGATCTCTCCCTCAAGCTCCTCGACCTGCATATCCAACTTCCTGCCACACATTACCCCTTAGCTGCCTTAAGATTATTAATTTATCCACTTGCTGAATATTGATCAGATACCTACTACTAGGCATAAGTCACCAAGATTGGGACCTGTATTGTTGGGGAGGAAAAATTTCCTCTGTTCTTCAAAGTTTTTCTAGCTAGTCCAAGAATTAAATGGACACGAGACAGATTAACAGGAGAAAATCAAATTTAATTATGTACCTACAGGGAATCCACAAAAAAATGAGAGATTCCAAAGACAGTCAGGAAACGAGAAGTAGATATGTCATTCTAGACTAAGGAGAAGGCAGTAGGGGTCTAGGGCTCCAAAGGGAAGGCAGGCAGTTCATAGGAAGATGAAAAAGAGCAAATGTTTGGTAAACAAATGTTTGCCCAGCTATTCAGAAACAGCGGGACAGGGAAGAATTCTAACAGACTTCACTGTCTACACCTAGTTTATATTATACTACAGTTAAGGGACAAAAAGAAAAACTTCCTGAGTCTGCTGTTTTCTCAAAAATAATCAGCCTGGGTTGCCTGGCTGGCTCGGTCGGTAGAGCATGCGACTCTTGATCTCAGAGTCGTGAGTTCAAGCCCCACGTTAGGCATATTTTTTTTTTACTTAAAAAAAAATTAAAATCATCAGCGTAAAGTAACCCACTTGCCAGAGAGACACATTTTGGGGTGGCACATTTTGCTCCCCGACAGTATACAATGGTGAATAAAATGGACTTTGTGCCTGCCCTCATGAAACTCAGGTTTTAGTTGGTGTGTGTGAGAGAGAGAGAGAGCGAGCGCATGTATGAGAGGAAACAGATGAGAAAATAAACAAAAAATAGTGAAAATCGCTATGAAGAACACAAGTTACAGTGATAGAGAATTCTTTTTTTTTTAAGTATGTGTGGGCAAGGGGAGGAAACCTACTTACAATAGCCAAGGAAGATCTCTCTGAGGAAGTGACATGGAAACAGAGTTTTCAATGACAAGAAGCAACCACCCATAGGAAAAATATTCTAGTTAGCAGCCACAGCACGTGCGAAGGCCCTGCTGAGGAAAATAATTTGATGTGTTTGAGGAACTTACATGAAGCCACTTTGACTGGCACATGGGGAGTCAAGAGAACAATGACAAGTGGTGTCATTGGAAGACTGGGGAAGTCTCAGAGCATCCAGAACCTTCCAAGTCCTGTCTGAAATTTGGGGGGTTTCTGCTAAGAGCAATAGGAAGCTTTCATCCAGGAGAAAAACTTGAGCTGATTTGTATTTTTGAAGGATCACTCCGGCAGCTGAGGAGAGAATGAGTGATAAAGAGGGCAGGCGCAGATTAGGAGTTTAAGGCGTATAAGAGAGGACACCGCTTACTCGAGGGTAGTGGTTGTGGAGATAGGGAAACGTGGGTAGACCAGAAAGCTGGTTAGGAATAGTCTGCCTAAAAACTGGATCCTGGTGCTGAGATGCCTGGTTTGAAGCCAGGCTTTGCCACTTCCAAGCTGTATGAATTCAAGCAAATTACTAATTTCTCTGTTTCTTGCTGTCCTCGTTTACAAAATGAAGATAATAGTAGTACTTATAGGAAGGGTCAGGATTAGATGAATTTAGTATATACAACACATTCATAACATTGCCTAGAGAAGGGTAAGCACTATATTGAGTGCTAACTATTGACATTGTGACAGATTGGCTATGGGGAAGGAGGGAGGAATCCACGGTGAGTCCAGGCTTCTGGCATGAGCTATGGGATGTCTTTTTGAGACACTGGGGTGGTAAAACCTCACTCTTGAGTGAAACCAGGAATTTACTTTCTCCATATCTACCGGAAAAACTGACACAATCGGGCAGACGAGATCTATCATAAAATTCCTGATCCCAGATCTCAAGTGAGACTTCAGTATTGCCCGAGAATTTTACTACATATCTTTAGTCAATTAACTGTCCTACCTACTGCAATCATTTTTTTAGAACCTTCTGCACCCTTCTCTGACCTCCTACCCCAGCATCACTTCCCTCCCACCCCCAACTTAACAGTATTTGACCTCAATTCTTTTTTTCAAGATTTTATTTATTTGTCAGAGAGAGAGAGAGGAAGCACAGGCAGGGGGCGCGGCAGGCAGAGGAAGAGGGAGAAGCAGACTGCTTGCTGAATAAAGAGTCGGATGCGGGGCTCGATCCTGGGACCCTGGGATCAGGACCTGAGCCAAAGGCAGACTCTTAATCAATGGAGCGACCCAGGCATCCCCTCAATTTTGTTTTTAAATTTGTTTGAAGTTTTATTTATTTGAGAGAGAGAGAGATAGAGAGCTCACGAGTGAGAGGAGGGGCAGAGGGAGAGAATCCCGAGGAGACTCCCTGCCCAGCATGAAGCCCCATGTGGGGTTCATCCCACAACAAGAGATCATGACCGAGAGGAGGTTGCCCAACTGACTGAGCAATTCAGTTGCCCCAATATTCAACTTTAACTCTTATTTCATAGACAAAATAGAAGGCCATTGATGGGAAATCCCTCATCTTCTGGTTACCAAACATGCATATCTCCAGATCTCAACCCATCCTATCTTCCTCTCCTCCTGCTAGGTAGGACAGAGGCTCCCACAGTGTAGTTGGCCTCCACCCCCCAACAGCAGCGTTGACAGGGCCTGGGAACTTGTTAGAAATGCAAATTTGCAGACTCCTCCTCTAGAGACCTACGGAATCCCAAACTGGTGGAGGAAGGGACAGCAACCTGTATTTTGACAAGCTCTCCAGAGAACTCTGCTGCACAATCAAGTTGGGGAACCAAGGCAATGGAAGATTAATGACTCTTCTCATTTAAGGCCAGTCCTTCTACCTGTGCTTTGGACAAGGTCTTCCCCTGCTTTCTTGGGAATTTTATATCATTAATTCTTCTTTTCTTGTGTGTATTCAACCACTCCTTCTCAAGTGGAACTTTCTCTGGCACATCAAAACATGCACAGGCCTTTCTCATATAGAAAACTCCCCTCTGGGAGCACCTAGGTGGCTCAGTTGGTTAAGCGTCTGCCTTTGGCTCAGGACATGATCTTGGGGTCTTGGGATTGAGTCCCGCATCCAGCTCCCTGCTCAGCAGAGAGTCTGCTTCTCCCTCTCTCTCTCTGTGATCTTTCTGCCTCTCGCTCAAATAAGCACATAAAATCTTTAAAAGGAAAGAAAGAAAGAAAGAAAGAAAGAAAGAAAGAAAGAAAGAAAGAAAGAAAGAAAGAAAGAAAGAAAGAAAAGAGAACCCCCTCTGGGGTGCCTGGCTGGCTCAGTCAGTTGAGAATTTGACTCTTGATCTCAGGGTTGTGAGGTCAAAGCCCCACATCGAGTGTAGAGCTTACTTACCAAAAAAAAAAAAAAAAAAAAAAAGAAAGAAAGAAAGAAAAGAAAAGAACCTCCGTCCACTCAGTCTTTCTGGCTACCACTTGATAGTTTTCCTACCCTCCACAGCCAAACATCCCACTTAAGTGAGCATACCCTTCTTGTTGCCTTCCCTGCTCAGGCCAGTGTGTATAAGGTGGTTTTTTGTGCAGAATTATTAGTGATTAGGGACAAAAGCGGAAACAACTTAAATGTCTCTCAGTAGAGGAATGCTGAATAAATATTGATATTCTCGTTAGTACATGATATCCACAGCACATCTGGTAAAACACTGAAGTATATCGTTTCATACATCATGATATACTATATGTAAAATAGGTATATGTAAAATATGCCTAAGTAGATGCATATGTGTATATGTATGTACATATGTAAAATTATACTCTGGACAACACTGACATGTTAGTACATGGAAAAGGCCAGGAAGAGTACACCAAACAAATAAAAATGGCTACTACCAGAAAGTGAGAACACTAGGATTGGTGGCAATGGTCAGAAGATTTTAGTTTTCTCTATAATTTTTTTTAATAAAGGACAATTTTTTAAGATTTTATTTATTTATTTGACAGAGAGAGAGAGAGAGATCACAAGTAGGCAGAGAGAGAGGGAAGCAGGCTCCTTGCTGAGCAGAGAGCCCCATTTGGGGCCTCTATCCCAGGACGCTGAGATCATCATGACTTGAGCCAAAGGCAGAGGCTTTAACCCACTGAGCCACCCAGGTGTCCCAATAAAGGATAATTTAAGGAAAGGATATTTAATATTCTTTTTTAAAAAAGGTTTTATTTATTTATTTGAGAGAGAGAGTGAGCTACAGAGAGCACAAGCCAGGGGGAGAGGGAGAAGCCAGATGTGGGACTCGATCCCAGGACCCTGGGATCATGACCTGAGCCGAAGGCAGACGTTTAATCAACTGAGCCACCCAGACGCCCCTGAATGTTCTAATTTTTATAAAAGGGAAACATATTTCTGTATTACTTATGCAATTAAAAGTTAATCAAAGTGTGGAGTTCAGTTTTAAGTTCCTCCAAGACGGGCCTAAGGGTACAAGGTAGAGGCGTGCCAGAAAAAGACAGGCCTAGGGGTATGGGCGTGAAACTATTCCTGGAATTTATCTTCCCTGCGTGATGCCTAGCCCCTGAGTTGTTCAAATGCACCAATGAAATGCATAGATTAAAAAAAAAAAAGAAATGCATAGATTTAGGTAATTGCCATATAAAGAATAAGGAACGCCTACCTGTGTAGTGACGTAAGTGCTTGTTTACTCGAATGCATAAAAATGCTTCGAAGGAGAGAGGCAGGGCTTCTCCCCTTAGCACTGCGCTGCGTCTTGTGTGCCGGTGGGAGCCCCAGCTAGCTGGAAATAAACCCTCTTGCTCTTGCATCCAGCCTGCCTTTTGTGGGTTCTTTTGGGAGGGTCTCGATCTGGACATAACAAAAGGGGCGCCTGGGTGGCTCAGTCGTTGAGCATCTGCCTTCGGCTCAGGTCATGATCCCAGAGTTCTGGGATCGAGCCCCGCATCGGGCTCCCTGCTCGGCAGTGAGCCTGCTTCTCCTGCTACCATCCCCTCTGCTTGTGTTCCCTCTCTTGCTGTATTTCTCTCTGTCAAATAGATAAAATCTTTAAAAAAAAAAAAAAGTTAATCAAATAAAAGAAAGTTGTCCATACCAACTACCTTCATTTCATCACCTGTTACTCAATGCTCAGTCTGCTCCAATCTGGCTTTTCTCCTGATAATTTTCCCTCAGAAAGCTCTCTCTCATATCAGCAATGACATCTGTGTCACCATATCAGATAGATAAGATGTCTGCTATTTTACTTGGTCTTTTTTGTTCTTGTCCACTTTCTCTTTTTTTTTTTTAGTTTTCATTTAGTTTTCATTTATTTCTCTCTCTCAGAGAGAGAGAAAGAGCACAAGGAGAAAGTACACAAGTAGGGGGAGCAGCAGGCAGAGGGAGAAGCAGGCTCCCCGCCAAACAAGGAGCCACATGCGGAACTCGATCCCAGGACCCTGGGATCATGACCTGAGCCAAAGGCAGAGGCTTAACCCACTGAGCCACCCAGGCGCCCCATGACCACATTCTCCTTGAAAGGCTCTCTTCCCTTGGCTTCCAAGCCCTTTTATATTGAACGTCACATAATTCTGGTTTTCCACCCACCTCTCCGCCTGCTCCTTCTCTAGCAATTCTGTAGCTTATCACGTTCCACTAGACCACAAATTGTTGACATTTTTCAAAGACTGGCCCTAGATCCTCTTCTGCTCTCATCCTGTTCTCATCTGGTACGTGCTTTCTTCTACCATAAGCCATCAATTCCCAAATTTGTGTCTTCATTCCTGAGCTATATATTCATGCTTGAAATCTCCATTTGTGAAATCTGGCCATTTGCAAGGACATGGATGGAACTAGAGGATATTATACTGAGCGAAATAAGTCCGTCAGAGAAAGACAAATACCACATGATCTCACTCCTATGTGGAATTTAAGAAACAAAACAGATGAACGTAGGGGAAGGGAAGGAAAAATAAAGTAAGATAAAAGCAGAGAAGGAGGCAAACCATAAGGGACTTTTAACTCTAGAGAACAGGCAAGGGGGAAGGGGTAACTGAGTGATGGGCATAAGGAAGGCTCGTGATGTGATGAGCACTGGGTGTGATATGCAACTGACAAATCACTAAATTCTGCTCCTGAAACTAAGAATACAATATATGTTAACTAAATTGAATTTAAATGAAAAAATAAAAGAAATCTCCATCTGTAACTCTCAGGGTCTCCTCAGGTATAACAGTTCCAAAAAAACCCTCCCGATCTCTCTCTCTCTCTCTGTCACCCTAAACCGGGTCCTCTGATGCCGTGCCTCACTGAATGGCTTCACCACACAGCCGCTTGTGCAAGTCAGCAGCCTATGAATCTGCCATGAGCCTTCCCTCTCCCTCAGCCCACCAGTATCATCCATCAATCACCAAATCCTATCAGTTTTAACTCCTAAATATCTCATTATGTCCACTGGTTAACACTAGGTTGATGCTCTAGTCAAGAGGTTCTCAAAGTTTGATTCGAGAACTCTGGAAGGATCCAGAGACACATCCGGTGCATTCACAAGATGAAAAAAAATTGCATAATAATACTGAGTTATGATGTGCCTTTGTCACTCTTATTCTCTTTTGAATATGCAATAGTCCCGAGGCTGTATGACATATGATATCACAACAAATTGAATGCAGAAGCAAGTAGGAGAATCTGGCTATCTTCTATTAAGCCAGACATTAAGGAGATTGGCAAAAATGAAAAGCAATACCACTTTTCTCACTGCTTCCTTTTGTTTTAGAGAATATAGAGTTTTTTCTAGAACCGATAGACGATAGAACAAACAATCCTAATATTTGCATGAAACCATTAAAGACCCAGAATAGCAATCTTTTTTTTAAACATATACTGTTTGCAGAATAATTTTTAAAAGATCTTATTTACTTGTTTGAGAGAGACAGAGAGCGAGAGAGCAGAAGCAGGCGGAGCTGCAGAGACAGAGAGAGGGAGATAGAGGCTTCCTGCTGAGCAGGGGCTCAATCCCAGTACCTTGAGATCACGACCTGAGCGGAAGGCAGACGCTTAACCCACTGAGCCACCCAGGCATCCTCATAGCTAAAGCACTCTTGGGAAAGAACAGAGCTTGAGGCCTCAAGCTTCCTGATTTCAAACTACACTTCAGAGCTCCAGTAATCAAAACAAAATAGTAGTGGCATAAAAAACAGACACTTAGATCAATGGAACAAAATAGCCCAGAAATAAGCCCAAATATATGTGGTCAATTAATTTATGACAAGGGAGCCAAGAACATAAAACGAGGAAAAGACAGTGTTTTCAGTAAACGGTGTTGGGAAGACTAAATAGCCACATACAAAAGAATAAAAATGGATCACTATTTTACATCATGCACAAAAATTAACTCAAAATGAATCTGAGTGTAAGATCTGAAACCATGAAACTCCTAGAAGAAAACATAGATGGGGGGCACCTGGGTGGCTCAGTGGGTTAAAGCCTCTGCCTTCAGCTCAGGTCACGATCTCAGGGTCCTGGGATCGAGCCCCGCATTGGGCTCTCTGCTCGGCGGGGAGCCTGCTTCCCCCTCTCACTCTGCCTGCCTCTCTGCCTGCTTGTGCTCTCTCTCCCTCTGTCAAATAAATAAAATAAAATAAAATATTAAAGAAAACATAGATGGTAAGCTTCTTGGCGTTGGTCTTGGCAATGATTTTTTGGATCTGACGTGAGAAACAAAGGCAATAAGAGCAAGAATAAACAAATGGGACTCAATCAAACTAAAATGCTTCTGCACAGCAAAAAACAAACAAAACAAATAAACAAAAAACCCACCAATATAATGAAAAGGAAACCTATTGAATGAGAGAAAATGTTTGCAAATCATATATCTGATAAGGGGCTAATATTCAAAATATATAAAGAACTCATGCAACTTAATAACAAACAAAATCACAAAAAAACTAATAATCTGATTAAAAATGGGCAGAAGAGGGGCACCTGGGTGGCTCAGTGGGTTAAAGCCTCTGCCTTCCACCCGGGTCATGATCTCAGGGTCCCGAGATGGAGCCCGGCATCGGGCTCTCTGCTCAGCAGGAAGCCTGCTTCCCCCTTTCTCTCTGCCTGCCTCTCTGCCTACTTGTGATCTCTCTCTCTGTCAAATAAATAAATAAAATCTTAAAATAAAAATGGGCAGAAGAGGGGCACCTAGGTGGCTCGGTTGGTTATGTGTCTGCCTTCAGCTCAGGTCATGACCCCAGGGTCATGGGATTGAGTCCCGCAACTGGCTCCCTGCTCAGCAGGGAATCTGCTTCTCTTCCTCTCCTTCTGCTCTCCCTACCCCCCGTGTGTGCTCTCTCTCTCAAATAAATAAATCAATCTTTAAAAAAATAAAGATAAAAATGGGCAGAGGACTTGAACAGACATTTTCCAAAGAAGATATACAAATAGACAGCAGACATATGAAAAGACGTTCAATATCACTCATCATCAGGGAAATGGAAATCAAAACCAAATGAGATACCATCTTACACCTCTTAGAAGGGGTACTATCAAAAAGATAAGAAATAATAAGTGTGGGCAAGAATATGGAGAAAAGGGAACCCTTGTGTACTCTTGGTGGGGATGTAAATTGGTGCAGCCACTGTGGAAAACAGTGTAGAGGTCCCTCAAAAAATTAAAAATAGAATGACCATATGATCTAGCAATTCCGTTTCTAGATGTTTATCCAAGGGAAATGAAAACACTAATTTGAAAAGATATAACTTCTCTCTGAGGTTCACCAAAGCATTATTTACAATAACCAAGATACAAAAGCAACTCAAATATCCACCAATGGATGAATGGATAAAGAAAATGTGGTGTAAGGGCACCTGGGTGGCTCAGTGGGTTAAAGCCTCTGCCATGCTCAGGTCATGATCTCAGGGTCCTGGGGTCGAGCCCCGCATCGGGCTCTCTGCTCAGCGGGGAGCCTGCTTCCCCCTCTCTCTCTGCCTGCCTCTCTGCCTACTTGTGATCCCTCTCTGTCAAATAAATAAATAAAAATCTTAAAAAAAAAAAAAGAAAATGTGGTATAATATATACAACAGAATATTATTTAGCCTTAATAAAGAAGGAAACCTTGCCATTTGTAACAACATGGATAGATCTTGAGGGCATGATGCTAAGTGAAGTAAGTCAGACAGGAAAGACAATTAACCATATCATCTCACATATATGTGGAATGCAAAACAAAAAACAAAACAAAACAAAAAAAACACCAAAAAAAAATGCAATGACAAAAAACCGAGTTCATGGGGCGCCTGGGTGGCTCAGTCGTTAAGTGTCTGCCTTCGGCTCAGGTCATGATCCCAGGGTCCTGGGATTGAGCCCCACATCGGGCTCCTTGCTCGGCAGGAAGCCTGCTTCTCCCGCTACCATTCCCTCTGCTTGTGTTCCCTCTCTCGCTGTGTTTCTCGCTGTCAAATAAATAAAATCTTAAAAAAAAAACAAAACAAAAAAATCGAGTTCATGAATACAGAGGACATATGAGCAGTTACCAGAGGTAGGGATATGGGGGTGGGCAAAATGGGTGAAGAGGGTCAAAAAGTGCAAACTTGCAGCTATAAGATTAAAAAGCCATGGGGATGTAACGTACAGCATGGTGACTATAGTTAATACTGTATCGTGTACTTGAAAGTTGCTAAGAGAGTAAATCTTAAAAGTCTTCATCTTAAGAAAAAAAATTTTGTGAGGGACCTGGTGGGCTCTTGATCTTGGGGTTGTGAGTTCTAGCCCCATGTTGGGTGTGCAGATTACTTTAAAATAAAATCTTTAAAAAAATAAAGAGAGAGGTGCCCGGGTGGCTCAGTGGGTTAAAGCCTCTGCTTTTGGCTCGGGTCATGATCTCAGGGTCCTGGGATCCAGCCCCACATGGAGCTCTCTGCTCAGTGGGGAGTCAGCTTCCCCCCACCTCTCTCTGCCTGCCTCTCTGGAAACTTGTGATCTCTCTCCTCTCTGTCAAATAAATAAATAAAATTAAAAAAAAATAAAGAGAAAGAAAGAAAAGAAAAAATGATAACTATATTCAGTGATGTATGTTAACTAGATTTATTGTGATCTTTTTGCAATGATTTCTGTAATACGGGGATCTATGTATCCTTTGATAACCAGTTGCTATCGGTGCAAAAATATGATCATCAGTCTGAAACTCTATAGTACAGAGGGAAAAACTAAAACTCTTCCCTTTCACCTGATCAGAGTATATAAATTACAAGAATAATTACTCAAATGGGAAGGTTAACCTTCAAAGTGTTAAAGCCATTGAAGTCAATCTATTTTAATGGCCGCCTTGCTATACCACGAAAGTGGTAGGTGTGGATATTGGGGTCTGTGATCAAAGGAACGAGTCTGGTACAAAGCGAAGGTCAAGCAAAGCTTTATTTCGCACCAAGCATTGAGAGTTACCTGACAGGTCAAGGCCGTCTCTATGGAGAGAGGTGACCCCTCCCAGCCTCACAGATTAACTTTTATAGAGCAAAGGCCATGTGGTTAAGCCTGACCACACTCAGGCGGCCAATGAGATTGTAACACACACAGGAAGTTGCATAGTCATGTTAGGCCACACACAGGTGGCCAATGGAGTTACAATTTACCCTATAGTACCTGTTTGAACTAGCCTATCACTCTGGTCAGAATTGGCGCACAAGTTTGGCGGCCAAAAGGCGGGGTTTACGTTCTTTGGCGGTTAGGGGGGGTTGCATATGTGCTTTTTACTGATTGGACGCCTTCACCTGATCTAATTCACTCTTATCTTCCTGGGCTTGTTTTTGAGTAAATTCCTCGGGGTGGGGGGCAGGGACAATTTAAGTTTACAACAAAATGACTATTTAACCAAGATGGAGTCGCTCTGGCTAAGTAGGCCCTTACAGTGGGTAGAAGGGGAAGACCCAGAGTTCACAGTCAACCCCGGGGGTGTGTGGAGGGGCAGGAGGGCAGAGAGGACTATAATACGGTGTGAAAGTGACAAATTGGAAGTAATACATAGAGTACAGTGGGAACACATTCAAGGGACACTTGATCCAACTGTGTGGGTGGGGTATGTGTAGTGTGGGGATTTCTCAAGGGAACATACTCTGGGAAAAGTAGCTTCCAAATTATGAGCTGAAATACAGGATCAAGATTTTAGTCAAGTCAGAGGTGAGAGAGGGTACAGCAGAGAGTACTTGAGGGAGGAACAGCAACTATTGATGCGGCTAGAGAGAGTGGCCTCTTCACACAACAAAGTAATTCCCTGGAGCAGGATCAGAGTGACTGTGGGAGTGGAGCCCCATCCACACCCTAAGGTTGACGCCCAGAGAGGTGTGTGTTGGGGGCTGGGGGTTAGTAGGAGCAGCCTTGCTAAGCAAAATTTGAACTTAACCATTCAGGCAATGGAGAGTTTTTCATTTTTTAGGAGAGTTTTTCAATTTTTTACTTTGGGATAACTTTAGATTTACAAAAGTGTTGCCAGAATAGTACACAGAGGTCTCACATACCCTTCGCTGAGCTTCACTGTACGTAACTATGGTACAATGATCAAAGGAAGAAATAAACATCAGTTCAATGGTATTAAGCCAACAAAGACTCTATTTGGCTTTCACCAATTTTCTCACTGGTGTCCTTTTTCTGTGCCAGCATCCAGTCTAGGCCCCCACGTGGCATTGATTTGTGCAGCAAAGGATTATTTTGTAATTTATTTTAAAGATTTTATTTATTTATTTGAGAGAGTGCAAGAGAGAGCAAGCGAGCACGGGGCTGGGGTTGGGGGTTGGGTCGGAGAGGGAGAAGCAGGCTCCCCGCTGAGCAGGGGAGCCCAATGCAGGGCTGGATCCCAGGACCCTGGGATCATGACCTGAGCCAAAGGTAGACACTTCACCAACTGAGCCACCCCAGCGCCCCAGCAAAGGATTTTTTAATTTTAATTTTTGTGGAGGTAATCTCTACACCCAATGTGGGGCTTGAACTCGTGACCCTGAGGCCAAGAGTGGGATGCTCTACCAACTGAGCTGGCCAGGCACCCCTGTGCAGCAAAGGATTTTAAGGGAGTGTGAAATGATGAGATTTACACTATCAGTTTGAAAGAGACCTATTTAGATTTGAGGGGAGCTGGGACGGAAAAAGTAAGTCAAGGCAGGAGGCCCCAGGGATAAGTTCGACCAGCCCTGTCAGCACACTATGAAAGGTGTGATCTGGCCCCTGGAGTTGGCACATTAGTTCTTTTTTTGATGTCCCAATATGCTGATTTAGAAACATGGCTTAAATAGAGCATGATTTCACCGGATCACAGTATTCCTTTGTTCTACTCCTTAATTTGGGTTTGTACACGCTGGAGGATGGGAACTGTCACGTGGATATCTTTCACTCCAAATAGTTAGAATCGAGGGGAAAAATGAACTATTAAAGAGGAGCCATTAAAGACCTAGTCTCTGTATTCATCCATTTTACACGTTGTTTTCAGTGAGGGCGAAGTACCCACTTTTGTGAAGTGCCATTCTTTGCGTTTCTCTCCTTTGCCAAAGTCGTTTGAGTGACGCCGCATATCACAAATTTCAAGGTTGAATCTCTGTGTGCACCGCTGCCAAAGATAGCTCCCAACTTTAGGTTCATACCCTTCATTCAAGCTTTTACTTGCGTGTTTCGGAGTTGATGTAGCTGTTGAATTTCCAGCTACATAAAATGAATTTATTTCTTTTGTATTACCACTTGGCCCTTTCTTTTATTATTTTTTATAAGATTTTGTTTGTTTATTTATTTGACAGAGAGAGCACCAGCAGGGGTGAGGGGTAGGGGAACAGGGAGAAGCAGACTCCCCACTGAGCCTGAGCTCCTCTCGATTTCCAGATTGTGGGATCATGACCTGAGCCAAAGGCAGACGCTTAACAAACTGAGCCACCCAGGTGTCCCTGGCACTTCCTTTTAATTCCATTATATTTCAGAACTAAATTAGATATCAGGGGACCTGCTTCCTAGCCTTGACTTGGTCCTCTATTATTGTGTGAACTCGGACAAGGAAACTAACTACTAACTAAAAAAAGGGGGATTATCCTGGTTATCTACACTTACTCCCATCTTGATTGCATCCTCTTTTGACTTCTAAATGAAGTAAAATAAATAAAAATTCCCGGAGACAGTGTAAGTTATATAGTATTCATTCTTCCATCTTTTCATCTACTCTGAATCAATGCATTGTGCTTGTTGGGGAGCAAAATTTGACACCCCAAAATGTGTCTCTTGGCCATGTGGATTATTTTCGTCTGATTCTTTTTTTCTTCTTTTCCAAAATTTTTCTAAAGTTCTTTTTATTTTAATAATCTCTGTACCCAACATGGGGCTTGAACTCACGACTGAGCCAGCCAGGCACCCCCTAGGCTGATTATTAAGAAACAGAAGAATAGGGAAATGTTTCTTTTCTTTTCTTTCTTTTTTTTTTTCACTTTATTTATTTAAGTAATCTCTACACTGAAGGTGGAGCTTGAACTCAGGACCCTGATGAGATCAAGAGTTGCATATTCTTCCATCTGAGCCAGCCAGGAGCCCCAGGAAGTTTTTCTTCTTTTACATTCCGCTTAACTGCCCAAGAGAATCTTGGGGTGCCTGGGTGGCTCAGTCAGTTAAGCGTCTGACTCTTGATTTTGGCTCAGGTCATGATCTCAGGAGCCCGGGATAGAGCTCTGTGTGCTGGGCTCTGCAACTAGGCATGGGACCCGCTTAAGATCCTCTCTCCCTCTCCCTGTGCGCACCCCCCACCCCTAAAGAATCTGGGTAGTGGACCCTGTTCTAGAAAGGGAGCTACACTGACAGTTTACTATAGTATAACTTAATCTAGGTGTGGCAGACAGAGGAACTTAGCAAAGTCTGTTAAAATTCTTTTCTGTGTTCCATTGTTTCTTTTTTCTTTTTTTTTTTTTTTTGTGTTCCATTGTTTCTGTATAGCCTGGCAAACATTTGTTTACAAAACATTTGCTCTTTTCCAGTTCCTTGTGAATTGCCTGCCTTCCTTTTGAAGCCCCAGACCCCTACTCCTTTCTCCTTAGTCAAGAATAACACAAATGTCATTTTCTCCTGTTTTTGAATTCTCTCGTTTTTTTAGGATTCCCCATATGTACGTAATTAAATTAGATCTTTCTCCTGTTAATCTGTCTTCTGTCTGTGTAATTTGTAGACCAGTCAAAAGAACCTTGAAGGGTAGAGAAAAATTTTTCTTCTTCCATATGCTCTTACCAAGTGCCTGGGTCTGTGCTAGGAATATGAAGACCAAAAAAAGATCCTGTGCTTAAGGAACTTACTTTCAGTAGAGGGCAAGAGACAAGTAAGCAAATAAAATGAATCACATATTCTTTACTTTCCACTAGAATACTCCTAATGGCACAGGAGGGAAAACCCATGTTTCCCTGGAGTTTGGGGCAAAGCCTACATTAAGAAATTAATTTCTTTGAATTTTATCTTTTTTAAAAGTTTTAATTTTAATTCCAATTAGTGTAATATACATATCACATATATATATTACATGTATATAATTAGTGTAATATAGAGTTTCAGGTGTACAATATAGTGATTCCACACTTTCATACATCACCAGGTGCTCATCACAAGTGCCCTCCTTAGTACCCAGGACCTGTTTACCCCATTGCCCCCCACCCACTTCCTTTCTAATAACCATCAGTTTGTTCTCTATAGTTAAGCCTTTGTCTCTTGGTTTGCCTCTCTCTCTTGAATTTATCTTTCATCTTTTTATTTTTTTTAAAGATTTTATTTATTTCTTTGAGAGAGTGCAGGAGTGAGAGAGCACAAGTAAGGGGAGCAGCAGAGGGAGAGGGAGAAGCAGACTCCCCATTGATCAGGGAGCCTGATGTGGGGCTCTATCTCATGACCCTCAGATCATGACCTGAGCCAAAGGCAGCTGCCCAACCAATTGAGACATCCAAGTGCCCCTTGAATTTTATCTTTTAAAAGCCTTGCAAACTTTGCATTCCATACCACAATATAGCTCTATTCGTCTTGTTGTTGCCTTTTTTTTTTTTTTAAATATCATCCAACTAAGTGGGGTTTATTCTGGAAACACATGACTGATTCGACATTTAAATATCAATGTAATGCATCATATTAATAGTCTTAATAAGAAACACTGCCAAAAAATTGAATAAAATTCAATATCGAGTCATGATAAAAACTCTCGACAAACTAGGAAGAGAAAAGAACTTCCTTAACCTGATAAAGGACAAGTATAAAAAGGCTATAGCTCGGGGTGGGGTGGGGGGCGCCTAGGTGGCTCAGTTGGTTAAGCATCTGTCTTCCTTTCAGGTCATGATCCCAAGAGTCCTGGAATTGAGCCCCTGTGAAGGCTCCTTGCTCAGTGGGGAGCCTGCTTCTTCCTCTCCCTCTGCGTGCTGCTCCCCCTGCTTGTATGCTGGCGCTCTCTGTCAAATAAATAAATAAAATCTTTTTTTAAAAAAAGCCTATAGCTGGTATCATACTGCATGGTTAAAGACTGAATGCTTTCCCCTTGAGGTGGAGAACAGGTAAGGAAGTCTCCTCCCACTTCTATTCAATATCCTACTGGAAATCCTATTTAGTGCAACAAGGCAAGAACAGGAAATAAGAGGCAAAGGAGTTGGAAAGGAAGAAATAAAACGGCCCCTAGTTACAGGTGGCCCTCAGGCCTCACTCTGGAGGAGGTCTTCCAATTGGCGAATAGGGGAGGGGGAGGCTTGGAGTTGGGCAAAGCCAGGCCTGCCTAGTGAATGGCTTGCAGCAGGCTGCCCTGGGGCTTCTTGCGGGGTGGGGTGGGAAACAGAAGACAACTCCCGGAGCACCGGCGGCACAGAGAATCCACCAGAACGAGCCACTTCCCTTTCAGGCCCAGCAGGCGGATGCAGCTGGTGACAATCACACAGTAGGGACAGCGGGAGGGCTGTGTCTTATTGCTGAGATTGGGGACGTAGCCCTCTCGGCGATGCTCCCGGTCTTAGGTTTGACAGCGCTCGGCAGGGGGCTTTTATGGAAGACCTGGAAGCCACAGTTTGAACTGTAGAGGAGGATGGGGCCAAAAGGACCTCCCACCGGCGGCTGCTGCTCTTTCTTATCTGTTTCTGGCGTCTTCCGAGCGGCTGCGGCCGGCCTCCTGTAGGGGGCCTGGGTGACACACCGGCCCCGGGGAGCCCCGTCACCCACGGTCCCCACACTCGGTGGGCCGCCCGTGCTCGGTCAGTAGGGCCCCCAGTCCCCGCTGCAGTCCAGGCGCTCAGGGCCCTCGCTCAGCCGCTAGACGCCCGGCCTGGGAGGCTGGCCGAGCGTCCCGTTTATTTTAACACATGCACTTTTGCAGCCAAAGGCTGACCCGCGAGGGTTGGTTATGCAGCGGTAAAACGCAAGATTTTTATTCAAGCTCTGGTTACTTTGAATCGTGACCGCTCTACCGTTTCCCAGCTCCTTTTTCCTGTTCCTCTTCACAAAAGCGGTGCCCCTTCTGATCGCCTTATCCCGTTCTCCATATCTTTACCTGGGCTTCTCCAGCCCGCGTGGTCAAGTCCGTTCTCCCCTCTCTCGCAACGTCCCGATTTCTGATCATTGGTACATTTTCTTCTGCTTGTTTTCCTGCCTCTCTCGTCCAAGAGGTAAATCGCTAAATTCTACAGGCCTCTGCTAACCGCCAGCTCGCGGCCTTTGTTCTGCCTGGAATCGTAGGCTGCCAATCAACAGAGGACTCAGTCCTCCCCCAAGCGAGGACGCAGACCTCTTGGAGCGAGGGAACTCGGACAGAATGGCGAGGCGCACTGGTCTCAGCGAAAACAAGTGACCTCTTGTTCTCCAAAGCTCTTGACAGACAAGGGGGAAAAATGATCAGCTCTTTTGCTATCTTTGTTGTATGATACGTAGCTACACTACTGTGTAGGTCCAGATACAAGCACTTTGCATTATAGGATAGCACAAGGAGCAGAAGGTGAGGGCGACAAGGATTCTCACAGAGGTCGAAAAGTAAGATCCCTGCCGCTAAGAGAGGGAAAACTTTCTTTTTTTTTAAAAGATTGTATTTATTTATTATTTGACAGAGAGAGAGAGAGAGAGAGAGAAGAAAGAGAGAGAGATCACAAGTAGGCAGAGAGGCAGGCAGAGGGAGAGGGGGAAGCAGGCTCCCTGCCGAGCCCGAGAGCCTGATGCGGGGCTCGATCCCAGGACCCTGAGACCATGACCCAAGCGGAAGGCAGAGGTTTTAACCCACTGAGCCACCCAGGCGCCCCAAGACTTTCTTTGGAAGACTGAGAACAACTCTTCCCTCTCCCTCACTCTTCTTTGGTCTTTGCCCTTCCCATCCTCCTCCCCCAGACCTGTGCTGTCCTATAGAAATGGACAGTGAACTTGTGGAATCACTATGTTGTACACCTGAAATTGATGTAATACTGTGTGTCAACAATACATCAATGAACGTATTTAGGATAAGTTCACTTGACATTCTCTAGGATGTGATAATTGTGGTTTTCTTTTCTTTTTTTTTTGGTGGTTTTCTTCCTTAAGGTGATTTTTAAGATTTTTCAGATTACCATTGAATCACAATATAATAAACACATTCTGTATAAGTCACCAATGTAAAATAAAAGTTGTGTCCCCTAGGTAGGAATGATGCCAGAACTTATTTCACATTTAGCGATCCATGTATTATCACAGACAACATAAAAATATCGAAGAGCTGAACTGGTTAATTTGTATCAACACATGGCTTTGTTTTGCTGTATTATTTACTTATAATAATTTACTTATATTAAAATTATTTTGCTGTATCATTTACTTATAATAATTCACTTATATTAAAATTGCTTTAACGAATAAATAAATATGATGCAAGTCACATGTAATTTTAAATGTTCTAGCAACCACGCTTGATTTTTATATATTTATTTTAAAGTAGGCTCCACGCCCAGTATGGGATTTGAACTCATGACTCTGAGATCAAGAGGCCCCTTCTCTACGGACTGAGCCGGCCAGGCGCCCCTAGCAGCCACACTTTAAAAAGAAACAGGTGAAATTAATTTTAATAACGTTTTTATTTAATGCAACTGATCCAAAATATTACCATTTCGACATGCAATCGATATAAAAACGCAGAGGTTTGCATTCCTTTTTCCAAGCAGTCTCTGATACTGGGTGTGCATTTTGACCCTTACGGAACATCAGTTTTGGAGTGGCTGCATTTCAAACGCCTAATACCCACTACTATGCTGGATTGCTTGGCCCGGGGAATTTCCCCTCTTCCCCCTTCTTGTCCCACCACCCCGCAGGGAGAAATGAAGATGGTGGGGGCGGTAACACTGCTACTTTGGGACGGAGGCCAACTCGGGGAAGACACAACACCCTGTAAAGTTGTGATGTTGCATGCTGAGACCTCTCGGCCAGCCTCCCCTGCGCCCCTCCCCGGCTCCGCGAGGCACCTCCAACCGCCTGAAAGTGCTAGGCTGCGGG
>CM053612.1:12638612-12665940 GCA_028646535.1 Procyon lotor | reverse complement strand
CGGCGAGAGAGGGAACACAAGCAGAGGGAATGGTAGCGGGAGAAGCAGGCTTCCTGCTGAGCAGAGAACCCGATGCGGGGCTCATGGGATCATGACCTGGGCCAAAGGCAGACGCTTAATGACTGAGCCACCCAGGCGCCCCAGATTTTATTTATTTTAGAGAGAGAGAGAAAGCACAAGCTGGGGGAGGAGCAGAGGAAGAGGGACAAGCAGACTCCTGGCTGAGCACAGAGCCCAGTGTGGAGCCTGATCTCATGACTCTGAGATCATGACCTGAGCTGAAACTAAGAGTCGGACACTTAAGTTAACCAGGCGCCCCTAAAAAGATTTTATTTTTAAGTAATCTCTGCACCCAACGTGGGGCTTGAACTTACAACCCGGAAAGCAAGGTTCACATGCTCTACCAACTGCACCAGCCGGCCACTCCAGAGTGGTACATTTTGTACAACTGATGAACTGACACCCAATGTCTGTACTTTACATTAGGGTTTACTTTGGTGTTGTACATTCTACGTTCATGTTGCTTTTAGGAAGATATTTGTTATGTTATATTTACCATTTGTACTTTTCAGCAGGAGATCCAGCCCAAAGGGGATTGGAATTGGAAATCTAGTTGAAGGTCTAACGCAGAATTTTAACATCTGGTAGGAAGGAAACTAACATTTAATGATCTCCTTATTCCGTGCCAGGTGCTGTGCTAGTTCTTTCCCTATAATTTCTCCCTTAATTCACTTAACAATTTTATGAAGTAAGTGATAGTATCCCCATTTTAAGAAAACTAAGGCCAAGAAAGACTGACGTACAGAAGATGGTATGTGGCAAGGTCTGAATTGCATCCCAATGTTTTTTGGTGCAAATTCCGTTCTCTCTGCAACATAGGAAACTACCTCTTGTACTGTTGGAACCCTGGTAGGATATTAGCTCTTGGGGATAGTTAAGAAGTGCCTGGCATATAACAGATGTTCAAAAATATTTGCCGAATGAATGAATGAAGCAAAGTTGTAGTCAGTTAGCTGGTTACAAGTAGAGGCTGTGGCGGCAGAGGAATCTGGAGAGACAAGCAGGATCCAGATCCTTAAGGGCCTTATTACCACCTTACCTCTCATGTTGGGTACTTTATGCCCAAGACTGGGTGAGATGCTTTTCGTGGGTTGACTTAATTCTCACAGCACCATGAAGAGAAGTACTATGCCAAGCACTGTACTGAATACATACATTATTCTATTTAATTCCCAACCATTCTATGAGCAATCCTATTACAGTCCCCATTTTTTTTAAAGATATAGTTTTTTAAAAATATTTTTGTTTGTCAGAGAGAGAGAGCGAGGTAGGCAGAGGGAGAAGCAGGCTCCCTGCTGAGCAAGGAGCCTAATGTGGGATTTGATCCCAGGACCCTGGGGTCGCGCGACCTGAGCCAAAGGCAGACTCTTAACCGACGGAGCCACCCAGGCATCCCAGTTAAAGATATTTTTTTTTTTTTTCCAGTTAAAGATATTTTTATAAGTAATGTCTACACTTAAGGTGGAGTTCAAATTAGTGACCCCGAGATCAGCAATCACATGCTGCACCAACTGGGCCAGCCAGGAGCCCTTATTGTTCCCACTTTTAAAAAGAGGAAACTGAGGCTCAGAGAGGTTAAATGACTTGTCTGTGGTCATACAGCTTTTAAACCCTGTCTGATTTCAAAGCTCATATTACAAAGCCCTTTGTTTGCTAGGGCTGCACTAAAAATGCACTACAAAATGAGTAGCTTAAAACAATAGAAGTTTGGGGCACTCGAGTGGCTCAGTTGCTTAAGCATCTGCCTTTGGCTCAGGTCACGATCTCAGGGTCCTGGGATTGAGCCCCACATCGGGCTCCCTGCTCAGTAGGAATCTCCTTGAGATTCTCTCTCTTCCTCTGCCCTTCCCCTCCTTATACTTTCTCTCTCTCAAATAAATAAATCTTAAAAAAAAAAAAAAACCCAACAAAAATTTATTGTCTCCTAGTTCTGGAGTCTAGAAGTCCAAGATCAATGTATAGGCAGTGTTCGTTCCTTCTGGGGGTTCTGAGGGAGAACTGGTGGTGGCCGGAGGGGAAGGGGATGGGGGTTGGGCAAGATAGGTGAAGGGGATTAATATATACAAACTGCCAGTTATAAAATAAATAAGTTACGAAGATGAAAAGCATAGGGACTATAGCCAATAATATTATAGTGGATCTCATTTTTTTTTTTTTGTGGATCTCATTTTTATTCAATGGTCAGATTTTATATTTTTTAGTTCCATAAAAAGTTCAAACTTCTTTAAAATTTCCGTGTCTTTTTGCAGCCTGAATTCAACAAAAGTAATACTTTCTACATCTTCAACCACATTGATATTATTATCACATATCACAAAGAAAGTGAAAAAAATTGGGGTATTGCAAGATTGGTTGCTGCTAGACTTGACCCCCAAAGGTAATTATAGACTATCTTTTTAATTAGCTCCTTTAATTTAAAAATTAATTCAGAACATAGAAGTTCTCAACTAGAATTTTCATTTTAGGACACACGTGTGATGTAACCTTAGACACATGGTTTGAGAAATCAAGCAGGCAATTTATTTCCTAGTGTTTGCATACCATGTAATGCGAGGAAGAATTGATAGATCTGGACGGGAATAGATTTAGGTCTAAGTCGATTCTTTTCTTGCTGCCATATGACAAAGAGCTTAGATTGATTGATTGAATTATTTATTTATTTTTGAAAGATTTTATTTATTTATTTGACACAGAGAGAGATGACAAGAGGCAGGCAGAGGTAGAGGGGGAAGCAGGCTCCCTGCTTGAGCAGATGCGGGGTTCGATCCCAGGACCCTGAGATCATGACCTGAGCTGAAGGCAGAGGCTTTAACCCACTGAGCCACCCAGGCGCCCCAAGAGCTTAGATTTAGATTTGTGTTCCTTCGGAGGACCGGTCTATTACTGGAATCTATCAGGCAGGTGTCAGCTGAATATAAGGAAGAATCTACTAACAATTAGAGTTCTCTATCAGTTAAATAAGCAATCTCAAGGATTAGCAGGTATTTTCTCCCTGGATGTTTACAGGAAGAGTCGGGATGACCCAGCTAGTAGAGAGTTCATAGCTACACATCCAGCATAGTGTCTGGTCCCCAGAAAGTGCTCAATGAATTGTAAAGGACGATCAGCACTACGTAAGAGACTAGACAGGTGACCTTGAATGTTCCGACTAAGATCCTTTGAAACTCTAGGATAAATGAGACTCTTTATTTGAGACAGACAGGGGACTGTAGCACACCACATATAAAATCATGGTCCATTATGGGCAAAATATTATGAAACCTGAAATACTAAGATGAGGGAAAGAAGTTACCCCTTGAAACTTCTGTGAGTAGATTAAAGGAGGCCCATGTGGTATAGTTTTCTGAGACAGGACGAGGAATTAGGAAGTTTGGATTTTAGTCTCATCTCTCCTGGTTCCATTTTGCAAGTCAACGCTAAGTTTGTAAAAATGGATCAGACTTCATTGTTTTTAAGGTTACTGCCCTCTTTGACTTCAGCCAAGGTTGTTCCATCTGGCACAGATTATTCCCAAAGGAAAGAAGAGTTAGAAACTGTATTGTGCCAAGCTTTTGACCATTGGGTAGGTTAACTTGATCTGTCATAGGCTTGATTTCCTCATCTGTGAAAGGAGAGGACTGAATTAGGAGGGTTTTTTTTTATTTCTTTATTTTTTATTTTTATTTGACAGAGAGAAATACAGCGAGAGAGGGAACACAAGCAGAGGGAATGGTAGCGGGAGACGCAGGCCCCCTGCCGAGCAGAGAGCCTGATGCGGGGCTCGATCCCAGGACCCTGGGATCTGACCTGGGCTGAAGGTAGACGCTTAACGACTGAGCCACCCAGGTGCCCCAGAATTAGGAGTTTTTAATAGGGTCTCTGATATATCATCCTCTGGAAATTTTTATTGATGTGTATTTTTCTGGGTAAAAAGGGCCTACAGATTTCCTTAAACAGACCCCAAGTGGTGAGGAATAGACCCCAAGTGGTGAGGTACTTTCCAACTCTGGTTTATCTTAGTAAAAGGATATTCTTTTTAAATTAATGTCTATGTTGAAAATTTTGAAGATTCTTTATCTTCACAAGATGTTGCACGTAGGAAATAAAAGAATTAAAGGGATTGGAACATATTTGTGAACAACAGGGAATAAACATAGCTACCGAGAGAGGCCAAGAAATACTAATCATTGTCAAGGGCAATCACCCATGCTTTTTTTGGTGTATGTTACTTCGGATATTTGGCAACAGAATGTTAGGGGGACGGACTGTGAGGTCTAACTCAGGATGGCTGTTCATATTTGATGTCATCAGGTAGTAAATGTAAACGTAGGTGGTGCTCATCCAGGAAGCTGGTCCCATCAGCTATATGAAAATCAAGCTTAATGCTTTACAGTTTTATCTCATATTGTCAGACTCACAGTAAAAAAAGTCAAGAAAATATTTTTTTTAGACATTTATTTTACGCCGCACACAGTAACAGTTTATGTATGCATGCAATAAAATTTTTATCTAATCATGGTAAAGGTCGTTTATGTGGGCCCCTTGAGAACAAGGACTGTGCTGTAAATCATTTTTTTACAATTAGGCAGTCTGCTCAAGGTCATACGGAGCGAGTAAGGCCTCATGGTGTTCTAGGCCTACAGTCTTGTGTTTTCTATTAGGGACTCTACCCAGCTAATTTCCCTGATGGTTACCATAGTTGATCATTTCTTTTTCCTAAAATTACTGGCTTCATTTGGCTTTTGGATGACCATACTTTACTGATTTTCTCCTGTCTCAGTGGTTACTTATCGGTCTTCTCATTTCTCCAGCATCTTCAAGTTGGAGGGCCCCATTACTGAGTCTTTGAACTTTTTTCTTCTTTATATAAACTTGACCTATCCCATTGGTAATCCTATCCCATCCCATGGCATTAGGTCCTACAATGACCCTTAGATCTGTAAACTTGTATATCTAGTTGTCTACTTGACATGACCGCATGGATGTCTAGTAGGCATTTGAAATGTTTTTAGAAGATTTATTTATTGAGAGAGAGAGGCAGAGTGCACAAGTGCTGGAGGGGAGGGGCAGAGGGAGGGGGAGAAGCGGGCTTCCCCGCCCAGGGCTGGATCCCAAGACCCTGAGATCACGACCTAAGCCAAAGTCAGATGCTGAACCCACTGAGCCATCCAGGCGCCCTGGCAAATTTAACGTGACCAAATATGAATTTGTAATCTTCCGTCCAATCTGTTTTTCCATCTCGGCAAATGACAACTACATCTTTCCAGCATCCTTGACTCCTCTTTATCATTTTTTCCTCCCAGCCTGTATCTCTTCCAATCCTTTGGCAGACCATGAGACTCTATTTTAAAAATATGTTCAGGATCCTCCCCCTTCTCATCACCCCCACCTCTGTGTCTGGTCCAAGACATCATTACATGTCATCTGACTGATGGCAACACCCTCGCCAGTCTCCCTGGTGCTATCCTTGTCGCCCAGCAGTCCGTTCTCAATACAGCATGAAGCATTCTGTACAGAGCATTCAGCTCGTGTCAGTCTTTTGCTCAGAATCTTCCAGTGGCTTCCCATCTCACTTAAAGGCCCAAGTTTTGAAAATGGCCTAGAAGGTCTTATGCAACCTGTATGTAAGGCCAGTGGTTTAAAATAGGCCTTTCACATTGATCAGAGATCTTAATACACTTTTTGCTGCATGATCTCTCTCATATGAAATGCAGGTATTTCCTGTGCTGGGTTCAAGGCCCACACTTAAACAGTAAACCTTGATATGCATTATCATTTGGTGATGGAATGTTTTTCTGTAGATGTTAAGTTTTTATTGGTAGCCTTAACAGTGATCATTTCTTTAATTCATAGCTGTTTTATTTTATTTTTAATTTTTAAAATTTTTAATTTATATTTATTATTATTATTATTATTATTTTTATTTTTTATTAAAAAAATTTTTTTTTTAACATAGGCTCCACATCTAGTGTGGAGCCCAATGTGGGGCTTGAACTCACGACTCTGAGATCAAGACCTGAACCGAGATCAAGAGTCTGACACTTAACTGACTGAGCCACCCAGGGGCCCCAATTCATAGCTTTTTAAAAATATATTTTGCCTTTAAATAGAATTCAGCCTACAAACACTTAGTAAGGGCATATCATATGCCAGACATTAGGATTACAAAAATGAAACCAAGGGATAAGTTGTATGTTGAGTAAATAATTCAAAAGGGAAGCACCATTGTTTCTCCTTTCGATTTCTCTTTCTCCCCTTTATTCTGATTTTATTTTTCAAGTAATAACACAGTCTCTTTAGTCCTGACTAGGCACTTGTTAGTTTCATCAGTCCTGTTTAGTTTCACACTTTTTAGTTTTTGCCTTCCATCTTCTATTATTTATAATCCTCTTTTTCAAATACAAAAGGTTTGCATAGATTATATCCTCACTTTCTTTCAGCAGTAAGCATTGAATTTTACACACAGTAGGCCCTCAGATCCCTGGCTGCTTATACATACAATTTCTGTTTCATCTATTTGGTTTCCTAAGCCTACAGCTAAGATTACAAGATAGGTTGTTTAACATATCGGAGAGGGATGAGATGAAAGATGAGAAATAAAGCCATTTGCTAATGGAAGGACTTTAAAAAATCTATGCACAGCCAAAGAGAAGTTTCTTTTTTTTTTTCTGAGATTTTTTTTTTTTAAGAATTTATTTATTTATTTGACACACAGAGAGAGATCACAAGTAGGCAGAGAGGCAGGCAGAGAGAAAGGGGGAAGCAGGCTCCCCGCTGAGCAGAAAGCCCGATGTGGGGCTCGATCCCAGGACCCTGAGATCATGACCTGAGCTGAAGGCAGGGGCTTTAAGCCACTGAGCCACTCAGGCGCCCTGAGATTTTATTTTTAAGTAATCTCTACATCCAATATGGAGCTTGAGCTTACAACTCTGAGATCAAGAGTTGTGCAATCTACCGACTGAGCCAGCCAGGCTCATGAGAAGAACTTTGAGAAGGTTCTTAGGGGTGTTTTCCCCTGCTATCCGAAGTAGAGTGTTCCTCTGAAAACTTTGGAAGCTGAAATGCCAAAGTCAAGAAACAATTTCCATTAATTTATATGGAAAAATTTGTGACCGTTCCCAGACCCCCCAAATTACCTCTCATAGGCTTTTCTGTTGCCTTAAGACACAGCTTGCTAAAGGATGCACAAAGCAATGCAAGATAAAGCACAGCTGCTCACAGACACAGTTCAAAGCACTGATGGCTTGAGGTCAACATGCTGTGTAGTTCCCAGGGAAGGCGCTAGGTGGCGCCACTCTCGCTGCAGGGCTTCTAGCTGCCTTTAGGACGGCTCCCTGCAAAAGCCATGCTGAATCCTCTTTTTGACTTTTCGTAAAGGTGAAAATCCTCTTCACATTTCTTTGAGTTAGTTCGTGAAAACAAGTGCTAATGTGGTCTTTCGCTGAAGTGAAGTGGCATGAAGTGAGCTTCGGAAAAGCGGGGGTACCTGTATTGCATTTTGGGCACGATATTGACTCTCATTTGAGTGTTAGGGACGTTTAGAAACAGAAGTATTTTAATTCCTTTCCCCCCACTCTTTTCTTAGCTATAAGCATTCAGAAAACCACCTAACTTGTAGTGGACCCCCTATGGAAATTCCTGGAGAATATACAGATAAGTTGAGCATAACCTACACTTACTCCGTGCGATTTGAAGTAAGTATTTCATGCCATCATCTTACTTTTGTTCCAAATCAAGCAAATACTATATACTTCGTTAAGTGTAAAGCCTTAATTTTCATCATCAGAGTTTTTTTATAACACAGCTAAGAGCCCAGGAAAGTAGGTAAGTTCTTTATATTAAAACCAATGGGAAGACAATTGTGAAAGGAATTCTGTATTAAATCTCCCACATTTCAGGTACTGTGTCAGATAACTAACTTTCTCTTATCTTACGTGGAGGTTTGAAAGAAGTACGTGGGAAACCAGAGGGGTCTTACCTGGGGCTGGCAGGCTGGCAGGCTGCTCCAGTGAACCTTAAAGGACAGACTATCATGTAGTGAAAAGAGTATCCTTTAAAAAAAAAAAAAGATTTTATTTATTCGAGAGGGAGAAAGAGGGGGGCAGGGGCAGAGGGAGAGAAAGGATCTCAAGCAGATTCCCATGCAAAGCCCAGAGCCTGATGCAGGGCTCGATCTCACAACCTGAGATGGTGACCTGAGCCAAAATTAAGAGTCAGATGCTTAACTGACTGAGCCACCCAGATGCCCCCCAAAGAACATCCTTATTGGGCTCAGACTAACCTGTGGTTCAGAATGAGACTTGGCTGCTTGCTAGCGGTGTGAATAATCTATTAGCACTCCAATGCTCTGTTTCCCAAAGGTTTTTCTGGAAGCTCGTTGTTTCATATTTTATTTATTTTTGCTTTGTATTTTCAAAAGTGTTATGTGAAAAAGGGATTCCATCATGATGTTACTTCGGATAATGCTAAGTTAAACGATGTTAAAACAATGGCATCGAGAGTACTCATTGTGTGAGAAAGTACTGTGATTTTTCAGAAGATGATTATGATACATGGTATTTCATAGACCATGGCAGAACTCATGGCATTCTAATGGTCTGGAAAATATTCAGGGGAAACACTGCATGTGGTACCAAAAAAAAAATGCAGCTTTGTACAAATGAGATATTACATGTGCTATTTTCACTCTATGTGTATGTCATGGACATCTTTCCATGTCAATAAATACAGAGTCACAGCTTTCTTTTTATTTACTGCCTGGTACATTTATTTAAAAAATTTTTTTAAAAGATTTTTTTATTTATTTGAGGGAGGGAGGGAGGGGGAGAGAGAGAGACAGACAGACACCCAGGCAGAGGGAGAGGGAGAAGCAGGCTCCCTGCTGAGCAGGGAGCCCAATGCGGGACTTGATCCTAGGACCCTGGGATCATGACCTGAGCCAAAGGCAGACGCTTAACTGACTGAGCCACCTAGGTGCCCCTATTTTCTTTAATTTTTAAAAAAGATTTTATTTATTTATTTGAGAGAGAGTGAGTGAGAAAGCACGAGCAGGGGCAGAGGCAGAGGGAGGAGCAGTCCCCCTGCTGAGCAGGGAGCCTGACTTGGGGCTCAATCGCAGGACACTGAGATCACAACTTGAGTTGAAGGTAGATTCTTAACCAACTGAGCCACCCAGGCGTCCCATTTTTAAAAATTTGTTAGATTTATTTTTATTTTAGAGAGGGGAGGGGTGGGGAGGGGCAGAGGGAGAAGGAGAAAGAGTCTCAAGCAGATTCAATGCTGAGCACAGAGCCCCATGTGGGGCTCAATCCCATGACCCTGAAATCATGACCTGAGCCGAAATCAAGAGTTGAAGCTTAACCAACTGGGCTTAACCAACTGGGCTGCCTAGACGCCCCTTATTACATACACATAATTATATACACATCATTGATTTACTTAGTGTACTATTGATAAGAACAACCCAAATGTCTAATTTTTAATTACTATAAACAATGCTTTAATGAACATTCTTACTTGTTTTCTTGTATGATTCCCTTCTACAGTTAAATTCCTAGCAGTAGGCTTACTTAGGTAAAAGGACATACAGACTTTGATAACACATTGCCAGACAAGTTGCTGGGCCTGAGGATCTGCTGTTTCCTCACACACTCAGTAGTACTAGGTTTTTGTCAATTTTTAAAAACCTTTCTTCAGAATTTTAATTCTGTGAGTATGCCAAAGGAAGACTGATTCGTACTAAGCAAACTCCTAAGGGTCCAATGTATAAATCAAAATACCAACTTATTTTTTTTAGTATTTAAAAAAATTTAAAAAATTTTCTTCATTTTTATTATTTTCTTTCAGAATACCAACTTATTAATTTACATGGAAAAATAAAAATGCCTAGCAGACCACACCATTCATGTTAGCTGGTCGTCACATCTGCCTGTTTTAATGATATGTGAGAAAGCGAATAGAAATAGAATAAATAGAAAGTTTCTTGGTGAGCATAGGACCCCAGAGCAAAGGGAAATGGATATTAAAAGATGATATTCATGGCACTCTAGCAGCCTGCTTACCCGTGGACCAAATGACTATACATAGATCCATGTATCTCTCTTTTGAGTTTTGTTTTAAAGACTATATCTCATATTTTTGATTCTGCTTTGATCATACTTGATTTTGTAGAAAAGGCTTATTTCTTAAAGCTTTTGATGTGCTTTCTTGAGACCAAACCCTAATCACATTATTTGGGATTAGGTCTCAAATTTCTTCAAATATTTGCAAATTGTGCTCAGTTTGGGTCATTTCCAATGATGGCCTGACAGCCATCACAACATGATTTTCCCTAATCCCATTCTGAAAGCAATTCCAGGTTGGGGGTGCCTTCCTTTTATCCCTCTGGATCACCTATGTGGTTATATCCATTTTCTAAATGAGGATACTGAAGCCCAGTGAGGTGAAGTAATTTTCTCAGGATCATAGCTGGCAGGAGGTGGAAGCGATATTCAAACTCAGATCTGTCTGGCCCCCAGAGTCATAGCTTTTCTACTGTACCATTCTGCCTTTCTACATAAAGGTCAGTTATGTTTTCTGTCCACAGAATTACTGTGAAGAAAATGAGAAACATTAGTGTTAGAAATGTGTGTGTGTGTGTGTGTGTGTGTGTGTGTGTGTGTGTGTGTGTACTTTAGATCATCCAGCTAGAGGTCAAGATTATTTGATCCTATATCCTACATCCTACATCCAAGTACAATTGGTAAAAAACAGGTAATTTACTAGTCCAATAAGTATAGTCCAGTCAGCTGCCTGATCTCGGGATGAAATACAAAAGTGTAATCTGGGGGAAGGGGTGAAATAAACCAGAAGAAATTAAAATAACCTTCCCCCAGTGATTGAGAATATTATGAAGAGTCTAAGCTACTATCAGAAGTTGATCAAAGAACTGAAGCCCTTCTATATGTTTATCTCTTATTCATCAGCTGTTAAAAATTTAAACATAGAGGGGAGGCGCCTGGGTGGCTCAGTCAGTAGAACAGGCGACTCTTAATCTCAGGGTCATGAGTTCAAGCCCCAAGCTGGGCGCGGAGCCTATTTAAAAAATATAAAAAAAATTAAATATAGGAAGTTTTATGTTTACAGTAAAAGCCAAGGGAGAACACCTCTACATTGAAGTCCAGATTTATACCAAGAGCCTACATGGTATGGTGCTGGTGGACTGTCTGCCCATCAGGAAGCAACCGTGGCTGTCCAAAGCTGAAGTACAAGTTCAGATGTAGCTCTACCAAATGGGGGAAATATGGGGAATCGGCTTATTTGGGGTTAGGGCTCACCCTTTGTTTCTTAACAGGTCTCCATCCTAGAAGCCCTTCCAGAAGAGGGAATGCTCTCCCTCTCCTGTTGAAGCTCATTTAGGGTGCTTAGAAGGCCCTCAGCTTCAAGAAGTAGGATGATGGAAAGAACAGACATGTCTGAGTTTGAATTCTGGCTCTGACATTTAATAGCTGTGCGAACTTGGGCAGGGTACTCTGCGCCTGTTTTTCCTAATTTGTAAAATGGGCATAAAATCCTCACCTCCGGTGATTACTATCAGAGATATGTGAGTGAACATGAAGCGTTTAGCACGGGGCCTAGCCTATAGTAGACACACAATGTTTCCTCTTCCTCCTTGGGGGTACGGGAGCCCCCGTACCTGAGTGTCTGACGCAACAAGAGCTCATGCATGCAGAAAGCACACCAAGCCACCGTATTCTTTTTTTTTTTTTTTTTAATTTTATTTATTTATTTGACAGACAGAGATCACAAGTAGGCAGAGAGGCAGGCAGAGAGAGAGAGGGGGGGGGAAGCAGGCTTCCCACTGAGCAGAGAGCCCGATGTGGGGCTCGATCCCAGGACTCTGAGATCATGACCTGAGCCAAAGGCAGAGGCTTAACCCACTGAGCCACCCAGGTGCCCCAAGCCACCGTATTCTTGATCTGAACACCAGAACGTTGCTGTTGTAGGTGGGGGAGGGTGTCAGGAGGAGCGGTGTTGTATAGCTCTCTGCTGTTCATTTTATTGTCTTTAGTTGAAAAATGCTTTTTTTTTTTTTTTAACCCAGTGACAATGATACACATCAGCATTTTCCAAAGTGCATTTCCTAGAACACTAGTCAAACAAGTTTGGAAAGCAGTACTCTCTACTTCTTTTCTTAGCTTCACGAAGTCCATTAATAAAATATGTAAGAGTCTCCTAGGGCACCTGGGTGGCTCGATCAGCTAAGTGTCTTCCTTTGGCTCAGGTCATGATCCCAGGGTCCTGGGATCGAACCCCACATCGGGCTCCCTGCTCAGCGGGGAGTCTGTGTCTAACTCTCACTCTGTGCCCCCTGCCTGCTCGTGCTTGCTCTCTCGTGCTCTCTCAAATAAATAAAATCTTTATAAAAAAGAAGTCTCCTACTAAAGCAACCTTTTGACTGAGTCTAACCCAGCATTTTATACCTATACTTGGCTCTGGAGTACTCTTCTGGAGTATAATTTTTTCATTAAAGATTTTGTTTATTTATTTGACAGAGAGACACAGCGAGAGAGGGAACACAAGCAGGGGGAGTGGGAGAGGGAGAAGCAGGCTTCCCGTGGAGCAGGGAGCCTGAGATGGGGCTCCATCCCAGGCCTCTGGGATCAAGACCCGAGTAGAAAGCAGCCGCTCAACGACTGAGCCACCCAGGCGCCCTCTTCTGGCGTATAATTGATGTTGCATCGTGGATGTCACTTTGGGTATCCCAGGCGTACATGGTTGTGGCATATTGGAGTAGCTAACCAAATCTTACTGACCTCCCGACACAGCTTCAGCTTTCAGTGGACGAATAAGAAGCAAAGCTTCATACGTTGGTAGCTGTAATATGAAACTGCATTATGGTTTACAAAGGATTTTGTCAGCTCGCTGGGCCGACATCATCATTTGTTGAAATGCTTCGGTGGTAATGACTATTTGAAGTGGAAATTGAATTTGAATGAGAAAACCACGATTTTTCACCCTCCAGTTAAATATCGATTCAGGTCAATGTTATCAATGGGGGTTAAAAGTGGAGGTGAATGGGGGCGCCTGGGTGGCTCAGTGGGTTAAGTGTCTGCCTTTGGCTCAGGCCATAATCTCAGCGTCCTGGGATCGAGTCCCGCATCAGGCTCCTTGCTTGGCGGAAGCCTGCTTCTCTCTCTACCTCTGCCTGCCTCTCTGTCTGCGTATGTGTTCCATCTCTCTGTCAAATAAATAAATAAATAAATAAAATCTTAAAAAAAAGTTGGAGGTGAATGAGTACTGGGGAACTGGGAAAATAGAAAAATAAGTGAGTGGATAAGGAAATAAGTGAACGTGAGTTCATACGAGTATCTCGGACTTAATCCAGTAGCGCAGGGTTCGGGCTGCCCTTTCCTCTTGCTCATTGGTAACTTCTTTCTCTGACATGGAGAAACCTGGCCCCCATTGTCTACCACAGGCTGACTGATTTGTTCAGCCCTAGCGCGCGTGCAGTGTCAGCACTGATAACCTGTACCCCCATGAGAGACACGGGTATTAACTAGAACGCCATGTTTGTGTAGCACTTGTTTTGGTAAAGAAATACCTTGTGTTCTTTTACCTTTACTCTTTTACCACTTGGTGTTCAGTACCAAGTGGTTGAAATTCAGCGTGTGTGTTACACTTACTGCTCACCTCCCTTCAGACCAGCCACGTTTTAGGTGCTCGATAGCCATAGGAGACTAGCAGCCGCCCTCTTGGCAAAGATCTAAGCCTCCACATTTCCTGGGAGTTTCCCCTTTGGTCCGTGCTTCCGCCTGTTTTCCCTCTTTTTGCTGCTTCTCACTCCCCGTACAGAAGACCCCACCAGGTCCTGTGACATGGATTGACTCCAGGCCCTTGGTTGGGTGAACCACACTATCTCACCCTCATACAGATGGCGGAAGCCTTCCATGTACCTCCGGCACACACGGTCCTTCTCAGGGTCAGCGGGGGAGGGGCACGCAGGATCCTGACACAGAGGTGCGGCCCGGGGACATGGACAGGAAGCCAGACTTCATGCGTGTGTCGAGCCATGCAGCGCTGGGGCGCCTCGGCCACCTGGGTTGTGACCTCCCTCCTCCTGGCCTCCCTCTATCGCCTTAGACTTCCTTGTACCTCTTCTACTGCCACCTGCAAGCTATTGTTTGGACACAGAGCCCATGGTCATCAGCCGAGATCGTGGGCCTGAGCCCCTGCTCAGGTGGCTACTAGCTACAGAAAGGTCCAGAGGCAATACAATTTTTAGTTTAAAAAATTCTGTCTTTTGGTTTTTTAGCTAAGCATTTTGTGTACTTTATGTTTTCCGAGAATGATTCATGTTCCCAAATGGGTATAAAGTTGAGAGTTTATATAACGAATTTGTTCAGAAGTTATTGCAGGATGGGTCATAAAGATTAACATCAGAGTGAAGACCTTTTATTCATCCATTTAGATGACAAATATTTATCGAGTGCCTATTGTATGCCTGGCATGGGAATTTTTTGAAGTACTTAGTTTAACTTCGTTTCTCACAATAGTCCTCTGAAAGCAGGTACTATTTTAATCTCCATTTTATAGAAAATAAAACTGAGACTCAGAGAGGGAAAGTCACTTGCCCAAGGTCACAGCTGTAAAGGATTATGAACCAAGATTAGTCTGATAGAGAGTCCAGGCTCTTAACGCAGCCTCTAAACCACACGGTGTGACTTTAAAATGGGAAAGAATTATGATGGGTGAATTGTCCAAGAAGGCTTTATAAGAGAGAGGCCTTGAGCTGGGCTTCTAAGGATGCTGTGTGTGATTTGGGTGGAAGGGACAGAGATGTGCGAGGCATTGTGGGAAGGCCAATGGATTGAGTTAGGAGACCCGGATTTTAGGAATCTAGAGAGGAGCTGGGGTAAGGCTTTCTGGGTAAGACTGTACATGGCGTAAGCGGAGAACAGCAAACAAACGTCCGATTGAAACAAAAGTGTTTTCATTTGCCTATCCATTCCTCAAAGGACATTAAATGCATTTAGGTGCTGGTTTATAAAGGCCGAAAAGATTTAGTCTAACACTTTAGGCTTTAATCCGTTATATAGTGTTGGTGGAAAGGTTAGAAAGATAGACGTGGGTCAGATTTTGAATGGAGGTATTTATAGTCACAGTACTTTTATTTCAGAAACTTAGTGTTTTTATACCACCAATCAAACGTTTTTTTGGTTTCATTCTAATCCCAGTACCTTTAGGTATGTATGTGAGTTATATGAGCTTTATTTGTGGGCTAGCCTTGGACCCTAGCCACATTTATAGCATTTTGGGGGGGGGTGGTTTAATCTTATTTATTTATTTATTTATTTGCATTGCTTTTTTTTCCTCCAAAATATACTCTTGATTTGTAGGCAACATGGGCCACTAACTGAATTGAGAAGCAGAAAACTGGTATTTTGGCACTCTCTTGCCTCAAACTTATACTGTGACCTTGAGCAAGTTCATTTGCTTGTCTGGACTCCAGTTTTCCCATAATAAAATGCGAGGGTTGACAGTGGGTCAGTAGTTCTCAACCCTATCACCCTGATGTCCTCTTTTATTTATTTATCTATTTAAAAGATTTTATTTATTTGAGAGAGAGACAGCAGGCATGTGCATGGTGGCCTAGGAGAGGGGCAAGCAGACCCCATGCTGAGCTTGGAGACCCATGTGGGGGCTCAATCCTGCAGCTGAGATCATGACCCGAGCTGACACTAAGAGTCAGACACGCTCAATTGATTGAGCCGCTTAGTCGCCTCTGATGTCCTGTTTTAATATCAAATGTTTTTGCGGTCTCCCTTTACTACCGTGAATTCATACTTATAGATATTAGGTGATTGAACCTGTCTATACACGTAGTTTCGATAAACATCAGTATAACACCCTAGCTATAATATAAAATAAACAAAAAGAAAATAACTTTTTTTTTTAAAGATTTTATTTATTTGACAGAGAAACACAGTGAGAGAGGGAACACAAGCAGAGGGAATGGTAGCGGGAGAAGCAGGCTTCCTGCCGAGCAGGGAGCCCGATGCGGGGCTCAATCCCAGGACCCTGGGATCATGACCTGGGCCGAAGGCAGACGCTTAACAACTGAGCCACCCAGGCGCCCCAAAGAAAATAACTTTTAATAAAAACAAGTAGTCCAGCATATATTTCAGCCCCTGTCAGATGCATGCGCCACTGTGTATAATCACTGTAAATGTGACAGTTGTGGAGGCAAATGAAGATGAGAATATTGTGCATTGGTAGCATTGGTAGCTCATATTTCCAAATGATGGCACGAGTCTCTGAAATGCTGATCAATTTCCATAAAGTTTCAAACCAGGGACGCCTGACTGGCTGTCGGTAGAGCATGTTACTCTCAATCTTGGGCTTGTGAACTTGAGCCCCACATTGGGCAGAGAGATTAGCTGGAAAAAAAAATACTGTAAAAAAAAAAAAAAGTTTCAACAGGCACCTGGGTGGCTCATTCGGTTTTGTGGCTGCCTTGGGCTCAGGTCATGATCCCGGGGTCATGGGACTGAGCCCCTCATCTGGCTCCCTGCTCAGCAGGGAGCCTGCTTCTCCCTCTCCTTCTGTCTGCTGCTCCCCCTGCTTGTGCTCTCTCTCTGTCAAATAAAAAGAAAAAAATGTTTCAAACTGAACATAGTACTGTTTTCCCTCAACTACGTGATAGTTGCAGTCCCCAGAACAGTCAGTGTATATTAAAAATACATGAAAATACTTTATCTGTAAAATGGAATTCGAATCTAAGCACAGATCATAATCATTTAAAAATATTTTTTATTTTAAAGATTTTATTTATTTATTTGAGATAGCGAGTGCATGATTGGGGGGGTCAGAGGCAGAAGGAGAAGCAGGATCCTCACTGAGCAGAGACTCTGGTGTGGAATTTGATCCCAGGACCCTGAGATCATGACCTGAGCTGAAGGGAGATACTTAACCGACTGAGCCATCCAGGCGCTCCACAGATCATAATCATAAGCAGTCTTTCCCTCATACCATATTGGGTGGTGCCTTTGGAAGTTTTTTTTCAATTCATTGTTGTGTTGGTCTCCCAGTGCCCTGTAAGAAGTCTGGCATTCTATGCTGTGGAACGCAGGAAGCATCCCTACACATTTTCATTCTGCCCCCCTAGGGGGTGCTGTTCCCCGTGTTGAAAACATCTGGACTAGAAGAAGCCCTAGTTGTCTGCCCATTTGATTCTTAGAACCCCTGCCTGAGTATTTATTGAGTAAGATCCATCATGGAACACTGTGTCAGGACTCAAGAAGTCCTGTGTGTATGTTTCCATATTTGCTTCTTGTGTCTCCAGTATAGACAACATTAAGGACTTGTTTTAGGAGAATTGCTGTATCTTAGAAAACATGAATGTTTTCTTTGAAACTCTAGCATGGAAAGAAGCAGAATAACTCATTAGTTTTCCATGGATTAAGGAAATAGGTTCTACCACTTAGTTATCTGTCTGCTTTTGTCATTTTGTTCTCAAATGTGCCTTAGGATTTTTAAGTAGTTTCTATTTTCTTAGGGGAAGAGTAATATGTGTTATGGTCTGTTATTTCCAGCAGATGGCAGTGTTGGGTGCAAAACTATTAGGTTTAACTACTGCAGATTTTTCTAGGCTTTCTTTGTATTTAAAATCCAAACTTCTGGTGCATATTTGAAAGTATCTGTCCATTTTGAAAGACTTGATATGAGTTAACTTGCTTAAGGCAATGGATAGGCTGGTGAAGAAGATGTCTTTAATTCAGATTTTTACAAATTAAGTCACATTTTACTACAGAGACAATATTTTAATAGAATGGCTAAGATACATGCTTTTTTTTTTTTTTTAAAGATTTTATTTATTTGACAGAGAGAAACACAGTGAGAGAGGGAACACAAGCAGAGGGGATGGTAGCGGGAGAAGCAGGCTTCCTGCCGAGCAGGGAGCCCGATGCGGGGCTCGATCCCAGGACGCTGGGATCGTGACCTGAGCCGAAGGCAGGCGCTTAACGACTGAGCCACCCAGGCGCCCCAAGATACATGCTTTTATGCAATGAATATTTATCCCTTGATTTGTCTATGAATTCTGATTTCCTTATAGGTTTTTTTTATTTTTTAATTTATTTTTTAATTTATTTTTTTTAAAGATTTTATTTATTTGACAGAGAGAAACACAGCAAGAGAGGGAACACAAGCAGAGGGGATGGTAGCGGGAGAAGCAGGCTTCCTGCCGAGCAGGGAGCCCGATGTGGGGCTCGATCCCAGGACGCTGGGATCATGACCTGGGCCGAAGGCAGACGCTTAACAACTGAGCCACCCAGGCGCCCCGGTTTTTTTAATTTTTATTTCTGTTTTCTTAAAGATTTTATTTATTCATTTGAGAGAGAGATCTGCATCGGTATCACATTCCCATCTGGTCCACATCCATCCATTCAAAATGTCATCAGCTGACCAACGATGTCACTTTTCCCCTTTGTGATTTGAGATCCTATTCAGGAGTGTGTGTTTAGTTTGTGATCTCCAATCCAGCCTGGTTCTTCTGTCTTTCTCTGTCTTTGAAATTTTTATACAGTCTGGACTTGACAACCTGCAGGATGATCATTAATCTGGGTCTGTCTGATGGTTCTTTAGGAACATGCTCAGGCCATACGTTCTGGGCAGAGATTACATGGCAGAAATGATGCTACACATTAGGGCGCACGTGAAGTTAACCTGCCTATCACTGGTTAACCACGATCTCCTAGTCATTAGGTTTTAACTAAAATCCACGGTTGAATCAAAATCCAATTAAATCTATCATTTGGATTTTTAAAATTTTTAATTTTTTTTAAAGACTTTATTTATTTATATGACAGAGAGGAGAAAGATCACAAGCAGGCAGAGAGAGAAGGGGAAGCAGGCTCCCTGCCGAGCAGAGAGCCCTATGTGGGGCTCGATCCCAGGACCCTGAGATCATGACCTGAGCCGAAGGCAAATGCTTTAACCCACTGAGCCACCCAGGCACCCCTAAAATTTTTAATTTTTTTTAAGTAGGCTCCACACCCAATGTGGGGCTTGAACTCACAACCCTGAGATCAGGAGTCCCATGCGTGTTCTACCAACTAAACCAGCCAGGTGCCCCTTGTTTTTTTTTTTTTTTTAAAGCAAGACCTATTAGGGGCATCTGGCTGTCTCAGTCAGTAGAGCATGCAGTTCTTGATCTCAAGGTCATGAATTCAAGCCCCATGTTGGGCTTGGAGCCTACTTGTTAAAAAAAAAAAAAGCAATGCACATTGAGTTTCTCCATACTCCACCTCTAAACTTCAGAAAAAACACCTAACAAACACCCACTTTTTTTTTTTTTTAAAGATTTTATTTATTTATTTGACAGAGAGCGACACAGCAAGAGAGGGAACACAAGCAGGGGGAGTGGGAGAGGGGGAAGCAGGCTTCCTGCTGAGCAGGGAGCCTGATGCAAGACTTGATCCCAGGACCCTGGGACCATGACCTGAGCCGAAGGCAGAGGCTTAACGACTGAGCCACCCAGGCGCCCCTATTTTATTTTTTTAATTTAAATTCAATTAATTAACATATAATGTATTATTGGTTTCAGAGTTAGAGGTGGGTGATTCATCAGTCTTATATAACACCCAGCGCTATTGTATCCTGTGCCCTCCTCAACACCCATCACCCAGTTACCCCATCCCCCCACCCTTCTCGCCTCCAGCAACCCTCAGTTTGTTTCCTAGAGTTGAGTCTCTTATGGTTTGTCTCCCTCTCTTGATTTTGTCTTATAAACACCCAGTTTTAAATAAGTCATTTCAGACATTACTTGGTCAATTTGTACCAGCATTTTCCTTTTGCTAAGAGCATGTTATTGATTTGAGGGCTGATTACTCTGGATTAATGGTGTAATTGTTTATTGGGGGTTACCAGTTAAGATCTTCATCTACTGGGGATATTTTGTAAGAAAGCTACTGACAATTTGAGTTTTATCACTCATCAGCAGAAACAGCTTGATAGGTAATTGTATTTTCTTGTGGTTTATTCAATATTGAAAAATTACAATATTTGAAAACAAAGCATCTTTTATAAACTTGTTGCCAATACACCTCAAAATACTCAGCGTATAAAAATGTAGGGACGCCTGGCTGGCTCAGTCGGAAGACCGTGGGACTCTTGATCTCGGGGTTCAAGCCCCACATTGGGTATAGAGATGACTTTAAGTAAATAGTCTTTTTATTTTAATTTATTTGAGAGAGAAAGAACATGCACAAGTAGGGGGAGGGGCAGAGGGACGAGCAGACTTCCTGCTGAGTGTGAAGGTCAACTCGGATCTCTATCCCAGGACCCTGAGATCATGACCTGAGCTGAAGGCAGAAGCTTAACGACTGAGCCACTGAGGCGCCCCTGGATAGTCTGTTTTTAAAAAGAGATTGCCTCTCTCTCTCTCTCTCTGTGTCAAATAAATAAATAAAATCTTAAAAAAATAAAATAAAATAAATTTTTAGGGGCGCCTGGGTGGCTCAGTGGTTTAAAGCCTCTGCCTTTGGCTCAGGTCGTGATCTCAGGGTCCTGGGATCGAGCCCCACATCGGGCTCTCTGCTCAGTGGGAAGCCTGCTTCCCCCTCTCTCTCTGCCTGCCTCTACCTACTTGTGATCTCTCTCTCTCTCTCTCTCTCTGTGTGTCAAATAAATAAAATCTTAAAATAAAATAAAATAAAAAGAGATTGCTACTTCTGGGGAATAGTGGCAAGCTAAAATTACTTTCTTCCTGGTCCCTTCCTGAAACGAAGAAGAATATTAGTTAATAAAAATAAGATAAAAATACCAGGGTCCATCTCATTACTCCATGAATTCAGTAGGAAAGAAATGGAGAAAGTACATGCAGACTAACTTTCTGTCTGTTTTAGGTTTATAACCAGGAAAAGGTTAGTGATAGTTCAGTCATGTAATTGTACATTTTTGTTTTTTAGGAAAACAAAAGCATCAAGTGGGCATCTAGATGGGATTATATTTTGGAGTCCATGCCTCATACCAACATTCAGTGGTTTAGGTAAGTACTTTATTTTTATTTTTTTATTTTTAAATTTATTTATTTATTTTAGTAATCTCTATCCCCAATGTGGGGCTTGAACTCATGACCCTGAGATCAAGATCGCATGCTTTTCCAACTGCGCCGGCGAAGTACCCCTACGTAAGTACTTTGTGAAATAAAGAATACATAGCTTAAGGGGGGAAATGTAAATATATATTTGTATTATATATACATGTGTATTAAAGATTTTATTTCTTTTAGAGGGCATGAGCAGGGGAAGGGGCAAAGGGAGAGGGAGAGAGAGAATTTCAAGCCGACTCCCCATTGAGCGTGGGGCCTGGTGCGGGGCTTGGTCCCCGGACCCCAAGATCATGACCTGAGCCCAAATCAAGAGTCAGAGGCTTAACCAACTGAGCCACCCAGGTGCCCCTATACATATATATTTTTAAAAATTATTTTGTTACCAGATATGATCTTGAGTGCCGTTTTTTCTTCTCTGTGGCTAGTTCCCCACTCCTTCCTCTCCCCCACCTCTCCACATGCACAATGAAAAAGGAAAAAAGGAAGATGTGTCTTAAATAAACGAACGTTTCTGCTGAAGGGAAAGAGCAGCCTTTCCAGGGGACGTTCCCTCAGCAGGTCAGATAACGGAGAGGACTGTGTGAGGATAAGGTCTTGAGTGAAGGGCCTCTCATTCCACTGGGGTTCTTCCTCGTCTCTGTTAGGCAGCCGGGCACTCTGCTGGGCTCTGAGACAGTGTGAGTGAGGCACACAGGCTTCTGCTCCCATGGAGCTTACTACGTTCTAGTGGATTCGGGGGAAAGTGCTTGATTCCTCAGGAATCTTCAATAGGGCCAAGCCTCAGAGTTAGAAGCTTCAACCTGAGACAGAGGGATGGACCATCTGAGAAGGTGATGATTGGGCATGACTGTGGCAAAGTCCTGAGGAAGGGGTAGGGTGTTAGCTCAATTTGGGGCGGAAGAGGACTATAAAAGTAAAAATGAAAGTGAGGAAAGGTGTGATTCTGAGTATGGTCTTTTGAGGTGATGATTTTCCTTATATTGCCATTGCCTTTGAAGTGAGAATAGCGGGGCACCTGGGTGGTGCAGTTGGTAAGTGTCCGACTCTTGGTTTCAGCTCAGGTCATGATGTCAGGGTTGTGAGACTGAGCCCCACATTGGGCTCCATACTCAATGGGAGTCTGCTGGAGATTCTCTCCTTCTCCCTCTGCTCCTACCCCCCCCCTCAATAAATCTTAAAAAAAGTGAGAACAGCATCCCCCACTTCTTTTCTAGACTTGTTCCTTTTCTTCTTCCCACTCTTCCTCCTCCTTCTCTTCTTCATTATTACAATCGTATCATAGTTTTTCCACAGAGTCTTTTCTTTGGGCACTGTCCAGGTCCCATTTTGTTACACCCCCAGAAGTCTCTTCAGATAAAATTTATGTGAATGGTTTCTCCAAAGGGATTGTGAAAGCAAAGGGCCTCCGGATACACTGTGGGGGCTAATCTGTAGTAGTAGTGATATTTATAGCGTAATGAGGGAATGTACTTTAGTTTCTGTCATGAGCTAATTTACTTATGACATTTAACAGACATTTTAGATGTCAATGATCTTTTTAAAAATTTTTAATTGAAGTATAGTTGACAGACAATATTATTAGTTTCAGGTGTACAACATGGTGATTTGACAATCGTGTACTTCACGAAATGCTTACCATGATAGGTGTACTTACTGTCTGTCACCATGTACAGTTATTACAATATTATTGACTATATTACCTGTGCTGTACCTTTCATCCCCAGGGCTGGCTTATTTATTTATTTATTTATTTATTTATATATATCCAAAGTCTAGTTGACACCCAATGTTACATGAGTTTTAGGTGTACGATATAGTGATTGGACAAGTCTATAGGTTCTGCCGTGCTCCCCGCCATCTGTCCCCATACAGCGCCATTACGATACCCTTCGCAACATTCCATATGTTGTGCCTTTTGTCCCTGTGACTTACTCATTCCATGAACTGGAAACCTGCCCCTCCTGCCCTCCTTCACATATGTTGCCCATCGCCTCACCATCTCCCCTCTGGCAGCCATAGACATCTGTCATCTTATTGGCATCTTTCTAAAACAGTGCTGGTCTTTCGTAGATTTTGGTGGAACTCTGTTGATGTGTCTGGGTTTGGCTGGGTGATGGGATGGCAGGGGTACTGGTTGTGATTCGGGGATAATTTTCAGGTTTTAGTTTTAGTAACAGTAAGAGCTAGTAGGTCAGTTGTCTGTGGGGTTATTACCCTGAAGCTCATAGAATGATAAAAAGACTACAACCTTGGTTTATCAGCTAAGAAGTCGATCCGCCCTTAGTTTAACCTTGATTCTTTTTTTTTTTTTAAAGATTTTATTTATTTATTTGACAGAGAGAGAGAGATCACAAGCAGGCAGAGAGGCAGGCAGAGAGAGAGGGGGAAGCAGGCTCCCCGCTGAGCGGAGAGCCCGATGCGGGGCTCGATCTCAGGACCCCGAGATCATGACCTGAACCGAAGGCAGAGGCTTTAACCCACTGAGCCACCCAGGCGCCCCTTAACCTTGATTCTTGAACTTTCATTCTCACTTCCATGCTCTGGAACTGAGTTTCTTTTTGGGAATGTACTCTTAAAAACAATTTCTAAGACCACCTGAAGAATAGTGTTGCTTCTATTGCTTTATTTTTAATGCCCTTTTGTGGTAGAGCTTTAAGTTCATTTAATATATTGATGTATTCAGCATTTGATCTAAGTTTAACCTTGGAAAACTGATCACTGTAATGATAATTTGCGTGTCTTTCTTTTATATGTACAAACAGTTTCTCTTCAGTGTTTAAGGACCTTGAGATTTAACTTCTCTTTTTTTCTTCCTTAAATTTTCTAGTATTATGAATTCCTTTGTTATTGCTCTCTTCTTGTCTGGGATGGTGGCCATGATTCTATTAAGAACTCTCCATAGAGATATTATCAGATACAATGAGACAAGTTCTGTAAGTAAAAATGCACATATTTGATTCAGCACATATCTAAATGCCTACGCTGCCCAGTAGTCAATGTTATATTTGTACTTAGAGTACATAATACCTTAAATACAGTACATTTTCGATGTCTAGTCGTTTTGCCTATTAGACCAGATCGGAAATTATGGAGTTGTGTAGATTTTTAAAAAGTACAAGTAAGCTCTGGTTCTATTCCTTTTAGTATGTTTCTGAACTTGCAGAATATTATTATTTAAGGTTTTCATAGATTTGGAGCAAGAGTAAATGTACCAAATGTTGCAAAATGGTATCATTTAGGTTAAATTTAGATTTATCTCATTTGTACTGTTTTGACTCTTACCATCATTTGCATATTGGTTAATTTTAAATGTTTATAAAATCTGTTAAATTCATTCTGTGTGTTAAATGATTTTGCTTTCTTCATTAAATTAAGCCAGGTGTGTGCCCTACATGGTGAACACCTTCCCCTCAGTGCAAACCTTAGTGTAAGGGAGTGACTTATTTGTATGGCAGGGTCACACACCTTCCAGAGACCCACTGAATCCAAAATGAGCTACTGGATTCCAGTTAATCTGTCTTTAGAGGAAAATTCATTTTCATCTTACTTTCAGAGTTTAGGTAACTTTCGGTCATAGTGTGTGTTTCCCAAAGACTTTCTCATATGCAGGAAAAGATCCAGGAGGACTTCGGTTGGAAGCTGGTTCATGGGGATGTATTCAGACCTCCAAGGAACAGAATGTTGCTGTCAGCTTTCCTGGGGCAAGGAACACAAGTTTTGATCATGACGTTTATTACCTTATGTGAGTAGGCTCAGATCAATTGGTGTCATCTTAAATATTCTTAGTCAACTACTGACATATGTTACATTTTGATCCACGTGCACAAAACGACTTTGAAGTTACTCTGAAGTTTAAGAAAATGTGTATTTTATAGTACTTACACTTCTATCTTCTCAAATTAAGGATAGGAGTCTGAATACGTTCTTACTTCAAGGACCTTTCGTGGCTTCTTTGGTTCTGAATAATTTCTTGTAGTGTCCAATACACATATTCCTCGCTTTGAAAAAGAGATGCTTTTTTGAAAATCAGCATGTATTGGGCACCTGGGTGGCTCAGTTGGTTAAGCGACTGCCTTCGGCTCAGGTCATGATTCTGGAGTCCCAGGATCAAGTCCTGCATCCAGCTCTCTACTCAGCGGGGAGTCTGCTTCTCCCTCTGCCCCTCCCCTTTCTCATGCTCTCTTTCTCCCTCATTCTCTCTCTCAAATTAAAAAGAAAGGAAGAAAGGAAGAAAATCAGCATGTGGGTAGAAGCATATTTAACATGGACTAAGGGCATTCATAATTAACGACTAGCATTTTGAAACGCTATGGCAAGCCTAGGTGCTGGTCTTTAAATGTAGAAACACAATGACATCTTTAATAGTCTTTTTTAAAAAAAATTTTTTTTAAATTATTATTATTTTTTAAAGATTTTATTTATTTGACAGAGAAAAAGAGATCACAAGTAGGCAGAGAGGGAGAAGCAGGCTCCCCGCCGAGCAGAGAGCCTGATGTGGGACTCGATCCCAGGACCCTGAGATCATGACCCGAGCCGAAGGCAGAGGCCTAACCCACTGAGCCACCCAGGTGCCCCTAGCATCTTTAGTAGTCTTACAACAGCTGACAAACTGTGGCTGCTTTCATTTATAAAGTAAATATGGGGCTTGTCAGTTTTTGATAGCCAGAGTGGTGATTTTGGTAAACAAAGCTGCTGTTAAAAAAAAAAAGGGGGGGGGTATTAGGTGTTTCACATGTCAGTGATAATTTCAAAATTCAGCTCCTAAGGTTGTATTTCCTTGAGACCAAGTCTCACTTTCATTTTTTTGTTTTTATTCCTCACCTTGAATAAAAGGAAGCGGAAGGTGATTTTTGTGGGGAAAATGATTTGCCGTTTAGGAGTAGGGAATGGAGAGTTTGTTTAATTTGCATGTCAACAGTGAGATTAAAGACTAGACCCCACTTGGAAACTGACTTCCTTTGCCCGGTATCGATAAACCACACCTTTTCGTTCAGAAAAAAATTGTCATTAGCTAAGTGAATCCCAGTCGTTCACAGTGTCACTTAAGTACTCACGCCACAGAATTTCCTGTTACACATAATGGGTCTAAATGAGCGGGTCTCTAATTTATTATAAAGTCTTGTGTGCTTCTGAAACTGTTACCACCACTGCTTTGATATTTCTTTTTTGTGCCTTTAGTTCTAGCCTGCTTGGGATTTCTGTCCCCCGCCAATCGAGGGGCCCTAATGGCCTGTGCCGTGGTGTTATGGGTCCTCCTGGGAAGCCCTGCCGGATATGTGTCCGCCAGAGTGTACAAGAGTAAGCATCGCAACTCTTATCATTCCATTAGCTGGCGTGTTCAATGTAGAAATTAAAAGGCTGTAAGAGAAAACATTTAAAAATTGCATGGGGGCATTTTAGCCCGCCTATCAAAATGTAATTGGGCCCTGGGTATAAAGTGGACTAAATAAGTTGCTACAGTAACTATTTCTGTCTTTTCCTTCCTCAGCACTTAAAGGTGTTAACTGGAAGACAAATTTTTTGCTGACCGCACTCTTATGTCCTGGGTTAGTATCGCTTGTTCTCTTTTCTCTACACGATTATACTCTTTCTTAGACTTTGTCTAGGAAAGAAAATCACTGTGCGTGATGATGAGGAGTAGAAAGGGGATGAGCGATCGCTGTGTCTTTCTGTGCATCGCAACCTCCAGGACAGAGAGACGGCTTCCGTGCCGCTGTATTCGAGTTTGAGGTTTGGTTTGGAAGATTTCATAAATATGCATCTTGGTTAGACAGCTTGCATTATATATCACATTAGACTGGCAATTTCTGCTCTACCTTGTGTTATTTCCCTTGTCACTGGCTTCCGTGATCTTTTCTTCCTGTCTCACCTAGTTCCTTCGGTGTCCTTAGTGACTGCAGCTCCCAGGTAGAGTCGTCGTCCCAGTGGGAGTGGGCGGGGCTGCGCCGTGGGGGTGCCAATAGCTCCCTCCGCACCCCCCCCAGCAATTATAGCGGTGTGGGATTGGCGGCCAAGCCAGGGAGCAAGTGTCCGAGGTCACATCGGAAGTCAGTGACAGAGCCTAGGCTATACATAACCGAATGTGCCCCCCCCAACCCCCCCCCCCCATCCAGGGCTCTTCCCGCAGAACCTCACTGATTAAGTGCTGACTCACTTCAGGGTCTTTCTTCCTTCTTTTTTTCTTTTCTTTTCTTTTTC
>CM053612.1:12562519-12638512 GCA_028646535.1 Procyon lotor | reverse complement strand
TTATTTGACAGAGAGAGAGAGATCACAAGTAGGCAGAGAGGCAGGCAGAGAGAGAGGGGGAAGCAGGATCCCCCCTGAGCAGAGAGCCTGATGCGGGGCTCAATCCCAGGACCCTGGGATCATGACCTGAGCCGAAGGCAGCCACTTAACGACTGAGCCACCCAGGCGCCCCCAAATAAATAAAATCTTAAAAAATATATTTTTTAAGAGATAGAGAGAGAGAGAGAGAATGAGTGGGAGGAGGGGGAGGGGTAGAAGCAGGCTCCCCGATGAGCAGAGAACCCCACCTGGGACTCACATCGCAAGACCCTGGCATCATGACCTGAGTAGAAGGCAGATACTTAACCAGCTGAGCCAGCCACCTGGGCGCCCGGCACTTCACGTTTCATCTCTGAAGTTAGCCTGAGCTACCATAACAAAATACCATAGATGGGGGTAGGGGGTGAGGGGTGCTTAGACAATAGAAATTTGATTTCTCACAGTTCTGGAGGCAGGGATGCCAGAGATCAGGGCACCAACAGGGTCGGGTCCTGGTGAGGGCTGTCTTCCTGGCTTGTAGACGAGTGCCTTCTTACTGGTTCCTCACATGGCGGGCAGAGACGGTGAAGTCTGGTGTCCTCGTCTCACAAAGGCACTGATCTCGTCCTGAAGGCCCTTCCCTCATGACCTCATCTAAGCTTCATTACCTCCCAAAGGCCTCACCTCCAAGTACCATTACATTATGGATAAGGGCTTCAACATCTGAATGGGGGAGAACACAGTGCAGTCCCTAGTGCTTTTCATTTCTAATATTCTCTCCTTGATCTGTTATGAAGGACAGCTTTTTTTTTTTTTAAAGGAAAAAGTAGTGGATTATATCGTAATTGTCCCATGGTACATTAATTTCTACTTGTTACGCAGTTCCCACATCCGTGATGCTAGGAGTATGTCACGATAGCGGAAGAGGTCCTATAGTGAAAGTTACACGTAGTAAATTGAGTTACGTTATATTCGGATTAGTGACAAAGTAAGAGCAAATGCTTCAATAATGGTCTGTGACTGCGCGTCACGCAGTAAATCATGCAATACAGTGATGGGTTCATCTCCACGTGGCTGGTTTCTCTCAAAACTCCAGGGAAAAAGATTAGATCATTGAAAGGCTTGAATGCGGCAAGTTTGCACATCAAACACAGGAACCTCAGAATTTTTAACTTATTTAAACTAAGGACAATGCACCCCTCTCCCCTTGCCCACCTTGAATAGAGCCACCTGCCTTTCCTGTAACTCTTTTCAAGGGGACAAGAATGGGTGGTCTTTTCGGAGGTGAATGCTTTATTCCATCTCTGTACGGAAGAGATGTCCTTGACAATATTCGAGATATCTGTTGCTTCAAGTTCGAGCCCCAAATGAATCCAAAACTGCATAAATTTGGCAACAAAGTGCCATTGTGCAGAAGTCAATAAGCCATTAATTATTCTCTGCATTATTGAGTCCCTCATTCAACATACTTACTGTGGTCTTTGTGGTTTTGTTTTGTTTTTGTTTTTATTATATTTGAGGCATTATGCTAGGCACTATAGAGGAAATAAATACAAATTGCCCCGGAATCTCTGGCTTCGTGGCTCAAGATGAATAATAATGGCCCATTTTTCATCACACAGATGTTCCATCTTACTGCAAAAAGACGTTACGTCATTGAAATAGAAGATGTAAAAGAATTAGAATGTACCGTATCACTAAGCTTGATTAGCCAAATTGAACAATTAATGTCTGAAAAGCAGTAGCATTTGCGATGCACTATGAGCTGTTTTATCGTGTTTTCTATGGGATCAAATTGGGATTCAAAACATTTTGGAGAATGTCTTACACAGAAAAATTTAAAAATTTGGGTAGAAATCCATAATGACATGGCTGAGGTTTACGTGGATTATGAGATGATGCAATGTGAAACCTCAGTTTTGTAAAAATAAAAAAAAAAAAAGAAAATTGGAAAGCAAATTGAAATAATGATGGTTGTGTCCTGGGTGGGATTTTGGGTGGCTAGGGGACAGGAGTATAAAGGAGACTATTTATATCGGACTTACTTTTCACCCTTTTTTTTTTAAGTTTTGCATCGTATACCATATGCATGTGTTACCTATTTTTATTTTATTACTTTTATTATTTTAAAATAATTTTAATTTTAATTAATTAATTAAAAATATTTTATTTATTTATTTGACAGAGAGAGGTATCACAAGTCGGCAGAGAGGCAGGCAGAGAGAGAGGGGGAAGTCCCATGCGGGGCTCGATCCCAGGACCCTGAGATCATGACCTGAGCCGAAGGCAGAGGCTTTAACCCACTGAGACACCCAGGCGCCCCTTACTCCTCTTTTTCTAAAACCTTTCTTCTCTAGTCCTCCAGAAATTCATGTTCTCCTGGTTTTCCAGTTGCTCTGCCTATCTTTAATCTTAATTTATTTTTTATTTTTTAAGATTTTATTTATTTATTTGACAGAGAGGAGAGAGACCACAAGTAGGCAGAGAGGCAGGCAGAGAGACAGGGGGAAGCAGGCTCCCAGGACCCTGAGATCATGACCCGAGCTGAAGGCTGAGGCTTTAACTCACTGAGCCACCCAGGCGCCCTTTTATTTTAATTTTAATTTTGAAATAATTTTAAAATAACTTCATTATAAACAACAATAACAATAACTCATAACCATATTTTAAAGAGGAGAGGTAGCGATAGAAGCCACAAGCACAGGCTTTAGAGTCAGATACACAGACACAGACAGATAGCCCCCAAGCATGTGCACACATATCCTACACTCTACACACACACGGCAGTTCATTTCCCAGTTCTGCCTCCTTCTAGTTGCCAGGCCTTGAGCACGTCATGAATAATGCTGAATGAACATAGGAGTTCAGGCCTTTCTTTGAGATCTTGGCCTCCTATTTCTTGAATAGATATTTTCCTACTGTACCATTTTTATTCCCTTGTCATTTCTTTTACTATTTTTTTTTTAAGTTATTTTCTTAGAGGTTACCTTACAGATTCCAAGTAGTGTCTCAATTTTTACCAATCCGGTTTGGATGAATTCCAATTTAATTTCAAAACTATGCGAAAACTTTGCTCCCATATAGCTCCTTTCCCTCCTTCCTTCTGGGTGCTGTTATTGCCATACAGATTATATCTTAATACTTTGCACGCTCATCAACACAGATTTATAATGATTGCGTTACACAGTTATCTTTTTTTTTTTTTCACAGTTATCTTTTAAGTTAGACAAAGAAGAGCTTCAGCTAATATTTGCTGATCATGGGATGTCGGGCTTTCCTGGTCTGTAGTATGCAAATCATTGTATTATCTACCTCATTGTTGCTATGAGGATTAAATAGGATTATGTGTGTGCCTAGTATATCCTGAGTGCTCAATAAATGGTAGCTGTACTTGTCAGCTACTCTTGACTTCCGCTGTCACGACTTTGCTCATGCTGTTCCCTCTTTTTGTAATCACTTCTTTCCAATCCTCCAATGCCGGATTCCTGTTCTTTTTTATGTCCCTGCTGAAATGCCACCACTTCCACGTTCTGGAATTATATAGTGTCTCTTATCGTTATTATTACACTTATCACAGTGTTCCTTGGATTGGAGTTATTTGTGATATGCCTTATCTCATTGTGAATTCTAAAGCTCCTGAAGCTGAGTACCATGTCTTATTCATTTCTCTATCTTTCACAGCATGTAACCAAGTGCCTTATACGGAGTAAGTGTTCAGTAAATATCTACTGTATGATCGAATCAAGTGAATAATTTAAAAATACAAAACAGATTCACTTTCCTAGTTCTGTTAGTAGAACTGAGTGCAATTTTAAAACAATAAACCAGGCGTGATACAAAGGACATATTTCCCTCAAGAGGGTTAGGGGCTCTCGTAGGTATATGGGAGACAGAATCCTAAGGTACTGGCATTCTTACTTCTTAGAATGTAGTAGGTTGAAAGAGGAGTCCAGTGCCTCATAGTATATCAATGTGCGAGTAGCTCATACGGTGGCATAAACCGGCAGCATAAAAATGGCTTTAAATTTACAAGGGGAAGCATTCAGGCTAATGAACATAGATGTTCCCTAAAAGAAATCGAAGAAAGTAAGATTCTTAAGCCATATACATTTCCTTCATGTAACCCCAGAAGTGGTAGGTAGGAAAAGGAAAAGGAAGCCTAGTTTGATGGGCATGTATCCAAACTTTACAATTAGAAAGAAGCAAATATGAATTCCGGCACTTAATGTCAGGCCCTTGGTATTAGGTAAGTGACTTTGGGAGAAGTCCTGTAACCTTCCCAATTGTCCCATTTCCTTGCCTGGTAATGCCTATGTCACAGAGTCGTTTAGAGAAGTAAATGAACTAATGGATTGTGAAATTGTATTCTTGGTCACTCTTTTCTTCTGTGTTCCTACTGCTCTGTGATTATCATCTGCTACAGTATATCTCATGTTGTATTGTAATTTATTTGTTTATCTCTGTCTCCCACTAGACTGAGCTTTTCAGAGCGAGGGTTTTTATTTATCTTTGAATGCCAGGGCCTAACACATAGGAACTCAATAAATGTTTGATGAACATGTGAATAAATGTTTCAGGTAGGAGATGAACCCAGATGACCTCTTAAGTTTCCTTTTAGTTTCACTGTTTAAGCTTCCGTGAAAACGCCTAGAAATAATTAGAGATCAATAAAGGAAGAACTATTTAGAATATAAAAACTTGAAACTGAAGGGCAGTTACAGAATTGTTAAACACACATTAACATTCTAGAGTGTACTTTCAAAAGGGAAATTGTTGAGACGGGTTAATTGAGTTTATGTATAAGAAGGGAGGTTATGATTTGTCAAGTGAGAATTAATTTTTCTGGCCATGGAATGATAACAGCTGAAATGAACCTCTCAAAAGCTGGGAAATTTGGCAGAGGAATATTGTGGCTGAACAAATTCATTAGAGCAGAAAGGTATTAAGAAACATTTGAAGAAGTATGGTTAAATCATAGGCAACCAGACTCCCTTATTAAGATGCCAGAAACTGATGAGACCTAAAGAGGAGGTTTACTGTTGCGTTTATTGCTGTTTGAAAAGGCTTCAACCCACATACATCTCTGGCAGGAGCACGTGTGAGCCTTTAAAAAGCACAGTAGAGGTACCTACCGATGTAGGTTTGGTAGGCAGAAGAGATTGTCCATACAGCAGGGAGGGTGAAGCAGAAATAGTGACATGAAGGAAGAAATGGCTGAAGTTGGTTTATCGTGAGAGATGAGGGACATAAAAAGAAAATGATCCTGAATAAGAAATTGGAGAAAGAGGGGCGCCTGGGTGGCTCAGTGGGTTAAAACCTCTGCCTTCGGCTCAGGTCATGATCTCAGGGTCCTGGGATCGAGCCCCGCATCGGGCTCTCTGCTCGGCGAGGAGCCTGCTTCCCCCTCTCTCTCTGCCTGCCTCTCTGCCTACTTGTGATCTCTCTCTCTGTCAAATAAATAAAATCTTAAAACAAAAAGAAGAAAAAAGGAAAAAAAAAATCTCTCCTTATGATGAGAACTCGTAGGATTTACACTCTTAACAACTTATCTATCTATCTATCTATCTATCTATCTATCTATCTATCTATCTATCTATCACACAGTGGTTAAGCCATCCTCCTACGTACTTATCACTGGAAGATTGTACCTTTTGATCACCTTCCTCTCTGCACCCTGACCCCAGTTAACCACAAGTCTGATTTCTTTTTTCGTTGAGTTTGGTTTGCCTTTTTTTCCCTTAAGATTTATTTATTTATTTGAGAGAGCAAGAGAAGGAGCAGGGTATGGGCAGAGGGAGAGGGGGAGGGAGAGAATCCCAAGCAGACTCACTGCTGAGCGCACAGCCCGACATGGTGCTCAATCTCATGACCCTGAGATCAGGACCTCAGCCGAAACCAAGAGTCAGATGCCAAACCTACTGAGCCACCCAGGTGTCCTGAGTTTGGTTTGCTTTTGTTTTTGTTGTAGATTTTACATATAAATGAGATTACACAGTATTTGTCTTTCTCTGGCTTATTTCAGTTAGCATAATGTCTTCCAAGTCCATCCATGTTGTTGCAAATGGTACGATTTACTCCATTTTTAGGCTGAATTTTTACACACCCACACACCCCCCCACACACACACCCACACACACACCCCACAACTTTATCCACTCATAGTTCAGTGGGCACTTAGGGTGTTTTCATTTCTTCTCCCCCGCCTCCTCCTCTTCGTCCTCTTCCTCCTAATGCTGCTTTCTAAGACATATCATTAGCTTTATGTTCTAACCCATTTACTGAGGTTTTCAGTCCCCTCGTCATATTTCTAATTCTAAAGAGCTCTTTCATTTCTCACCAGTCCTTAAAGTATCATCTTGCTTCTTGGCTGCAGTGGCTCTTCTAATCTCTTTGTGGATGTCAATCATAGATTTTCCTTTCTAAAGTTTTCTTCTGAGCTGCAGGGACCTCCTCTAACAGGCTCGACCCCCCCAGCCTTCTGCTGGGGTCCAGAAGAAGGTCTTGGGCTCTGCAGCATGGGGGAGGGAACCTGCAGGTCTGTGAGGATCTTAGGCTGACTTTCAACCAGTCCTGGTTTTAGCCACTCCTTCCCTCCCATTAACTGTTAACTACTTGTCCATCTGCTGTCTGCTTTCCGAAATTTGTTGCTAATGTCTTCTCTCCTGTACCACCCATCCTTGTGTATTCGTGCTCTTTTAAAGTTCTTTTACTATCATTTTATTGGAGTTTTGAGGAGGGGGCAGAGCTAAATGTGTGATTTCAATCTGCCATCTTTTTTTTTTTTAATATTTTATTTATTTATGTGACAGAGAGAGATCACAAGTAGGCAGAGAGGCAGGCAGAGAGAGGGAGGGAGAAGCAGGCTCCCTGCTGAGCAGAGAGCCCGATGCGGGGCTCGATCCCAGGACCCTGAGATCATGACCCGGGCCGAAGGCAGAGGCTTTAACCCACTGAGCCACCCAGGCGCCCCCCAATCTGCCATCTTTAACCGAAAGTCTTGACGCCTGATGTCTTTTGTATACCTTATTTACATTTTAACCATCACCGAGTTATTCAGATTCTTACTGCTTTGTACCTGGTTTCCTTGTCTCTAGTTTCTCTTCTCTTAGGTCCGTCCTTCACCATGCTGCAGACTTCTCTGCCTGGAAGGCTGTGCTATGTGCCCCAGAGCTTTGAATGTAAAGCCCCTTCAGCTTTTGTCTCCTGATGCTGCCAGGAGCAAGTCTACGTTCCTTCCCCGGCGTTCAAAGCCTTACACAGTCTCGCCTCTGCCCCCCTCTTCACCCTCATCTTTGAGGCTTTCAGAAACACTCACATCCGTACCGAGACTCACCTGTAGCTTTCACCAAACTTGTGTGGAACCCGTAGGGGCACAGTAGCTAGGCTCGCCTGGTGATTTATCTGGTAGATTCGCAGCTGACCCCTTGATTCTAAGTGACTGATTTAAAGCTCTTGTGTTAAGTGAATGCTTGTTGGCTTCCAGGCTCACAGCCCATTTCCCTTTGGGATTCTAAAATCTGTTTTTAGTACATGCATGTTCTTAATTGTGTTCGCTATATTGCACATTGAGGTTTTCCATGGTATATTACTCCACACCTTCTTTTCTGCTAGACTCTGGAGGTGCAGAGATGAGTAGGATGTGAAAACGATGTCTTATAATAAACTGCTGTGTTACTAGATGGTATTAGGGTTAGGCCCCAGCTCAATGGCTGGGTTTCCACAGTGAGACTTAATATTCTTCTAGGGTTTTGCCTTGTCATTTATTCTATCCTTCCCACCAAAAGAATGTTCTGACATTCGGGGCGCCTGGGTGGCTCAGTGGGTTAGGCCTCTGCCTTCGGCTCAGGTCATGATCTCAGGGTCCTGGGATCGAGCCCCGCATCGGGCTCTCTGCTCAGCGGGGAGCCTGCTTCCCTCTCTCTCTCTGCCTGCCTCTCTGCCTACTTGTGATCTCTCTCTCTCTGTCAAATAAATAAATAAAATCTAAAAAAAAAAAATTAAAAAAAAAGAATGTTCTGACATTCACATCAAGTATGATTATAACATTTTCCTGAAAGCATATTGTTTCCTGATGATGTTTTTTTTTTCTCCCTAGTGTCGTCTTTGTTGACTTGTTCTTTATGAACCTGATTCTTTGGGTGGAAGGGTCCTCGGCTGCCATCTCCTTCGGTACCCTGATAAGTATCCTCGCGCTGTGGTTTGGCGTTTCTGTACCATTAACATTTTTCGGTGCATATTTTGGAAGCAAGAAAAAGGTAAATTTGCAAAATCCTGCTTTTGGCCATTGACTAATGTCTGAAATAATACCTCAACGTGTATATTACTATACATGGAATGCGAAATGTACCATTGGTGAAAACTACAAAGAGTAATCATTTTGGAATGAAAGATTTAAAAAATTTTAAAAAGTGAAACACAGTAACGCTTCCAAAGATGCTATTGAGTGTACTTCCCATTTTATAGGTTGTTTATATTTCTGTCTATCTCTGTTGGATGAAATTAAAGGGACATATTGTTGGAAGGCTGACTTTAACAAAGTCAGAAAAGTAATAAGATTATACAGTGGGGGAAGAAAGCAAAGATACAGTCTGAGAGATGGAGCTGTCAGTTTATAGATGTGAAGTTAACCTATTCCATGCATAGGGTAAAGGAGCGGGATATCAAAAAAGACTAAATGAGGCCAGCCTGCAAAAGGATTGTACAAAGATACAGTGTGTGTGTTTGTAGGAGAGAAATCAGATAAGACAAAACAGAAGCTGTTTTGTCTTAAAAGAAAAACACCTGAAAAATACTGACACATTTTAAGAGAAACTTTCTTTTTTTCCCCCAAATTTTATTTAAATTCTAGTTAGTTACCATATAGTTTAATATTGGTTTTGAGAGTAGGATTTAGCGATTTATCCCTTATGGACGGCCCCCAGTGCTCATCGTGGCAAGTGCCCTCCTTAGTCCCCATCTGGCCTAGCTGCCACTCGCCTCAGTTTGTTCTCGATTATTAAGAGTCTCACTGTCTGCTTCCCTCTCCCTTTTTTTTCCCTTCCCCTATGTTCATCTGTTTGGTTTCTTAAATTCCACATACGAGTGAGATCATATGGTATTTGTCTTTCTCTGAGGGACTTATTTTGCTTAGCATAGTACACTTTAGCTCCACCCACACGGTTGCTCAGGGCAAGATTTCTTCTTTTTGATGGCTGAGCAATATTCCATGCTGTGTGTTTGTGTGTGTGTGTATGTATATGTGTGTGAGTATATATATCTATACATATATTTCTCACATCTATATATGTGTGTGTATATATACATACCACATCTGTATGGATATATATATAACTACTACTATACTTATATATATGTATATATACCTATGACATCTTTATTCATTCATCTGTTGATGGACATCTGGGCTCTTTCCATAGTTTGGCGATTGTAGACTTCACTGCTATAAACATTGGGGCACATGTACCCCTTTGAATCTGGATTTTTGTATCCTTTGAGTAAATACCTAGTAGTGCCATTGCTGGGTGGTAGGGTAGTTCCATTTTTAACTTTTTGGGAAACCTCCATACTGTTTTCCAGAGTGGCTGTACCAGCTTGCATTCCCACCAATAGGGAATAGGAGGGTTCCCCTTTCTCCGCATCCTCGCCAACATCTGTCATTTCCTGTCTTGTTCATTTTAACCATTCTAAGCAATGTGAGGTGGTATCTCACTGCAGTTTTGATTTGTAGTTCTCTGATGATGAGTGATGTTGAGCATTTTGTTTGTTTGTTTGCTTTTGATGTTGAACATTTTTTCATGTGTCTATTAGCCATCTAGCTGTGTTCTTTGGAAAACTGTTCATGTCTTCTGCACATTTCTTAATTGGATTATTTATTTTTTGGGTGTTAAGTTTGATGAACCCGATAGATTTTGGATACTAGCCCTTTATCAGCTATGTCATTTGCCAATATCTTCTGCCATTCTACAGGCTGCCTTTTAGTTCTGTTGTTTCCTTTGCTGTGCAGAAGCTTTTTATCTTGATGAAGTCTCAATAGTTTATTTTTGCTTTTGTTTTCCTCGCCTCCAGCAACATGCCTAGTAAGAAGTTGCTATGGCTGAGCAAAGAGGTTGCTGCCTGTGTTCTCCTCTAGAATCTGATGGTTTCCTGTCTCACATTTAGATCTTTCACTCACTTTGAATTTATTATTGTGTATGGTATTAGAAAGTGGTCCAGGTTCATTCTTCTGGATGTTGCTGTCCAATCTTCCCAACACCATTTGCCGAAGAGACTATCTTTTTCTCCATTGGATATTCTTTCCTGCTTTGTCGAGGATTAGTTGACCATAGAGTTGAGGTTCCATTTCTGGGCTCTCTATTCTATTCCATTGATCTATGTGTCTGTTTTTGTGCCAGTACCATACTGTCTTGATGACTATAGCTTTGTAATGGAGCTTAAAGTCTGGAATCATGAGGCCTCCAGTCTTGCTTTTCTTTTTCAGGATTGCTTTGGCTATTTGGGTCTTTTGTGGTTCCGTACAAATTTTAGGATTGTTTGTTCCAGCTCTGTGAAAAATGCCATTGGTATTTTGATAGGGATTGCATTTTTGATTTGGGATTGCATTTGATAGTGTAGATTGCTTTGGGTAGTATTGACATTTTAATAATATTCTTCCAATCCATGAGCATGGAATGTTTTTCTATTTCTTTGTGTCCTCTTCAGTTTCTTTCATAAGTGTTCTATAGTTTTCAGAGTAGAGATCTTTTACCTCTTTGGTTAAGTTTATTCCTAGGTATCTCATTGTTTTTGGTGCACTTGTAAATGGGATTGATTCCTTGATTTCTTTTTCTGCTGCCTCATTATGGGTCTATAGAAATGCAGCTGATTTCTATACATTGATTTTATATCCTGCAACTTTGCTGAATTCATGTATTGGTTCTAGCAATGTTTTTGGTGGAGTCTTTCAGGTTTTCTACACATTCTGAGAGGACTTTTTGTCATCAAATACTTCATATTGGAATAACCACCACTAAATCTTGTCTACTCTCTCCCTTGAAACTGATAGGAAAGGGTAAACACCCTTATTATCTAGCTGTGTGCTCTCCAATATGGTGGTCACCAGCCGCGTATAACTTTTGAGTGCTTGAAATATGGCGAGTTCAAAATTGGTAAGTGCTGTAAGGAAGTATAAAATACACAGTGAATTTCAAACAGAATAACAGCAACAAAATATAAAATATCAATTTAGTACTTTTTATATGGATGACAAATTTAACTGATAATGTTTGGACATGTTAGATCAAATGAAATGTATTCATAAATTGATTCTGCTATTTCTTTTTAAAAATTTTTTTAAATTTATTTCTTGAGAGAGCGGGAGGGAAGTGAGGGGCAGAGGGAGAGGGAGAAGCAGGCTCTCCACTGAGCAGAGAGCGTGATGCAGGACTCGATCCCAGGACCTTGAGATCATGACCTGAGCCGAAGGCAGACGCTTGAGTGACTGATTCACCCAGGTGCCCCGATGGTGCCTATTTCTTCTCACTTTTTAAAATGCAGCTTCTAAAAGCTTTAAAACTGCATATATGGCTTGCATTATGTTTCTCTCGCACAGTGTTGGTCTAGCTTCTGCCCACATGTGCTCCTTGTCCTATTCCGATTCAGGATGCAGGGTGTGATTATAAGTATATAAATTCACTTCAGTTTCATGTCATTCTGATTTTCACTTGAATTTCTTTTCGAGCAGTTTAGGTGTCCAGTTCACACAAATCAGATTCCCCGTCATATTCCTCGGCAGAATTTCTTTACCAAACCACTTTTCGGCATCATAATCGGTGGCATTTTACCTTTTGGCTGTATTTTTATTCAACTCTTCTTCATTCTGAACAGTATTTGGTGAGTATTGTATCTTCATAATCTGAGAAAATCTTAATTGTTGATCATTTAATTTTCCTATGTTTCAAGGAGGTTAAATTCTGGTCTGGTTAAACCTTCATTTGCCCCCCCCCCCATTTTTTTGTCCAGGAAATGTTGATCGGACCCCAGGGGAATTTCCTAGGGGACTAAGACTTAATTCACAAGTTTTGTTTTTTTTTTTTTTTAATTCACAAGTTTTTAAAGACACTTTTTGATGGAAATTTCTATGCGGGTTTCCTTTTTTTTTTTTTTTTTTTTTTAAATAATAACCTCTTTTTAAGCCTTTCCAGATGACTTAGAAAGTTGAGCCTTTGCAGGGGGTGGGGCAGGGGTGTCCCTTGGAAGGAGGTGCTTGAAGATGGGGAGAGGCGGCCCTGATGTGTCTCTCTTTTCCCTACTGACCTTCCATGCAAGATTTCAGCTTTCCTCTGCTGAAAATACCTTGAAGACCACTGACTCTGGGTCTTCATCTGTACTGAGCTGTATGTGAGCAATCTTTTTCTGCTTTCCTGTCCGTCAGCTGTTAGCTCTGATGTCGGGGTGCCTGCTCCTTACAGCGTTCCTCTTTCTCTTTGCTCCTTTAAATCTGTCGTGGTTTAAGAATCCTGATATGGGGGCACGTGGGTGGCTCAGTGGGTTAAAGCCTCTGCCTTCGGCTCGGGTCATGGTCTCAGGGTCCTGGGATCGAGCCCCACATCGGGCTCTCTGCTCAGTGGGGAGCCTGCTTCCCTCTCTCTCTCTGCCTACTTGTGGTCTCTCTCCTGTCAAATAAATAAATAAAATATTTTAAAAAAAAGAGCCCTGATATGAAGTAAGAACCCGTGTTCGCTGATACAAGTGCAATAGCTTCAGCTTCTCCAAGTCCCCCTCTTTTTTTTTTTATTCCTGATTCTTGACTGCATTCTGGTTTCAGGAGCGGGTCGCACCATCAAATCAAATGCAGTAGCCAGCTGTGTGTGTTCAGAATGCTTTTGTCCCAAAGCTACCTTTCAGACACAGCTTTCAAGTCCTCAAAAGTCAGGCTTAATCATGCACGTTAATTGCTCACCTTTTAAACAGCATTGTGCCAAATTTGTTGAAAAGATAAGCAATAAAGTCTGTTACCTTGTCAGCAACTAAATATTTAACCTGCTGCAAAATCAATTATAGTAACCGCGTTTTCCAGAAGTTTTTGATGGGAAAATAATTTTCAAGTGAAAACTAGAAGAGCCTTCAGACAAGTTTTATTGCAATGAAACAGAGGGTGCTTGTTGTATACAACTTTGTATATGTTCATTATCTATAGAAATGATTCTCCCCAAGCCCTGTCCCTCGCCCTTGTGCCCGGGGAATGCATTCTGCAGGAGAGTTTCAAATGGGGTATCGATCTGTTCCTCAGTTTCTTTTCTTCAGGAGGCTCTTAAAATTGCTCATCCCAATTTAGTCAGCTCGGCTCTATAATAATGAAAGAAATGACTTTGTTCCTCCAAAGTCTGGCAGCAATGGAGTCCACACACAGAGCTTTAAGAAGATGCACGTCTGAAAGTATGTTTAATAGAATTATGTGTGCTGTGCTATTAAGACCTATTGGGGGAGGCTGCCTGTCGATAGAGCTTCAAAGGCAAAGTGGCATTTGATTCTGTGGTTTTGTGTTATGTAACATAGTCGCTGTTATTTATGGCACTTACAAGCTTCCGGTGCCAAAAGGAAAGCATGTTTAAAATGTGCATAAAGAAAATGACGGATCCTGATGGGTCTCAGGTGAATACCGAATTACGTGAGCAGAGAATTATGGATAAGTAGCCACACTGGTTTGCCCTGGACAAGATGGGGCAGAACTCAGAAGCCGCAGGAGGTCAGGGAGTCTCTTTTGGATGCTGGATGGATAGATAAAGGTTTGGAATGAATTGCTAAGGTTCGAGAAGTGTGGCTGTCTCTTGTGTGGATTTGGATTGGGCTTTCTGTGTACTGGGAAGTTAATTTTTAAAGCTGTCATTTTTATTTTCAGGTCTCATCAGATGTACTTCATGTTCGGCTTCCTTTTCTTGGTCTTTATAATTCTCCTGATTACCTGTTCAGAAGCTACGGTTCTGCTGTGTTATTTCCATTTGTGCGCTGAGGTAAAGACCTACGAAATGAATGTATTTTCTGCTTCCCAAACTCATGTTATTGGAATGAGAAGCTTGTGTTGTGAAAGGAGTTGAACATGGGATCAGTTTTATATTGTTTTCCTGATGACACGTTTTGATTTTGATGTAGCTATCAAGTTAATGCGACTTTGATTGAAAATTTAAACAGAAAGCAATTTCTCTCTGGCTAGTTACTGTAATTGCTGTATAATATTCAGTTAACATAGAAAAATATAGGGAACTGATTTGATATTTAGACATATAAAAGATCTGGTTCAATGGTTTTTTTTTTTTTTTAACAATTAAAATTTTCACCGCTTATGCCAGCATTGTGTTTTATGGGTTTGAGATCGCTGCGAAAGGCCCTTTCTCTTATTTTCATTTCATTGCCTTCTTGGTTATAATGCACATAAATAGTTCTGTTTACCCCACTCCACCCTCATTTTTTTTCTGATGTCTTTCTGGATAATTAAGATGGTAGTGAACATTATTTTCATAAATCCCCTATATCCTTCTTGTTTTGGTAGTTAAATGTGACTCTCTAAAGGTGACAATAGAGAGTTTAGGGAATGACGATCATGTGCTTGATGTTTGAGAGCACTTTCATAGGCATATGATGTGCCTATTTCTATTTCTCAGATGGGGCATCTGGGTGGCTCAGTCAGTTAAGCGTCCGACTCTTGATCTCAGCTCAGGTCTTGATCTCAGGGTCATGAGTTCAAGCCCTGCCTTGGGCTCCACCCTGGGTGTGGAGCCTACTTAAGAAAAAAAAAATAAATGTTTTGGAGGCTCCCAAGACCACCCACATATTTGACAGTTCACTGGAAGGACTGGAGGAACTCAGCATATAGATGTATGCATTGCTAGGGCCCATTATAGCCAAAGGATACACAACAGGATCAGCAAGGGGAAAAGACACAGGCAGGGCCTGGAGAAATCCACATACAGTCTTCCCATGCTTTCTCTTTTCTACGAGAGGATACATCAATTGTGCTCCTTTCTCCAGCAGTAAAAAATATAGTAATAGATATGCAGTGTTTGTGCCCAGAGAAGCCCATTAGAGACTCCACATCCAAGGTCTTCATTAGGAGCTAGGCACATAGGCAACCTCTGCCTAGCAACTACAAAAATTCCAGACTACCAAAAGGAAAGCAAGTGCTCATCATAAATCACGTTGTTTGTACAGTCTAGGTATAGCAAACCAGTCTTATCAATCAGGGAATGATTAAATGCCAAATTTCCTGATGGAAGCCAAGCGCCAAACTTGCAAGCCGGCCCTTCTAAAGATAGTAACTTCAGACTTGCTATGCTAACTTTTTCCTGCACTGTAGGTCCCTTAGCCCTTGACCACAGTGCCTTTGCAGTAACATTTTTTCTGTCTTTTTTTTTTTTTTAAAGATTTTATTTATTTATTTGACAGAGAGAGAGAGAGAGATCACAAGCGGGCAGAGAGGCAGGCAGAGAGAGAGGGGGAAGCAGGCTCCCTGCTGAGTAGAGAGCCAGATGCGGGCTCGATCCCAGGACCCTGAGGTCATGCCCTGAGCAGAGGCTTAACCCACTGAGCCACCCAGGCGCCCTTTTTTTTTTTTTTTTAAAGTAGGCTCCACACCCAATGTGGGGCTTGAACTTAACCCTGAGATCAAGAGTCGCATGCTCTACCCACCCCTTACAGTAAAATTAGCATCAGCAGGGCCCCATAGAATAGGCAGAACCCGCGTATGGACTTCCGTCATGCCTCCGTGGGTCCCAGCTTCAGCTGGGTAAAGCAAATCGCATTCACCATAAAGCTCAATCTGAAGTTTCTATACTAACCTTTCCCTACCTAGCCTGACGCAGCTCTGGCCAGTAAATTGAAGCTGACCAGAAAGCCTTCCAAGGCTGAGGCAGCGTCCTGATAGAAAAGATGCGTGTATTACAAGTTCAGACCCTGAAGGCACATGTGGTCTCCCTGGAAACAAGGAGTTTATACCCCGAGCAGACATGCATTAGTCAGATAGTGTATACCATATTGAATTTCTTTTTTTAAAAAAGATTTTTAAAAATTAATTAATTAATTAATTTGAGAGAGAGAGCACAAGCAGGGGGAGCAGCAGGCAGAAGAGGGAGAAGCAGGCTCTCCGCTCAGCAGGGAGCCTGACTCAGGGCTCGATCCCAGGACGCCGGGATCATGACCCTAGCTGAAGGCAGTCACTTAACCGACTGAGCCACTCAAGCGCCCCCTACTTTGAACTTCTTATGAAACTTCCCTTTTTATTTTTTACCCCATAGTCTAATGGAGCCTATTTTATGACAATAACTGCTAACCCATTTATAGTTAGAGTTCACCTAAAAAGTAATTTTTTTTCTATTTCTTTTTGCAGGATTATCGTTGGTGGTGGAGATCCTTTTTTACCAGCAGTTTTACAGCTGTTTACTTTTTCGTATATGCAGTTCATTACTTCTTCGCCAAACTTCAAATCACAGGCTTTGCAAGCAGCATTTTATACTTCGGGTACACAATGGTCATAGTCCTGATCTTCTTCCTTTTTACAGGTAACCACAGAATTACTTCATGCATTTCAGACTCTCTGAAGAGACTTGGAGGTAGCCATAATGTAATAAGCATCAATTAACAATTAATGGAAGGAATAGGGAACAAAGTCATCATGTTCACTTTTATGCTTTGGGGATAAAAGATTGCAAAGCCTGGGGAACTGGAGGGACCTTATGTACTTAGCTTCAAGGTTGTCCCTGGTGAATGTTTTTAAGCAGTAGGGATGTGTTCCAAAGCACAGAAAGGGTTATGTGTAATCACCTTTGAATAGCCTCCAAGCATAAACATTAACTGGCTTGAATAACTTTTAAATTAGCAAAAATAGATTAAGTGAATGTGTAGTCATATAAGTAATTAGATATGAAGGACAAGATGTATACTTCTCAGCATTAATCATTTGGGGTTGTTATTTGGGTCCAAGATGTGATGGCAATTCTTGTTTAGATTAATGCTTGTTGTAGGTGGCAAAATGGGGTGGTTTATAAAATGACCCAGTTAGAGAAATAATGAGGTTGGAGAGCCTGGAAACCCTTTCAGGACAAGCGAGGCAACGTTCCATTCTATCTGCCTCCCCTCCTGCTTTTTTTTTTTTTTTTTTTAAGATTTTTACTTTTAAGTCATCTCCATACCCAACGTGGAGCTCGAACTCACAACCCTGAGATCAAGAGTCCCAAGCTCCTCCAAATGATCCAGCCAGGTGCCCTGCCTCACTTTTAAGTTCTGGTTCTTCTCTCAAGTCTTATGATTTATGTAGGTCACTTGGACAAATTTCAAGTATTGCTTCTGATTTTAACTCTCAGGTTCAACAGATATGTAAACTGTGGAAATGTGTCAGAAATCAAAGTCTTTTTATTTTATTTTATTTTTATTTTTAATTTAATTTGTTTTTTTTTTAATTTAAAAAAAATTTTTTTTTAAAGAATTTATTTGACAGAGAGAAACACAGCTAGAGAGGGAACACAAGCAGAGGGAATGGTAGCAGAGGGAATGGTAGCAGGAGCAAGAATGCTCTTGCTGAGCAAAGAGCCTAATGTGGGGCTCGATCCCAGGACCCTGGGATCATGACCTGAGCCGAAGGCAGAAGGCAGACGCTTTAACCCACTGAGCTGCCCAGGCGCCCTAATTTAATTTAATTTATTTATTTGACACAGAGAGAGAGATGACAAGTAGGCAGAGAGGCAGGCAGAGAGAGGGGGAAGCAGACCCCCTACTGAGCAGAGAGCCCGATGTGGGGCTTGATCCCAGGACCTTGAGATCATAACCTGAGCCGAAGGCAGAGGCTTAACCCACTGAGCCCCAGAAATCAAAGTCTTAAGACAAGTGTGTTATCTGAGAAACCAAGGCATCTTGGTGGTGGCTCCTTGTTTAATATCGTATTACCTGTGACCTGCCAGTCTCATCTCCTCAGGTCGAAGAAGACTGTGCAGGATTCCTCTCATCTCTCAGCCACCAGACGTTCCAGTTAAAACTGAGGGCCTGACGACATCTCACCATCCTAGTCTAACCAGACTTCTCATGTGTTTTGCAGTTTTTCTAACTTTGTATTTGAAATATGCATACAGACAAGTGCACGCAATATACATGCGTAGCTCCATGAGTTATCGCAAAGTAAACCCACTTTTGTAACTAACGCCGGTGTCCGTGAATGGTACACGACCAGTGCCCCAGGATTCACTTCTCTTTGCTCGCCTTCTCCAAAGGCAATAGCCCTGCCAACTCCTAGCTTTGTGGATTAATTTGGCCTATTTGTGAATTGTGCATAAATGTAATCCGACAGGATGTACTCTTTTATATCCGCTTTCTTTTCCTCAGTATTGTTGGTGAGGTTCTTCCATGTTGCTGTGTGTAGACATTGCCTCCACCCCTTGTGTCTTTTGTTTTGGATTTTTTCCCCCAGTGACTGACTGGCTTTTATATTTGGGTGCTCTGCAGTTGGAAGTGTCTCGCACAGTAATTTCATGCTTCTGTTTTCTTCAATACCTAGCACTTTGACTGTTGCTTTTCTTCTGGGAGTCTTGTATGACAACAGCTTCTTTCAGAAGGTAGACGGCATGCTGAACGGCCACACTGCTGATGGAAATCTTGCATTGCTTGGCTCCACCACTTGTCATCTCCTATGTCACACTCCACTGAATGCTGACTCTTCTTTTTTTATACTAAGATTTAAAAAAAAAAAAAAACCACTAACTAATTAATTAATTAATTTGAGAGAGGGTGAGAGAGCACAAGCAGCAAGGGTGCACCAAAGGCAGAGGGAGAAGCAGGTTCCCTGCCGAGCACAAGGAGCCTGATGTGGGGCTCGATCCTAGGACCCCAGGATCATGACCTGAGCCAAAGGCAGACACTTAACTGACTGAGCCTCCCCAGTGCCCCTGAATACTGACTCTTAAAGGTTCCCGACGGTCCCTTGCCAGATCTAATGGCCTTTCCCTAGCCTTCACTCTCCTTGGTTTCTGCGACTAACTACTCAGCACCTAGTCTGTGAAACTCTCTCAGTGTGATTTGTATCATTCTCCTTGTACCACTCTGGACCTTCTTTTGCCTCCCTTCTTCCTCCTGTCACCTACCTCTAGCCTCTGTACAAGGTTCGGTCTTCAGCATTTCAGTCCCCTCTTTGTACCCTCCCCCTTTCAGAGCTCATTCAGTCCCATGGCTTCATCTACGTCCTCAATGCTGACAGCTCCTAAGTCTGTATCTCAAGCGGTAACTTCTATGCAGTTAGATTCTGAACATTTTCACGTCCCATTGGCACTGCCAACTCGACACGCCAACTCCAGTGAGTGTAGTGCTTCTTTTCCCCAAGACTGACTCATTTTAATTTCTTTCCATCTTTGATGTATTTATTTATTTTAGAGAGACTGAGCGTTCAAGGGAGGGATGGAGGGAGAACTGAACTCCCCCCTGAGTGCAGAGCCCGATGGGATGGAGGGGGGGGACTCGATCCCACAACCCTGAAATCATGACCTGAGCCAAAATCAAGAGTTGAACACTCAGCCGACTGAGCCATCCAGATGTCCCATGGTGTGTGTGTGTGTGTGTGTGTGTGTGTTTTAAACGGAGTTAAATCTTTTTTTTTTTTTTTTAAGTTTTATCCATTTATTTGACAGAGAGAGAGAGATCACAAGCAGGCAGAGAGGCAGGCAGGGGGGAGGGGAAGCAGGCTCCCCACTGAGCAGAGAGCCCAATGCGGGCTCCATCCCAGGACCCTGAGACCATGACCTGAGCCAAAGGCAGAGGCCATCCAGGCACCCCCATAATGTATGTTTTTGGCATCTATTTTCTAGAATTGTTCTTTACGAAACCCTGTCTGCTTATAGACCCTTAAATGGCATCTCTTTACATTTCATCATTATATATTTTTTTCTGTTGAATTACTTTTTTTATTATTAACATATCATTATTATTTGCCCCAGGGGTATAGGTCTGCGAATCATCAGGCTTACACATTTCACAGCACTCACCATAGCACATACCCTCCCCAATGTCCACAACCCAGCCACCCCATCCCTATCTGTTAAATTACTTTTATTTTGTCATCATCATTATATTTTGAGGTTCATTGCAGGAAGCAAGGCTTATTGCTTATGTTCATGTTGTTTCACTTTGGAGGAAGACATCCTTAATTAAATCATTAGTCTTGAGAATATGGATGTACACAAAAGTACAGTTAATAATTGCTGATTGCTCTTTCTTGCTATAGACAAATGCTTCTGAGAGGGTTTGTTTTTTTTTTTTTTAAATGGCAACTGGAAAATTAGCAATATCCACTCATGTTTAAAATGCCAAGGAGTTTTACACTCATTTAGAATAATTATGCACTCATCCAAAGCTCTTCCCCGTGGTCACCACATTGTCTTTGGTATTTGGATTCATCTGTGTCATTGCAGCAGAAGGATAAGACTTCACAGCTGTCATCTTTCAATACTATGTATTGTGACTGTAGGGAAGATTATTTATTTATATACTAAGTTTATTTCCACATTGCTATAAATCTTTTATATTTATTTTTAAATATTTTATTTATTTATGAGAGAGAGAGAGAGAGAGAGAGAGAGAACGAGTGAGCACAAGCAGGCAGAGGCAGAGAGAGAGAAGCAGGCTCCCCACCGAGCAAGGAGCCCGATTCAGGACTTGATCCCAGGACCCTGGGATTAAAACCCGAGCTGAAGGCAGATGCTTAACTGACTGAGCCACCCAGGCGCCCCTATTTTTATTTATTTTAAAAAAATTTATTTAAGGGGCACCTGGGTGGCTCAGTGGTTTGAGGCCTCTGCCTTCGGCTCAGGTCGTGATCTCAGGGTCCTGGGATGGAGCCCCATATCGGGCTCTCTGCTCAGCAGGGAGCCTGCTTCCCCCCCTCTCTCTGCCTGCCTCTCTGCCTACTTGTGATCTCTCTCTCTGTCAAATAAATAAATAAAATATTAAAAAAATTACTTAAGTAATCTCTACACCCAACATTGGGCTTGAACTCACAACCCCGAGATTAAGAGTCCCACACCCTTCTGACTGAGCCAGCCAGGTGCCCCAACTATGAATCCTTTATATCTATCATTTGTGAGGCTGCTTAATCTGTTGAACAGATTACTTAACTGTTTCTTGCCTATTGAACTTGTTTTTTTCCGTTTTGAATGATTTCCTTAAGACAGTCTGTGAAATGGGATAGCAGGGTCAAAAAGCATGAATGTTTTTATGGTTCTTTATGCTTTTCTGCCATTTAGCATAGCATATGGGTTCCTCCAAAACCTTGGGTGGTGTTGAGTGTTATTTTTGAAAAAACAAACAAAACAAAACCCCAGAAATGTTTTTCTTTTTTGTGAACATGGTTTGTCTAAAATGGCATCCCATTGTTTTCTTCCACTCATTTTTTGAGGCGAAGGAAGTGATGTGGATAGTGGCTGGTGTCCCTCTACCCAGTTTTCAGTTGATGGCGCACTTGCAGATGTGTAAACAACATGTCAAAGTAGGATTCAAGGGACAGGGAGAGTGAAGATAAGCCACAATGTATCAACAATATCATCAAAGGGTACCAGGACGGAAACCTTGTATTGTATGGACTAAGATAAATAAATTTCAGTTAAGGGACGCCTGGGTGGCTCAGTTGGTTAAGCAGCTGCCTTTGGCTCAGGGTCCTGGGATCGAGTCCCATATTGGGCTCCTTGCTCATCGGAGAGCCTGCTTCACCCTTTGTCTCTGCCTGCTTGTGTTCTCTCTCTTTCTCTGACAAATAAATAAAATCTTTAAAAAAAAAAATAAATTTCAGTTAAGTGTGGGTGACTTGCCCCAAATCCTAACTGGTTTTTAAAAATTAGTTTATTACCTGGTTAAGTCAGTTAAAAAGGAAACTAAGTCTGGGCATTACCGAGTAGGCTTTGCTCTCTTCTAATTTGGTTGTTTTCCTCCGATTTCTAATGGGTCCTCATTGCTGGTTCACTTATTGGTCTCAATTGGAGGATAGTTAGTGATTTCTTATTTGCATCAAGTTTTGTTTTAGATAGCAACAAATGAGCTAAAATCTCTTTTTAAAATTTATTTTTTGAGTAATCTCTACTTGAACTTACAACCCCAAGATCGAGTCACACGCTCTACTGACTGAAGCAGCCAGGTGCCCCAAATGAGTTAACATCTTAAGAAAATGAATTGAAATAGTGTAGTTTTATTTTGATAGGAAGTACATAAAATCACAGTAACCAAATAAGATCTAACACTTAGGATTCCTTCTCTAAAAGTGTAAAGTACTGGGGCGCCTGGGTGGCTCAGTGGGTTAAAGCCTCTGCCTTCGGCTCAGGTCATGATCTCAGGGTCCTGGGATAGAGCCCGGCGTCGGGCTCTGCTCAGCGGGGAGCCTGCTTCCCTCTCTCTGCCTGACTCTCTGCCTACTTGTAATCTCTCTCTCGCTGCCAAATAAATAAATAAAATCTTTAAAATAAATAAATAAAATAAAAGTGTAAAGTACTATCTTCTATTATAATAATGACATTTCTAGTCTAACAAACCTTGGCATTGCTGTTGGGTAGTGAATGAAATCTTTTACGTGAGGATGTATATTTTTGGCAAGCCATGAAAAATGTTTGCATGTAGCCAAGGTCTATTATTCAGCCACAGTCTATTATTCTAGAGCAGTGTTTCTCAACCAGGGGTGAATTTATTCCTTAGGGAACATTTAGCAGTATGTGGAGACATTTTTTTAAAAAAAATTATTTTATTTTTTCAGTGTCCCAAGATTCATTGTTTATTGCTCCATGCAATATGTGCCATTTTTAACTGTCATGACTGGAGGAGTGCTAGAGACATCTAGTGGGTAGAGACTAGGAATTCTGCTGAGCATCCTACTGTACACAGAACAGCCCTCTACAACAAAGAATTAACTGGCCCCAAACGTCAGTGGTGCCACTGTTAAGAAACCTTGGTCTAGAGTGAACTATTTTTGAACCTCCCTTTTACTTAGGAGTTAATGCTATTTTCAAAATACAGTTTTGATTGTCTCAAGAATCAAGATTCTCGGGGCGCCTGGGTGGCTCAGTGGGTTAAAGCCTCTGCCTTCGGCTCAGGTCATGATCTCAGGGTCCTGGGGTCGAGCCCCACATTGGGCCCTCTGCTCAGCAGGGAGCCTGCTTCCCCTCTCTCTCTGCCTGCCTCTCTGCTGCTTGTGATCCCCCTCTTTCTCTTAAATAAATACACAAAATCTAAAAAAAAAAAAAAAAAAAAAAGAATCAAGATTCTGTTTAGAATCTGAGACTCTAAATCACCAATCACTGTGCAGGGACTGAAGCCAGTTTGGTACCAGGAGCTTTTAAGACCCAGAAGAAGTATTAGCCAAGTGCAGAACGCTTTTCCGGTGGCTTTCTCACTAAGTGTCTGTGCTTTGAATATATTTTTATTCATTAAAAGAACCTAATGAAGCTCAATATGTTTTGAGAATGTCTACTGTGTAATATCTTATCACTAAATTAAAGCGAAGAATCTATGTTCTCACACAGTGTAAGATGAGATACACTGAAGGAAAAATCCAATTACCTCAACGCACAAATGTTAGTCGTAGTGGGCCTTTTGTATGTTACTATACAGACTTGTGTCTGCCTTATTAAAAATTTCAGTTCTGGGGCACCTGGGTGGTTCGATCAGTTAAGCATCTACGTTCAGCTCAGGTCATGACCCCAGGGTCCTGGGATCAAACCCAAGTCCCACATTGGGCTCCGTGCTTGGCAGGGAACCTGCTTGTCTCTCCTCCTCAGCCCACTGCTCCCCCGGCTTGTGCGTGTGCTCTGTCAAATAAATAAATTTTAAAAATCTAAAAAAAAAAATTCAGTTTTAAAGGCCAAAAGATCAAAAAGGGATAAAGATATATTAATGCTGATTGTTAACCAACCAACAAATAGTTATTAAGCTTCCGTGGGCTTGGCAATGTGTTAATAGGGAATATGGAAACATAGATCCAATACTACTTGTTTTTTGTTGAGTTGACTGTGTGCCAACTATTTGCATGTACTTATCTCACTTAATTTTCACCTAATTGTCTAGCTATCATGAGGTGTTAGGTCATATTACTCCCATTGTATGGATGAGGAAACTGAGACCCGGAAAGATTAAGTGACTTGCTCGAAGTCACTCCGCTAGTGAGTGTTGGAGCTCTGATTCAGTCGAACCCAGGCTGGTCTGACTCCAAAGCTCATTCTCTCTCTCTCTTTTAAAGATCTTTTATTTATTTATTTGACAGAGAGAGATCACAAGTAGGCAGAGAAACAGGCAGAGAGAGACGGGGGGAAGCAGGCTTCCCACTGAGCAGAGAGCCCCATGTGGGGCTCCATCCCAGGACCCTGAGATCATGACCTGAGCCGAAGGCAGAGGCTTAACCCACTGGGCCACCCAGGTGCCCCCAAAGCTCATTCTCTTTTTTTTTTTTTTTTTAAAGATTTTATTTATTTGACAGAGAGAAACACAGCGAGAGAGGGAACACAAGCAGAGGGAATGGTAGCGGGAGAAGCAGGCTCCCTGCCGCGCAGAGAGCCTGATGCGGGGCTCGATCCCAGGACCCTGGGATCTGACCTGGGCCGAAGGCAGACGCTTAACGACTGAGCCACCCAGGCGCCCCCAAAGCTCATTCTCTTAACCACAACTCTCAATGTCCTCCTCAAGAGAGAAGAGCTGAGGCCAAGCCAACAACCAGAGAAGGGGTGTGGAATCTCCTCTGTGGCCCTCTGTTTGATCAGGGGAACCGCTCTGAATTGGGAGAGCTAAGATCCGCACATCTCAGACGGCACAATATCGCCCCCAAGAATAAGATAATGGAAACAGATTTTCTCAAGTCTTTCCCATACCCTTTTGACCCTTCTTTCAAAACACGGAGGCACATTCTTCCAGTTTTTCCTGGGGAATAACTTCATTACTTCTTCAAGCTCAGCTCGTTTTGGTCTTGATTTACACTTACAGACCCACATGCCAGGTGCTGTAGGAATGAGCAAGACGAAATCCTCTCTATTCTTGAGGGTATGGAAAACCGGGGGCTCCCATTGTTTCTCCCGGTGCATGTAGTTACACATCTACTTCAACTCTGGGCCCTCCAGTAGCCAGTATTCTTCTAGTCTTCCATATCATGCTAAAATATTTCAAAGGAAGGGCAGCATTCCTTTCCCCGGTGGTAAGCAGAGCCTGCGTTCTCTGGCATTCTTGCCTGGTGTAGTTTACATTCTCTGGCGTTTCACACTTGAGTTGATTTCTACTCCCTACACCCCAGGCTTTTCCTGTCCAATGGCTGCTCATTCTCTGAGCTCTTGCTGCACAAAGAGGTTCGTGGTCACCTCAGCCCATATTGCGCTCCCTATCCTAAAACAGCTGGGCAGAGTTGGCTTTGAGTCCCGGCTGTATTGCTCATTGGCTGGGTGTTGTAAGGCAAGTCCACAGATTTTCTGAGCCTCTGTTTCCTTATAGAATGGGGGAAAATCCCAGTACTTATCTCGGAGACTTGGACTCAGTCTGATCGCACGTGGAAGCGCTTAACCTAGAGCCAGGCATATAAGGAGTTAGTGAACGATCGATATCATTCTCATCGTTGTTATCATCATTGTTGTCATTGGCATGAAATAGAAATTGGGTCATCTTCGTCTCTGGCTTATACATCTTCACTGGCTCCCAGCTGCCTTCCTAATCAAATCCCAACTTCTTTTTTTTTTTTTTAAGGTTTTATTTATTTATTGACAGAGAGAGAGAGATCACAAGTAGGCAGAGAGGCAGGCAGAGAGAGGGGGAAGCAGGCTCCCCGCAGAGCAGAGAACCCAATGCGGGGCTCGATCCCAGGACCCTGAGATCATGACCTGAGCCGAAGGCAGAGGCTTTAACCCACTGAGCCACCCGGGTGCCCCAAATCCCAACTTCTTAACTTAGGATTCACTCTCTAGCTCTCATCTACTTTTGCGGTCTTTTCTCCTATATGCTTTCTTTGCTCTTCCCTTAATTCTGTTTTTCCTTTGAACATTTTCAAGAACATTTTCAGTTTATTTATTTTTAAGTCATCTCTACACCCAGCGTGGGGCTTGAACCCGTGACCCCGAGATTAAGAGTCATGTGCTCTTCTGACGGAGCCAGCCAGACACACCCCAATGTTTCTTTCATTCTTTGATCGTACCCCCTTAACGTCCCAATCTTTCTGCTGGGGTTCTCACTGTTCCTTACATCTGTCAAGGTTTAATTGTTCTAGGCCTTTATGGGTACTTTTCGCTCCATCTGGAATACCTGCCTCCCGTCCACAGATGCCTCTGAGTCCAACTTTGGAGGACTTTCTCTGTGATGCCCTCCCCAAATTCTTGCCATTCATTCAAGTGTATATCGAATACCTATTGTGTGTCAGGCACCGGCCCCAGAGGCCAGGGCTTTAGCAGTGAACGAGGCTTCATATAAAGGGATAGAGATTTCCATTGTCGCGGAGCTTACGCTACTATGCCGTTCATCCAAATAGTTCAGTAAAATGTCTGTGGCGTGCCTACAGTGTGCTCAGCACCATGCTAAGCACTGAGTAAGCCTCACAGCTACAGTCGGGAGACGGAAGGCCCCTAAACAGATCATTCCATGCCTTGCGCAGGGAGCCTAAAAATGAAGCTCAGGGTTTTGTAAAAGCAGTGGACAGGGGCGTCCGGCCCAGGCATGGGGAGGGCAAAGGAGGTCAAAAAAAGCTTTGCTGGGGAAAGTGCTAGAACAGAGTCTTGAGGGAAGACTGAGTCTTACAGTTTGAAGGTGGAATTGACAGGCTGAGCAAGGCATGATGTGGGGAGATCTGTAGGTAATTTGGGGTTGCTGGAGTTTGAAATTTAAGGCATGCAGTGAGAGGAACAAGTCCTAGAGAAGGAGGCTGGGCCCGGTCCTGGAGGGCCTTGTGAGCTGACAACCAATGCGAGTGTGCCTCACATTCATTTGTGGAAATGATTGGAAACCAATACAGCTGATGCCCAGGGCCCATCCCGAAGCCTGCATCAGAGTCCTTGCTGATGTTTGTTTTTAACAACTTAAAAGATTTCATGAATACCGAATACTGAATCCAACGTGGCTGAAGGGAGTCAAGGACCCCAAGACTCTTCTCTCCAAATAAGCTTTTTCTTTATTCCTTTGGGTGATGGCTTTCATTCCAACTTGAGGAAAACCTTTTATCTGCAGGTCGTATGCTGCAAATTCTGAGATTAATGTGTATTGGAATACAGACCCCACAGTGGCTGTGAAAAGACTCTTTACTTGTATTTATTTAGTTATTTTTCCTTCTGCTTCTGAAGAAATGTGTATTGGAGAGCAGTCCCGGGATCGGGCTGTGCAATGAGGGACAGGACAAGGGGAAGCATGGCCTCTCCACATTTGGCTTGGACTGTCTCATCAAGATCCTGTATCTCTTGACCCGACGATAAGAGGTTATGAAGCTTGGAAAGAAACTAAGACATTCCTAGTATTGGTTTAGTATTTTCTGACCTGAGGCAAAAGTAGACACACACACCAAAGTGACCATTCTCTCCCTTTTTGGCCCATCTCTGTTTTTCTACCCACAAATTGTAGTACAAGCAATTGGGTTGTAGGAAAAAATATTTCCATTTTTCCAGATACTTGAAGGGGCTTTTCAATTGTGTGGTTCAGTGGCCCTTAGAAGAGAAATTTCCCCACCTCTCTTTGTACCTAATGATGTTTGTTTACAGGGAGGGAGGGAGGGAGGCTGGGAGAGAGGGAGGGGGAAGGCAGGCTAGACCAGAGGTTCTGAAACCCTGGTTGCATATTAGAATCACCTGGGGAGATTTTAAAACTCTTGCTACTTAGGCAGCCTCCCAGATCAATTAAATTACAATCTCTGGGGGATGTGATGCAGGCAATAGTAGTTGTTAAATCCCCCTAGATGATTCCAGGGTACCGGCAATGTTGAGGACTACTACGCTAGTCCAATAAGTCCCATGTGACTATATTCGTCAAGCCCCAAATCAGAACACGAATGCTAGCTCTCATTTCTTGAATGCCTCCGCTGACGGGCACCCGAATGTATCTTACCTTTTTCCGTCAGGTCGATCCTGTTAGTTGGGTGGGAATAGAATTCCTTTTCACTTAGGAGGACCAGAGGAGATGGGTGGCTTGCTCTATATCATATAGCTGAGTGTCTGCCCGAGTCCAAAACCAGCTGACTTAGCTCCGCTGCCTATCAGAACAGTGTGCGGGTTGATGGAGCTTTGTGTTGCGGATAGGAGACAATTTGCGTATTGTAAGTAGAGGATCAAAGAGTTTGAGAAATCGTAGACATTTCAGTAGTGTATGGGGATAATATGCAGCAAATTGAAATCAGGAAGGTCTTAGATTCAGAGACATGTGTCAGCTACACATTGTCATCTCCTGAGCCTTTGACGTTGGATTCAGAAAAGGAAGCTTAAAATGGGAATAGGTAGCATAATAGGTATTCTCATCCCCATTTTTTCAGCTGAGAAAACTGAGGTTTGGCAAGACCGTCACTTGCCCAGGATCAGATGGCGAGTAACCAATGGAGTAGATTTATGTCAGTCCAGAGCCCATGGTCTTAATCACCATGCCGCACTGAGTTCTGAGAAGGAGCTTGAAGGGTGGGAGGGAAGTGGCACGATGGTATATTGGATGGGAAGTCACTCTGAGCTTGGAAACTGGCAAAGGAAAAGGGCCCAAACCCTGCCGAAAGCTTTCTGTGATTAACATGTTTTCCTAGATGATTGAATTGTCTTGAGGTGCCCCATTAGATTATAGGATCTGGAAAAGAAAGTTCCTGTTCGAGTTTTCTTTGAGTCATTGAACCTTAATATCATCTGAGAATTGTTTCCATAACATGAATGTCAATGAAATCCTATGTTAAAGAAAAATTTGCCCAGAACTGTATCACCCTACATATAAAGGTGTCTTCTTTGGTCCATGCGCCGCTCTATCTGGTCCATGGGTTTGAGTGTATACAGTGTTCACGCTGGTGAGTTACGATCAGGCTTATCTAACACCATATTATAAAGATTGCGCCATGCTCCTGTATAGTATATATTAAATTTGTCATTCTTGGTGACTATCTTATCTCATTGAGCACTTAGTCTGTCATGCAGCTAGGTCACCTATGGGGGGCCTTTGGTTTGTTTGTAATTCTTCAATATTATAAATCATAGTATTATAAACACCATTTTTGCATGTAATTTTTTTCTTCTATGGGGTCATTTCTTTTCTTTTTTTAAGATTTTATTTATTTATTTGAGAGAAAGAGAGAGCACAAGCTGACGGGCGGGCAGAGGGAGAGGGAGAAGCAGACTCCCCACTGAATAGGAAGCCCAACACAGGATTCAGTCCCAGGACCCCGAGACCATGACCTGAGCTGAAGGCAGACACTTGACCCACTGAAACACCCAGGCGCCCCATGGGGTCATTTCTTTAAGGTAAATCCCCAGAAATGGGATATTTCTCAAGTTTAATAAGATAAAACTTTGATTTATAAAACTAATTTATGGGGCGCCTGGGTGGCTCAGTTAGTTGAGCTTCTGCCTTCAGCTCAGGTCATGATCCCAGGATCCTGGGATTGAGCCCCGCATCAGGCTCCCTGCTCAGCAGGAAGCCTGTTTCTCCCTCTCCCACTCCCCCTGCTTGTGCTCCCTTTCTCCCTGTGTCTCTCTCTGTCAAATAAATGAATAAATAAATAAAATTTAAGAAAATAAAAATAAATAAAACTAGTTTATGTTCTGAGTATGCAAGTAAATAATAGATTATTGCCACTTTTGTTACATCAAGTGATAATGGTTATTTACATTTTCTAAATTGAAGCAAGGTATATGAGGTTTATTATATTAGAAACTGTCCTTGGACCTCATTGTATCCTTTTTGAAATAGAGAACTTAAGCTACTGTTTTTTTTTTTTTTGCTTTGGTTAGAGACCTGCAGCGTTCAATCAAATGGATTCTCACACCCTGTTGCAGACGGCTGCCTCTAGCCCTGCTGCTCACCCTCTTTGCTGAGCCGGAGAGCCTGGTGATTTTATATTTGATAATGTATGAGTCTTGAGATTTAGAGAATCAGTAGTTCACCTCCAAACTGATATGCTTTGCATTTTTGAGAAAGCTATTTTGATTTGCTATAGTGTCTGGTTAACAAGTATCTTTTTCATTTTGTTTCAGGTACAATTGGATTTTTTTCTTGTTTCTGGTTCATCACTAAAATCTACAGCGTGGTCAAAGTGGATTAAAGAATGTCCTTCAGAATCTTCCAGGCACATGAGCATTGCTTTTGAATTTATACATCTATATCTATATGAACATCTATAGAGATGTATGTATATGCCTCCTACTACACATTTTAAATACATATCACTTAAAAATCTCATTGTCTGGCCTCATTTTATATGACACAAAATACTGATTGTGTGGGAAAAACAGGTTGGTTTGGAAACAGGTTTATTCTAAGTCAGACTGTCCTGAAAAGATACCATAAAAAGGTTTAATTGAAAGCAATTAGAGCAAGGGAGGCACATTTCTTTACAAAATGAAAGCTGAGCACACAGGCTTTTCAGATGAAATGGTTTTTTTTTTCCTTTTTCTTCTTCATTTTGTTTATAGCATCAAAACTATTGTCAAATAAATCATAGGTAAAATGTGAATTTTTCTAACTTAACTGGATTGTACCCACTATTCTACCCTTGTATTTGGATGACCATTTTATGTATGTTTTATTTTTGACAGGCTTATTTATTTATTTTAGAGAGAGACAGCAGGGAAGAGGGAAAGGGAGAGGGAATCTTAAGCAGACTCTGCCGTGAGTGTGGAGCCCAACGTGGGGCTCGATCCCATGACCCTGAGATCATGACCTGAGCCGAAATCAAGAGTCTGTGCTTATCTGACTGTGCCCCCCAGGACCCCTATTTTGTTTACTTTTTTTTTTTTTAAGATTTTATTTATTTTATTTGACAGAAAGAGAGATCACAAGTACGCCAAGAGGCAGGCAGAGAGAAAGGAGGAAGCAGGCTGCTTGCCAAGCAGAAAGTCCGATGCGGGGCTCAATTCCAGGACCCTGAGATCATGACCCGAGCCGCAAGCAGAGGCTTTAACCCACTGAGCCACCCAGGCTCCCCTTGTTTACTTATTAAAGGAAGTTCTACGTCCAACATGGGGCTCAAACTCACAAGCCTGAGATTAAGAGTCCCTTGCTCTACTGACTGAGCCAACCAGGTGCCCCTGGATGACCATTTTTAACAAAGCACATTTTAAGGTTTTATTTCTTTGAGAGAGCAAGAGAGCATGAATGGGGGTGAGAGGGAGAGGTAGAAACACACTCCCCCTGAACAGGGAGACTGAGGCAGTGCTTCATCCCAGGACCCCGGGATCATGACCTGAGCTGAAGGCAGATGTTTAACCGACTGAGCCGCCCAGGCACCCCTGCACATTGGTTTAGTATATCGAGTTTACGAAATATCAGGTACTGCTCTCTTATTCCTAAATTAAATCTGCACATTTCTGGTTATTGGTTGTCTTTTTTTGTTTGCTGTCCTTTGGAGGCTGAGAATGTTCAAGTTTGACTTAGCTGTGTGTAGATAAAAAATCTTTGGAGCCAATTTTCTGGGATTTATTTGCTTTGACCAAACAAGAGGCATCATAACTCCCCAAATGCCAGGAATTCGTATGACAAATATTCTCTGAGCTTGCAATTTTGGGACAGCAGTCATGAAAATCATGTATTTTCTGTGATACATTGTATTGATACATATTGGTCTTGTTGAGGAAAATGTTTGAAAGCTATATATGCACAAGCTTCAATCCATGAACATCCTTAAAGCCTTCCTTAAGCTGCGGAGCACTTGTCTGTGTGTGTGTGGATCAAAGAGGCTCTGTGGTTCCTGGAGGGGAGATTGGGATGGGGAGGGAAGGGGTTTAGAGAGTTGCATTTTGAAGGCCGGGGATGGAAGTTGAGGAAGGGAAGCCCCTCGCCAGTAGGATGCCTCTGTCTCTATTGAAGGTTTAGGGCTCAGACCCCAGGCGAATAGGCCTGGGGGGCCTGGAGCAGACTGGTGAGAGAGGGAGCGGCTATAGGAGGTCAAAGGTGTCTCGTCACCAGAATTTTCAGATCCTCTCCACCCTCTCCCACTTGGTGTCAGAATCAGGCCGAGCCCTAGGCCAGCCTGAGGGGAGTAACTGCTGTGCTGAGATTCATTGGGACCAATTCCATTCTCCTCTGAATACTTTGAACCAAACAGTGTTATAGTGAGCTTCGGGGGACTCTTACCATCGGGTGGGCCGCCTGGGAGGTTTTTTTTTTTTTTTTTTTCCCCCCGCCTGGGTGTTTTATCTAAGCTCACAAGCCCTCCTGTTTGCATTGATGGTAGCAGTTTGCTTGCAAGGCCAATTTGTTAAAAGAATGAGCTCTTGCCATTTGTGACACCCGGCTGGACCTCGAGGGTATTATGCTGAGTGAAATAGACAGAGAAAGACACCCATCGTATGATTTCACTCATATGCAGATTTTAAAAAACAAACGAGCAAACGGAAATGGACTAATAGGTACAGAGAACAGACTGGTGGTGGCCAGTTGGGAGAGGGGTGGGGGGGATGGGTGAAATAGGTGAAGGGGATTAAGAAGTACAAACTGCCAGTGATAAAATAAACAAGTGATGGAGATGGAAAGTACAGCACAGAGAAGACAGTCGTGCTGGGATAATGTTGTATGGTGACGGATGGTGACCATACCCATCGCGGTGAGCAGTGAGTTAACCCACAAAATTGTTGAATCACTGTGTTGTACACCTGAAACTCATATGACATTATAGGTCACCTCTACTTCAAAAATAAGTCTTTAACCCACTGAGCCACCCAGGCGCCCCAATAATAAGTCTTAAAAAGAAATAGAAGGGCAAATTTATTTCTGCAGGCGCATGCAGTTCTCATGGCAGCCATCTTTGAACATCTTGAAACACAATGTGTGAGTCAGAATTTAGCTTGATTTTGGAGTGAAAAATGGGGAAGAGCACTTGACTTTGATTGAAACGGAGATGAATAGCTCCCTGAGCCTCTGAGCGTGGGCTGTGAATGCCACTCGGGAAGCACGAGGTGTGCAATTCCTTGAACCGCTGCTGATGAGAGGACGGGAGAGCTACGAGTAGGTCAAGCATATCAGCTCCAGAGGAACTAGTGGGCTTTTAAGGTTTAGACATATTGGACTATCTCGTCTGTGTCCTGTGTGTACATATGTCATGGTGGGCGTTCAAGGTAGAACTTTCTCACCCTGGGGCTCGAAGGAACGTGCATCCGCCCTCCTGTTCCGTAACCCTGGTGAGCTGGGGCTGGGGGAGGTGTCCTCGTCCCCAGTAGTTGGGCGGCAGGGGCAGGAGCCCAGTGGGGGTGGCCTGAGTGCTGGGCAGTGGTGTTTCCTAAAAATGAAGGCTATTCCTTCCCCTCCCCCTGGGTCAAACCTCACTGCCTTGGGAACGAAGGCTGGCATTTGGGAACCCCACAAACCACCCGGCCCTTTTTCTTATTTTGGGACAGCACAGTGTGAACTCTTGGGGCCCATGTGTTCCATTCTTCCACGTAAAACACTTAGTTTACGTGTCTCTTCCCTTCCAGGGAGAGAGAAGGCACGGAGATCTAGTTGTGTGTCCTTCTCGCTGTTTCCCGCCCCCCCCCCCCCCGCCGAGCTCAGCATAATAACCAGATACGCACATTAAAATTAGACTTTATTTAGCATATTTAAGAAGAATACCAAGGACAGATTAACAGCACCTATTTAAGAAACACAAATGTTGCTCAATAATATTTAGTTAAGCCACAAATATCAATCTCTCTGCCTTCCCCAAGCAGGACTCCATTATTCCTGTTCAGCAAAAAATGCATTGTAACCATTTTAGAAAGGATCCAATTAAAACCAACCAATATATGAAATCTGGTCCTTGGGCAGAAGTCTCTGAGACGACTGGCCCGTGTAACAGTATTGATTTATGAATTTGATTGGGGTGTAAAGGGGTTTCTCTTCTTGCTAGGGCAGGAGGATGAAGCCCACCCCTTTTGTGCACCTGAAGGTAAGCTATGCCAGTGGGAACTTGGCCCCGGGACCGTAATGCGGCCATCCTTTGAAAAGGCACTTCTAAATTACAAATGTTTTATTTTTCAAAGGAAAAGGAAAATTTTCAATTCAAAATTGAACGTATCAAAGAGAACTGTTTTTGACCGAGTGTATCCTTCCATGGTTTTCAGTCTCAAAGCAGCACATAAAATTTGGTTTTAAAGGCAGTTTTAGAAATTACTCAACGAGGGTATATGTATATACAAGGTCTTCTGTTTTCACATTTTTGTTCTTAAAATATAATAAGCTCATAATTCTCCCTTTTTTGTCTGATGCAAATGCAAATATTCTCAAACACCTTAGTTGCGACCCCCGGAGGAGTCCCACTACTCGATTTACCCATCCGGGCTCTAGCTCGTCTCTCAGGCAACTGATCAGAGGAAAAACCCAGAGCAGCCTTTTTCTGGGTTTCGGTGCTGTTCTAGGAGGGGAGGGATGGGCACAATACAGATCTGCTAAATGTGCATCCTGATCACTTCCTGGTCAGCTACTGGTTGGGTCTTGAGAGTATGTTTGTTTGTTTTTTTTTTAATCCTGCCAACAGGACTCCAGTAGCCTCTCCTGGGGTCTGTGCTCTTTGAGGGGGGAAAGGATTGTCTTTTTTGACTTTGCAGTCTGTACCTTCACCTAATGGACCACAGGTACACCAGTGCCAGCCACGGGGCGGAGAACCGCCAGCGAGGACTTCAGCCAAGATGATTAATTTACGCTAATGATCCATTGTCCAGGAATAAGTTCTCCCCTGTCGGAGATCCCCAGGGATTTAAGGAACGAAAGGCACCTGTACCCGCCGCCCCACCTTGGAGCCCTCTCATACGGCCCGTAGTATACACTTCAAAAAGGAAATTTGAAAAACGAATGTACTATGTTCTACTTCAGAAACTGACCGAAGTGTGGGTCACACGTAAAATTTGGCATGCATTTTATTAACTTTACATGTAGGAACTACCCATTGTTGAGGATGACACTATCTATGAACACATACGCTCTAATACCTAGCACCGTATCTCTAAGAACATGGGTATTTTATATACACTTACAGCTTACATTTAGGAGAACTACCACAGAAACAGACCAAAATATCAATTTTTTTTAACATTAAAGTTGTAACACAGATGAAGCAGGGCGGGGGGAATCCACTCAACTTTAAAGCACCAAACTAAAACCCAGTGCAGTGGCACTCAGTGGTCAAGTTCTGTGGATCGTAGTTTTCCTACTTCTTCCTCCGGCCGATCTTGTTGCTTTTAGCAGAAGACTGCTGTAAGCAAGCTGGGCATTTGCCATAGAGGAAGAGATTGCTTGTAAGTAACTGCAAAGAATTTATGACAAGGGCTACTTTTCTTTTCAAGTTTTAGGCTTTGCTCTGCTGTCTGCAGCTCACTGCATCCGTCTCCTCCTGCCTAAGCTGGGAGGGGCTTTGAGGGGGGTCAAGAGCACCTGTCCAGCCCAGAGAGATGAGAGACGGAGATAAAGAGGGAGAGGGTTAAAAGCCACGACTGACCAGATTTTCTCTCCTTATCTTGGTAACTGGCTGGCAGCCAACTGTTCCTTTAATCTTTTGTCTGCTCTAGAAGGAAAAGACATTTTGCTCAGAGAAGCCTCTCCTGACAGCATTGGGTTTGTCATAAAGAGGAACACGGAAAAAAAAATTATGAGGGGCAAACACTTTTTTTTGGTTTTGTTTTGTTTTGTTTTGTTTTCCCTCCTCAGAATATGGAGGAAGGCAGTTGTGAGAGAAAAGAACCAGTCCAGCAGTTTAAATTGTTATTCTCTTGTGTTTCATCCCAACAACCTCTGAGGGTTTTATTTTGGAGAGTTCCAATTACCAGATGATGTATAATTCTTCCCTTCCAAATGGTGTATTTCAGGCATTTTTAAGAGCATTTTGGCAAAGTCTAAGAAAGAACGCCTGATTTAATTTTGTAAATTATTCTTCAAGGTAGTATAAAAAAAAATCTTTTGAAGTTACTTTAGCTTAATTGCCTAATTATGTATAAAATAAGGCAATGTTAGGCACCTTATAATTTTATAGGTAAAAGATTTTTTAGTGGTTTTTTTTTTTTTGCTGCAATCGGTGGACAGTATCTACAGGATTGAATATGTCCCCAAAGATGGGTTGTATTGGGTGCTTTTTGGGTAAGAAATGAGGTGCCTCCCTCCTCCTAAGTTATAAAATGGCACTTCTCCTTACCTGTTGAATTTGAAGTTGATACTCCGTCTTCTCTAAATTGCGTTGGAGTTGAGGAGGAGACAGAAAAATACCTTTAACTGCTGGTCACTCCTACCTTTCACTTCTCTCCTTCCCTGCTTCCATGGGCCCCCAGGTTCCTGCGGATCTGTCAGCTCTGGGTGCGGGAGGGGACAGGGGAGGGACCAGCGGGGGGGGGGGGGGGGGGGGGGGGGGGGGGGGGGGGGGGGGGGGGGGGGGGGGGGACAGGGGGGGGGGGAGTGAGGCAGGTGGAGGCTGGGGCCTGATGGCAAGAGGTAGGCAGGGAGCTGCTGTTTGTGGTGTCTTCCAGAAGATGGACCCTCGAGTCACAGAAGCCAAAGCAGCCCAAGGCTTGCTCCTTATTACTGACTTCCCAAGCTTTCTGAAATTGGTGCGTTAGTGAAAGCACCTGCGACTCCTTGGCAAACTAGATGCTTTATTATTTTTAAATAAGGAAATCATTAAATTGGAAATCACATCATTTCAAAGTCTGGTTTGTCTGGCCCCTGGACTTTAATGGGATTTTTACTGCACATATGAAGTGGCCTTGGCAAAAGAATACATCCTTTAAAAACATTTAGGGAAAGCTATTGCACATGAGGCCCTGTGAGGCTAATGATGACTTTTTTGTGTGCTTTCAGATTTTTAAATGACAAAACAGTATGTGCAGTAAAACCTCATTAAGTTGATAGTGTTTTATTCAAAATAGCACAAAATTTGAAGCAGTTGCTATCTTGAGCTAACTAGAGGCCCTATTGTTCATTAAGTAGAAAATGTCAGCAAAGCAGACTGCTCTTAATTCAAAGGTCCTCTTTCCCAGTCTCCTATTTTCAAAAGGTTTTCACCTTTGAAAAATCCAATTTGCTGTAAGAACAGACAATGACTGAAATGGGAAAGCGAGGAACTTTATAAAGGAAATTTGTGAGTCGTGGCACCCCGGAGAAGGTTGTGTGTGCTGTGAACTTACCACACTCGGACAGGCCCTGCTTCCATTTTGATTTGGGATTTTGGCCAACAATTTTCTCTGATACACTTTGAAGGGGTTGAGCTTTAAAAAATAAAACAAGAAGTTCAGTTTCAACAAAATATTTGGAGACATGTGTGTTTGAAATCTTGTTTCCTGCCCAGGTAAGCATTTCTACTCAAGGGACAGGCTCTTGATACTTTAAACTGTTTTGATGGGGACAGACCTTCGAGGTGATGCCCCGCCCCCCGTAAGAGGCCTGGGCCACAGGGGCCATTTCTCCACCCAGATATCCTTGGAGGACAGGTCGCTACATGAGTTTGGCGATAAATTGGTATAATCAACTTACAACTATTAATTCACTCTATACACTTTAGCAGAAAAATAAATGACCGTGCAAGGGGAAACTGCAGCCCACATGTCTTGTCTGAATTACCACACATTCTGGGGTAAGGAGGGTGGAATTGATGAGATTTTCATAGACATACTGAGTCCACAGGCCAGCTCAGTACCGTCTGCGTCTATACCCCTCTCCTTCCCTAAATTCTGAACGTGGCAATCCTGAGTTTCCACGCAGACTTATTCATAGCCCACAGACACTGCTGTTTACCTCTCCCCCTTGAGAAGCTCGTGTTGGAATCTGGGAGGAGGAGGAGATAAAAAAAAAATTCAGTGAGCTGGGCGTTTACGTGAATGAAATTTGAGTTCTAATCTCGACGTGGTAATCACACAAGAATGAGGCTAAACTGCATAATGGCCGTCTTTATGTATAACCCCCTGATGAACCGTTTTTCAGCCAAAACCCCCTCCTCTCCCTCCACCCATATTAACATTGGATTTCTGCATGAACAGTTGACTGGCCATGGAGTTGCTTTAATTTGATCATCAGGAGGACCAAAAACACTGTCGTGATCACGTTCAGGGGGGGGGGTCTGTGTTTATTTGGTCATGTTGATGTGTCTGTGCCCTCAGAAATATACAGGCATATCCTGACCCAAAGTGATTTCGGGGTTTGAGAGGTGAAAGAGCTTTCCTCTGTATTGACCTTGGGGATAATTTAGGCTTTGTAAAGTCTTTCCCAAAGCAGTGTATTTCGGTAGCAATACTTAGGATGTGTCTGACCTCAATGCTTTCGTTTAGGATTGTTTGAAATAGGTCAGATGCTTTGCCAGGTATTGTGAAACCCCCGTCTCTGCTATTTCCACTATTTCTGACTCTCTTGTATTTCTCTTCCACATCTGCAGGGAGCGTCAAGGCTTTAAAGAGAGCCACAGGTGGAAAAGACATAGATGTGCCTGGAGGAAGGAAAATGTTTAGCCTGCCTCACTTGCCCCCCATGTGGAGGTCATGTTTCTTGTCTATGATCCCACGGACACAAAAGAGATTTCTAATGGGCACATCACTCTTGATTGGCAGTGTGAATTTTGTAAACCTTTGGCCACTCTCAGTTGTGTTTCTTTTTTTTTTCTGGAAATACTGTTTGACCAAAAAGGCCTATTTGGGAACCCCTGCACCTCCCCCCCCCAACAAGTGTGTCCCAATTCAACCACAAAGGGAAAATTGTAAAATAGTGGCATGCTTTCTGTCTCACTATTATGCAAATAGGAGACAGAAAACAGTTTTAGAGTCAGTTGACAATTTTCCATTTGGACGGAAGGACCCGGTCCCAGCCCCAGCACAAACCCAGGGTTTTATGGAAAGAAGCCAACTGTTTAGCCTCATGGATGTGTGTTATTTCTCGGACTTTTCCCTTGGACTACCTTCCCATTCCAAACATGCCCTAATAGCCTCTTCCGCTTTTCTGGATCCCTTTCGAGGATCTAGAAACCTTCTTGGTATTTTAACTACACGATGCCCTTTGCCTTAGTTTCCATACTAGTCTGTACATCAGACTGTGGTCCCTTCAGTTTAGAACTTGACTCATCGATCAGTCGGTTGGGTTCTGCTTCCTGGGCTCCGTGAATGATTTGGTTTGCCTCTTTTCTTTCAGTTGAACACAGGCTGTAGCCCTTACCCATAACCTCCTGACCTGAGGGCCTCACAGTCCTTAAGTTCACAGGCATCATCTTCCTTTCTCCTCAGAGCAAAAGCCGGCCCGCTGTAGCTCTGGGGAGACAGACATGGGTCCAAAGTGGATAGCCCTTGTTGCTTTACGAAATTTAGAGCCTAATAATTTTGGGGGCAGAAATTTCAGTCAGAATCCTCAAGTCGGTGCTTTGAGGGCACACTTTGAAGGGGAAAACTCCAGTTCCTTCCTCTTCCATCTACTCATCTATCTTGCAGTGAGAAGGACGTGTGCAAGGCCTTTGCCTGAAATGGTGTGGGTAGGCATTACCGGGATGGGGGGGTGGTCCACGGAAAACAAAGCTGCTCCTGTTTCTGTGCTGCGCACGGTTCAGGCTGTGCCATCGAGCTAGCTTCAAGGCGAAATGGCAGAATCATGAGAAGGGACGGTCTTGCCTTCAGTCCCACCCTCTGTGCCAGCTTCTGTTCCCGGCAGGTCTGGGTGGCTGTCTTCTTTGGGGGGCTTTTCCTTGCAGAAGACCTTCTTCAGCATATCCTGGATTTCCTTTTTGATGGTCTTGTGCATGTAGCCATAGATGTAGGGGTGGATGCAGCACTGCAGGAAGAAAAGCCAGATTATTATGGTGATCACCCACTGGGGTACCTTGGTCTGGACATCCACCCACACGGCCAGGACCGCTAGGAAGCAGTAGGGCCCCAGAGACAGCACGTAGGAGAAAATGATGAGGAAGATCACTTTCGCAGCTTTGCACTGGTAGCACCTGGGCAGAGGGGGGTCGCTGGCGCTGTTTCGGCGGCTGGGTGGGAGGCTCTCCGGGATGTTCACAGCCTCGATGTCATCCTCGCTGAAATTGATGTCATCCTCGCCAAACTCCATGTCATCTTCACCCAGGTCAATGTTGCACTGGCCTTCCTCGATGCGACCCCTGTCTGCCTTCACGGCGCCGGCCGCCTCGGGGCCATCTTCCTTGCTGTCCGCGCTGCCTTCCCCGGCCACCCGGCTGCCTTCTCGGACCTCCTCGCTGCCCTTGGCCGCCGCGCCACCGGCGCTGCTCTCCACGCTCCCTTCCTTGGCCTCCGCTCTGCCCTCCTGGACCTTGACCTCACCTCCGTGCTGGCCCAGGGACGCATCCTTCCTCTCTCCCTCTTCATCCTCATTCTCCACACGGTCCTTGGCTCGGACCTCCAAGCTGTGGCTCTTGACGTTGTACAGCAGGGCGTGCTGCCGCCGGGCCGCGCCGAACACCACGGAGTAGCAGGCGATCATGACGGCCAGTGGGATGACGATGAAGGACACCACGCTGAGAATGGTGTAGCTGGGGCTGGCCCCCCAGATCATGGAGCAGAGGGCGTTGCGCTGGTCAAAGGCAGCCTGGCCCCAGCCGTAGAGCGGGGGTGTGCTCTGCAGGATGGCCACGATCCAGGTGCCGTAGAGGAGCATGTACCCCCGGCGCGGGGTCATCTTGGAGGGGTAGGAGAGAGGGTGGATGATGGACAGGTAGCGATCCACCGACACCACCACGATGGTGTTGACACTGGCAAAGGCGAACAGGTGAGTGAGGCTCACGAGGGCGGTGCAGAAGTGGCTGTTGAGGGGCCAGAAGAGGGGCACGGAGGTGGCCACCACCCAGGGGGCCACGAGCGAAATCTGCAGCAGGTCAGTGACGAGGAGGTTAAAGATGAAGCGGTTGGTGACCTGCAGCAGCTGCGGCTTGCGCTGCAGCACCAGCGCCAGCACTATGTTGCCCACGAAGGAGACGCTGAGGAAGATGAGCAGCACGCTCGAGCGGATGATGCCGTGAGCCAGGCTGATGGGCATTTTGGAAAGGGGCACGCACGTGTGGCTGCTGTTGCTCTCGCGCGTGCTGTTGGGGCAGGTGGACGCCATGGCGACGGAGGGCGGGCGGCGGCAGGGGTGCACGGACCACGGGCCGCAGTTAGTGCCTGTGCTGGGGACGAAAGAAACAGCCCGGCCGGGTTAGTCACCCCGCCGTGGGGGGCCGCTTGGGGAGGGGGGCGGGGGGACCCTCCTCCTCCCCGGGACCCCCGCCCCCCCGCGCCGCCCCGGCCCGCGGGAGGGCAGTTTCTCTGCGCCTCCTCTTCCTCTCCCGGTCCCTCCGCCCCGCTCGCTCGGGGTCTTGGGGTCCCCCCACCCGCCGCTCCCGCGGACGGGCGCGCGCTGCGTCTCTCCCGCACGGTCTCTGCGTCTCTCCAGCGATCTCTGGCGCCGGCGCATGCGCGCGCGCGCGGGTTCTGCCTGTTTACGTGTCGCGCGCTCTCTCCTCAGTGTCGCTCGCTAACGCACTTGTCCTGTGTCTCCTGGGGGGTCTGTGGCCGTGTCTCACCGGTTTTCTCCGACTCTCCCGCCCGTGTCTCTCACTCTGTCTTCTGTCTCTCCTTCCCAGTCTCTAGAGAGCACGTGCGCGCAGTCGTTCTCCGTCAGTCTGTCGTCCTCTGCCCAGCCTTTCTGTCTCTGTGCGTGTCACTCCCGGCTGTCCCTCCCGGTCTCAGTCCATCTCTCGGACCCGGTACCCAGCCACCCCCACGACCCCCGCCCCGCGCCCTGTTACTCTTTCGCCAGCGCACTTTCTCTGCAGCCGCGTGCGCACGTCTCTCCGTCTCTGTCCGCCTGTCTCCCGCTCTGGTCCCCGTCTCTCCCCGCGTCTCTCGCGGATGCGCTCCCATCTCTCTCCGTGTCTCTGCTTGTCACGGTCTGGGTCGCTCGTCAGAGCGTGCGCTCCTCCGTCTCTTCCCCCCGCGGCGTTGTCTCTCCCGGTCTCTCTCCGCCTAGCTCCCTGACAGTCTCTGTGCGTCCCCAGTGCACCTGTCCACTATCCCTCGCTGCCTGCGTGTCCCTGTCGGTCCCCCGTCTCCCTGAGGCTCTCGCTGCCGAGTCTCCCCCTGTCCCCCGCGTGTCTTCCTGCGGTTTCTGTCTCTCCGCCCGTTAAGTTCCCTCTTTACCCCGGTCTGCCAGTCTCCCGCCGTTGCCTCTGAAGATCTACTGCTGTCTCTCCGGGTTGGCCCTGTCTCTCGCGGCTCAGGCTATCTCGCTGGCGCGTGCACTTTGACAGTCGGGTTCTCTGTCTTTCCCTCTGTCCCCGGGACTCTGGCGGAACACTTTCTTCGTATGTTTTTAGCGCGTGTGCATCTCTGCGCCCCTCTGTTTGTCTCCGACGAGCCCTCACCTCGGTTTTTCTCTGCCCGGATCTCGATCTCCGATCTCTGTCTCTGGGTTGGCTATTTCGCCATGCAAACCAGCAGCCGCCCAGGCTCCCGCGGGCTCAGGCGGATAAAACCCCTAGTTTCTCAGCAGCGCAGCCACCGCTGGATGCAGGGAGGGTGCCTCCTGCGACCCCCTCCCCGTCTCCTCCAGCCCGCCCGCTATCTCTCTATCTCTCTGGGCGGCGCGGCTGGGAAGGGGAAGCTCGGGGAGAGCAGGAGAGGAGGCAGGGGTGCCGGGCTGGTGGGAGAGTCTGAGAGGCGGAGCGGGAGACACCAGGAGGCAGAGAAAGAGAATGAGAGAATAAGAGAGAGAGAGAGAGAGAATATGAGAAAAGAGACCCGGAGAGACAGAAAGAGAAGGAGAGGCAGAGACAGGATGAGAGCCACCCGGAGGGGCAGAGAAAATGATAGGGAGAGGAATGCAGACCCCGAGTGAGAGACAGCAAGCGAATGAGAGGCAGGGAGAGACGGAGACAGGAAAATCGAAGAGAGACTGAGAGAGGATGGGGGCAGAGGGGAGAGCGGGGGCCGCGCGCGAGAAGTGGGAGGGCACCGGCGAGGGCTGCAGCCGGGCGAGCGGGGCGCACAGGGGCTCGGCGGGGCCCGGAGCGGCTGCCGTCGGGCCGCGGCGGACTGGGCGTCCCGAGCGCTCGGGCGCGCGGCCAGGTGGGCGCCCGGGCCGCGGCGCCGGGAGCCGAGCCGGGCCGCTTACCTGTTGCTGGCGGAGGCGTCGCGCCGCGGGAGCTGCGTGCGGCTCCTTCGGGGACTCGCGGCGCTCGTCCGGGCTGCCTCCCGGGGCGCCGGCGGCGGGGAGCTCGCGGCGGGCGCGGGGCGCGGCGGGAGCGGGGCGCCTGAGCCCGCACGTCCGACCGGCGCGCCGCGCTGCGAGCTCTGAGCGGCGGCGGGGGCGCGCGGCGTCTTAAGGCGGCGCGGGGCCCTCACCTTGCGGCGTCCCCCTCCCCTCGGCCCCCGCCCGCGCCGGTGACGCACGAGGCCGCGGGCGCCGGGAGGAGCGGGGCCCGCGGGTGCGGGGGGTGGGGGCGCCGCGGCAGACCCCGCTCCTGTCTTCTCAGCCCGCGGCCCCGACCCGGGCGGCCGGAACTCGCCGGCACCTCACAGACTGGGGGGTTGTCACCCGGACGGATTTTCCTGCAAACCTGTGCCTTCCTGGCCCCCGGATTTCGGCCAGGCCCCGGCCACAGACCTGCAGGGTTCTTCCAAAGAGGAGCAGAAACCTGGGCCCGGGCCTCGGGCCACGACCTTTGGAGACCCCCCCCTCACCTCCACTCCCCTAAAGTAAGAACCGCCTCTGGGCCCCAGAGAGGAATCGTGACTTTGAAGTCCACAATTTTCCAGTTTTCTCTAGCTCCCAGCAAGGGCTAAACAGTAGTTCCTTTCCTGTGGGTTTTGGGTGCATTTCGTCGAAGAGAAGCTGCTTAATTATCCACTATATTATTTGACTGAAGTCTGTCTATAATTCCGCCCCCCCCCCAACCAGGTAATGTGGTATTGTGTTAAACTCTTAAGTCTCATTTTATAGAGACAGAAGCCAAAGCTAAGAGAGATTACCCTACTTGCCCAAGTTCGAGTCAATGTTGCACCTCCTTTATTAACCAAGACTTTGTGGTCTAGCCCAAACATATGGAGTGTTTGTTCTGTGTCATGCCTGGGCAGACACCAGGGCATAGGCTGTGCCCCCCACCCCTCAAATGAAAAAGGAGGGCCAGGCCTGGGGGAAGGTATCCCATATCCCAGCTCAGGGGTCATTTGCATCTGGTTTCCAAGAGGTGAGGAAACGCAGGAACTAAGGGAAAACATGTTCTGCAGGAAGGGGGCACATTGGCAGAGATGGGACCGTGGGAGAGAGCTGGGTGCCCAGAGAGGCTGCAGCATGGCGAGTGTCAGGAGGTGAGCTGGAAAAATGGGGCAGGGGTAGGTCCGGAGGGATCTTGAGTGCCAGCCTGGGGACTTTGGAATGTATCCTGAGGTCCCTGGAGGGCTGGTGAGGATTTGTTTTATTATGAACAATTTCAAATTTACACAAGTGTAATGAGAAACGTAAGATAAACTCCCATGTTCCCACCATTCAGCCTTAACAATGATAAATATTTTGCCATTATTATTCATTGATGGTTTCTTTCTTTTTTTTTTTTTTAAGATTTTATTTATTTATTTGACAGAGAGAGATCACAAATAGGCAGACAGGCAGGCAGAGAGAGGAGGAAGCAGGCTCCCTACTGAGCAGGGAGCCCGATGTGGGGCTCGATCCCAGGACCCTGAGATCATGACCTGAGCTGAAGGCAGGGGCTTAACCCACTGAGCCACCCAGGCGCCCCTCATTGATGGTTTCTGTGCAGGACGATGTGATGAGATTTCTGTTTTCCAGGGTCTTCTAGAAGCAAGGCGGAGTTGGGGGGGAATGAGACATTGAATGCACAAAGAGCAGAAAGGAGGCTGTGGCAGGGGACAAGTCCGGTCTTGACAGGTCACACGGAGGGGGCTGAACAGAGAGACCCACTGAGAGGCAAAATTGGCAGAGCTGAGGGATAAGGGCAGGAGGTGTTGGAGAGAATAGCACAAGATTCTGAGTCGCTTGATGGGCTAGAGAGAGATGCCCCTGCTCCTGCATCCCATGCCTTCTGGACAGGGAGATGAGGCAGGTGTCTAATCAGGCTCCGGGATGCTCTTTGGATTTTAAGTCCTACATTTGCTATAGATCATTTGTCTTTTTTTTCCCTGCTAGGCCTGATTTTTATCTTCCCAAGGTTGAATGGTATAAACCTGGTCGTTTTTCCTGGAGACAGTTTCCATGATAATCGCTCACAGTTATTAATCTCTAGCCTCATGCTGGCCATGGGGTAGAGTCCCGGCGCGGCAGGCACCATCAAGTGCCAGTTCCCTCAGACTCTGGTCTTTTAGAATCACTTGGGAGGCAGTCAAGCTGTAACAAGTAGCCAGAGACCAAGGCCAGTTCAGTCCATCCTGCCCTTTCCTCCTTTCCACTGTGGTTCTGAGAGTTCCCTGGACTGCTGGGACCCATCAGGGACAGGGCGCAGACCTCGAGGTGCATATTAAAGGTGTGCCTCGGAATGGCAGGGATGTGGAGCCCGTGGCTGCACCCCTGGGTGCTAAGCGGGACGAGGGGCATGCAGGAGCCCGAGTGGGAGGGGGCCTCTGCAGCTGAGGCCAGTCCGCCTGCAGGGGACAGCAAGAAAGCCAAGGAAGCTCTGGGAAAGAAAGGAAAGTCCTGTGTGTGTGTGTGTGTGTGTGTGTGTGTGTGTGTGCAAGCACGCGAGCGTGCGCGCAGGGAGATATTGGAGGGTTGTAAATCCTCAGGTGCCTGTTTCCTCTTATTCCCTCCAGGCATGAACAGAGTTGGTGTCCTTGAATTTCAAAGGCATTTGAGTATCAGCATCCCAACTGGAGGTATGTGGGGGGCCTTGGAGAATGTGGATTTGGCTTCAGGCCCTGCAGGCTCTGATTCTGATGGCCTTGGAAGAGCCCTTCAACTAGCAAGCTTCCTTAGATTCTGGAGAGGTTCTTTGGGATGAGACAGGGAGAGTTTGGGGTGATGGTGCAAGAAGTCACCTAGCCCTTTGCCCTACCTTCACGATTCTGTGGCAGCAGAAGTAAGCTCAGGATAATGCTATTAATGAGGCAGGGCTGGAGGGCAAGAAGCTGCTAGAAGAAAGGGCTCTAGGGCCTGGCGACAGTCGCTCGCTGCAACAGCGGCCAGCAGCGTGCCAGCCTGGTCTTGCCAGACTTGTTCACCTCATCAGACTGCCCTGATGGATGTACCAGCTGCTGCATGAGGGAAATCACAGGCCCACGGCCCAACCCAGTTGGTTCCGGTAACAGGGGAGGTACAGAGGTCCTTGAGTGCCTAACGTGCTCCAAGCCCTAGGTTTGCTTTATCCTCTTTAATCCTTGAGGAAACTCTGCAAGATAGAGGTTAATATAGTATTTTTAGAATCCAAGATATCATATATCATTAAGGGGGAAAAAAGCTGCAAATTTAACTGTCACATTACTCGCAGCAATATACGTCTTGATTTCAAAGATGCTAAAATGTAGAAAAAGAAAAAAATTTAAAAAGTGCTTTAGAATCAGTTTATGATAGTACCATCCCCGTCCTTATAGAGAAGTTAAATAACTTACCCAAGGCCACACAGCAAATCCATGTTGGAGCTGAGAGGTAAAACCTGTTCTACCTGACTCTCACGCAGGGCCATTTCCTGGACTGCTTCTTGGAAGGCTCAAGAAGCAAAACAGAAAGGCTCCCAGGGATCCAGCTCAGAAAAACATTTGGAATCCAGGTGAATTGCCAGAATTGCGGGAAGACAAATGCAGGTGCGGTGATAATGGCTTCTCTTAGTGGGATACATGGCTCCCATAGGTGGTGAAATGACTAAATTAGTTAATCTAAATTCTAAGTCACACTCCTTCTTGCTTTGCGAGTTTGTAATAAGTCAGTGGGGAATAATATATGGTTTTGTTCTGGAGTGCCTACCCATGGGGGTGTTTTAAGTTTTTCCATGTTATGAACTACTCTGGCATTCACTTTAGGCCAACCCTAGGGGTTGTGTTTGCAAAATCCAAAGGAAGTTAAGTACCATCTGAGTGTGAGCTAATGTTGTCCACTCTGTGGGCTTGGGCAGGATGGAAGGTCTGGATTTCAAAGCTATGTCTATCCAAATCAAATGGTTTGGAAGAGAATATTGGCAGAAAATAATTGGGTGGATTAGAAATGAAGAGTAGGAGAGACCTGATTCCTAGTCTTAGTTCTGTGGCTAACTTGCTGTGACTATGAGAAGATCCCCTCCCCTCTCTGATCTCAGTTTTATTAATCTACCAAATGAGGGGAGGGGAGTGTTAGATAATCTCTAAGGATCTTGTCAGTTTCTGATTTTTGTTTCCACCTACTCTCTATCAGAGTGTTATTAAAAATCGCCCAAACTAGTCCAACTAAAATATTTTTTTTAAAGATTTTATTTATTTGATAGAGAGAAACACAGCGAGAGAGGGAACACAAGCAGAGGGAATGGTGGCAGGAGAAGCAGGCTTCCCGCCGAGCAGGGAGCCCGATGCGGGGCTCGATCCCAGGACCGTGGGATCATGACCTGAGCTGAAGGCAGCCGCCTAACGACTGAGCCACCCAGGTGCCCCCCAACTAAAATATTTTAAAACTGAAATCTAGACTTCTGCTTCTGGCCATGAAAAAATAACATGGACTAGATTTACCCTTCCACCTCAAATAACTAAAAAAGTGGACAAAACATATGAAATAATGATTGTCACACACTGGGAGACAGGAAGTATAGGACAGTAATCCTCAGGAAAAGAGAAATAAATGAGGTGAGCCCAGTTCACTACATAGCAGCGGTTTCTAGACAGGGAACCCAGGCTGAACCTGAAAATCTGCCTAGATTGAGGAGACAGAGTTTAGAATGCGGGGAGGTGAGGGTGGCTAGATTTTACAAGGTAATATACTAGAGAGGACCTTCTGAGAGAGAGAGAGAGCGAGCGAGAGAGAGCACATGTACTCCAGGGATCTGTAAAAGGTACCTCTCAAATTTTTGACCAAATACTGATCAGCACATGTTGTGAGAGAACTACCTGTGGCTGGGGAAAGAATGACTCAAAAGGAATAGGTGGAGTGATTTCTAGAGCTCACACCTGGCCGGCTATAGGTCAGTTTCCCAAAAGTCAGAGAGAAGACACTTCATAACATACAGGGTGTCAGACTGAGTACTCAGAAGATTGACTTAGTGGTGGAGCCAAATTAACCTGAGTCTAAAGTTTGTTCCGATCCACACAGCAAAGCGTAAAATCAAGCTTTGAAAGGATTGAACACTTCCCAACTCTCTTTATCACAACTCAGAGCAAGGCTCAAAAATATTTAAAGAAGTACAAAAATTATCTAGCATCCAAGATAATATTTGCAAAGTCTAAAATCCAATAAAACATTATGAGGTAGGCAAAACAGGAAGCTATGACCCCTAATGAGAAGGAAACTCCTTAAAAAGAAACAGACACAGACCGTAGGATTGGTAGACAAAGACATTAAAATGTTTTTTTTTTTAAATAGATTTCATATGTTCAAGAAGGTAGGGGAGAGCTTGGACATATTAAGGAGAGACACAGAAGAGAGAAAACAGACCCAAATCTTACTTCTAGAGATAAAGAATGTTAATGTCTGAGATAAGAAATATACTGGATGACATTATTCATGTGTTAGATGCTGCAGAAGAAAACTTTAGTGAACTTGAAGACATAGCACTAGAAACTGTCCAGAATGAAATTGAGAGACAAAAGAGAGAGAAAAATGAGCAAAGCAGCAGTGAGCTATGCAACAACTTGGGGTGTAACTGAAGTCCCCAAAGGTGTTAGGGAGACAGAAATATTATTTGTAGACATAATGGCTGAAACTTTCCAAAAGGTAATAAAAATGATAAACCCTCAGATCCAAGAACCTCAACAAAATTCAAGCACAAGGGACATGAAGGAAACCATATCACAGCACATCATAATGCTTGCTTCTCCATATAGTTGGTGATAATTTGGAGAAACTATAACCTTCATGCACTGCTTTTGGAATGTAAAAGTGGTTTGGTTAAAAAAATGTTAAAATACACCTATCGTATGACCCAGTGTTTCCACTCCTAAAAGAAATTAGAACATTTGCCCATGCAGTGATGTACATGAATGTTTATAGTTCCTTTATTTGTAGTAGATAAAAACTGGAAACAATTCTAATGTCTACCAACAGGCGAACGGTATCCTCACACACTGAAATACCTTTCAGCTAAAAGAACAAATTGTTGATATAGATACAACGACATGGATGAATGTCAAAATAATTATGCCGAGTGAAAGAAATCACACAGAGAAAAGTACATCCTGCATGATTCCATTGACATAATGTTTCAGAAATGCAAAGTAATCTAAAGGGACATAAAGCCAGTCAGGGCTTGCTTTGGGATGGGGGAAGGAAGGAAAAGGGAATGAATTACAAAAGGGATATGAAGAATCTTTTGGAGGTGACACAAATGTTCATTAATCCCGTGGTGGTGATGGTTTTGTGGGTGCTTCCCTATGTCAGGGCTCATCAGGTGGTACTCTTCGGGTATGTGTGGTTTAATCTACATCTGTTATACCTAAATAAAACTGTAAATACAAAAGAGCTCCTGGGAAAGAAAACCCCAAGGCTAGTGGTTTGTGTCCCCAAGATCCCACCTCCAGCATTAGTACACTGGCCTTTGTCCGAGAGAACCATCAGGCCTCCCAGCACCCCTGCCTTCACTGTCATCAGTCCAGCCTTGAGTTCTAGTCATCAGTGTCCTTGCCCCAGCTCCTTCCATGATGGGAATGCAGTCTAAGCTCTTCCCAGAAGCTTACAGAATCATGTCCCTCCCTCTATTGCAGGCTAACAGTGCCCGTTTACTGAGGGCTTACAATGTACCCAGCACTTCACCTCTCCGAGCTCATTTAATGAACTCTGGGAGACAGGTGCTACCATCTAGCCTTAGAAAGGAGCCATGACTTACTCAGAGTCACTCAAGAACAGGCAAGGCTGAAATTTGATTTAGGACAGAGTCTGACTTTATAACATGGATGCTTAGCTACTACAAGATTTTTGCTTCCCTGTTCTAAGCAATTTTTAAAACATATCATGGATGTGCAAGGAGCTTTATACAGCTTATCTCATCTAATTTCCCAATAGTCTTATGAGATGGGTATTGCCAATATTCTTTATCTTATAGATGAGAAGACTGAGGTTCAGAGAAGCTAAATAATTTGCTGAAAGTCATGCCAGTAGCATGTGGAAAAGATCAGAGCTCACTCCCTGGTGGTTGCTTCACTCACTGTCCCTCTCAGAGCAGGAAACCCTCTGGTCTTTGGAACCGCTTTAAGTCAACTTGTCTAGAGGCTCAAGAAGTTTCACAATGTGACCTTGGTCCAGTATCCGGGACTAGGAGCCCTGGACAGGCCTACCTCATTCCACAACGTGTATTCCTTGAGCGGAGGGCTTGGGTCGTTAGAACTGACCCATTGCTAATTAGTAGTGAATATTCAGAGCACCAAACACTTCAAGCCTCCGGACTCTGCATTCAATATCAGGGTTTGTGGAGTTTTCAAAGGTTGATTTAGAGTTTGTTTCTCACTGAATTAAGACATTTGGAAGTTTGACTTCATGCAACAGCACAAACACGGAGCTCGACGACAGTTAAGAGTCAGAAGAGAGTTCGGGAGCCAGTGGGTTGACCAGAGAAAGGCAATCCTCGTGTGCTCAGATGCCCTCCTTGAATAGTTCCTGTTGCTTGTGGGTTGTGGTGATGTGGCCAAAATGCCTCAAGACGGAGGGCACAGAAACTAGGATTATGTTTCCACGTCTAGGAAAATATAGCTGCCACGCTCAGATATCAGCCTTAGAGGGGGAAACCAATCAACCTCTTCAAGCCAAACTGTAATGGCCACATGTTTTTGAGCTTTTGCCCACATGAAGGCAAAAGGTGGCACTTTTCTGGAAGATGCTTCTGTGAAATTCTTCACAAGGAGTCTTCAGTGGTTGTAGTGAAGTGCCCGGACACAGTCCATACCAGGGTGTGAGAACTGACTGTTAAGTTTTCACGAATTTTGCAAGTGCTCATTAAAAGCGAGATTAAATAAACCTATTGGTAAATGAACTACAAACAGGTAATAAATACTCAAAAAACATCACTTCCTAATTATTTTATCACCTTTTACCATGACCTGTGATCTTGAGGTTATTTACGTCCATTCTGTCTGTACGGCGCCAATACATTATACGTTATTGTGGTGAGCTTTCTCTTCCTGGCCCTGCACCCACTGATGCCACATTGGTCACTTGAAGTGGGCCAAGGGAATATCTTCGCTATGGAAATCATCAAACACTACAAATTAGGACTTTTTTTCTCTGAGATCCAGATGTTAAACCTTTACCAGCGCATCACTGTCTGTAGAAAGCATTCAGTTTTTTTATATAGCTTTATTGAGTTATAATCCTCATGCCATACACCCATTTAAAGTGTACAATTCAATGGGTTTTAGTATGTTCACAGATATGCGCAAGCATCACCACAGTCAATTTTTGAATATTTTTACGACCTCAGAAAGAAATCCCACACCCTTTAGTTAGTAACCCCCGACCCCCGCACTCATACCTCTCAGCCCTAACCAACCACTTATCTCCTTTTTGTCTCTATAGATGTATCTATTTAGGACATTTCATATACATGGTATTATGTAGTATGTAGTCTTTTGTGACTGGCTTCTTTCACTCATCCGTGTTGTGATATGTATCAGCCCTTCGTTCCTTTTTTATGGAACGTGGTTTGGATAGACCACCATTTGCTTATCTGTTCTTTAGTTGATGGACACTTGCGCTGTTTCTACCTTTGGGTTCTTGTGAATAGTGTTGCTATGAATGTTCCCCTACAAGTATTTGTCTGAACACCTGTTTCCAGTTCTTTTGGGTATATGCCGTGGAGTGGAATCGGGGGGTCATATGGTGATGCCGTCTAGCCCTGGGTCTGCCAGATTGTTTTCCACGAGAACTGCACCACTTTACATGTCCACCTGCGGTGTATTGGGGCTGCGATTTCTGCACGTCCTCGCCAACACTTGTTAATTCCCATTTTTTTATTCCAGCCGTCCTAGTGGATGGGAAGTGGTATCTCATCATGTTTTTGATTTGCGTTTCCCTAATGATCTTTTGTAGAGCTCTTTTAAAATATCCCTGATCCTCATAATAACTTTGCATGATTCCCATCTTCCAGCCGAGGTAACCGAGACTCCAAAAGACTGAGCGACTTGCTTAATTTGTGCCCAGCTAGAAATGGAGCTGGGATATGGTGTGGCTCACAAACCCACGTTCTTCCGTTATGTCACATCGTTTCCATGATCTGGATCTGTTAGCTGATGCTTAAAGACTAAATACTCCTGTCCAGTGGATGTGCTCCTGGTTCTAGTCCTGGCTCTGTTCGGGGGCCTCCACATTCTCATTCCTCAAAGGAAGAGTTTGAGTAGATGATCTCTATGTCACTCCATTGGTCTAATAGCAAAATTGGCCCTTTCATTTTGTATGCAGATGTCCCCAGGATTTGTACAAAGGAGGCTTGATTGCTCCGTGTGTTATTTTGAGTGGTTAATGGGATTCTTTTTCTCAGTGCATTATGTCGCACTTGCCTACACTGACGCTCACCTGCTACTTTTCAGCCCACTCACACAGCCTCTCAGCATCTTCCTGCAGTTTAATCTAAAGAGCTTAACATGTTACTACCCAGAAGGGTTGGGTGTTGCCTGGAAACCTGAAGTTTTTACTAGGCTGACTTTCTTCCGCATAATTTTTGAGTAAATCAAATAAGTTACATCTTCCTCAGTCTTTGGGGGAAGGCCATAGTGTCTATACTTTTCTCCCTAGAAAAAGTTGGGTTTATCCCTGTTTCCTGTCCCTATGCTCATTGCCTACCCATGATGCAAACATACTCTCAATCTCAGGGAGATTTGGCGCTCTATCAAAAAGCTTCTGTTTTCACGTTCCCTTTCTAGTCATGCTTTTTACTGCTTAAAAATTTCTGATACACTGGTCAGGCATGACTTCCTCATATGTAAACTGTTGTCCACCTGGCCATTGAGCTCACTGTTTGTTAAAAAAATGATGTATTTCCCAGCCCGTGCCCCGGGACCTCTTTAGGACTTTACCTTATCAATGGAACTCGTGTTGTCAACGTGCCAACTTTTATCATGGGGCCCTCGGTGAGGCCAAGTTGCCTCTTTTACCACTGAGTTCTGGTGAAGGCTGCACTTCTAGCCTACTCTGTAGGCCTTGGACACCCACAGCATTTGCCACTATCTAGTCTAGAAACTTGGACCCTTGCCATGAGAGCTAGGGATCAGACGTCCCAGTGATATCCAGTATGGTATCATCTCTTCATTTCTTTGCTTCCCAAGCATGGCTGTTATCCCACCTGGCAGTTGTCCTCACTGATCATCGTGATGCCCTTGTTCCTAGCCCATACCTCGAGGGGCTCTTGGCTTTGGCTTTCAGGTACTTGCCAGGTTTCTCTCCAGTTCCCTTGGTCCCTCCTGATTTTTAGTTTGCCTCTGTCCTGCCACTCTTGGATAGTGTCTTTGTTCCCTTTGCTTGAGCCACCTTTCCATTTGAAGAAGGAGCTCTTTTCACACTACTCATCTCTCTTATTTATTTATTTATTTATTTATTTTTAAAAGATTTTGTTTATTTGACAGAGAGAAACACAGCGAGAGAGGGAACACAAGCAGAGGGAATGGTAGCTGGAGAAGCAAACTGATGCGGGGCTCGATCCCAGGACCCTGGGATCATGACCTGAGCCGAAGGCAGACGCTTAACAACTGAGCCACTGAGGCGCCCCACTACTCATCTCTCTTGTACTTGGCTACTTATTGCGGGAAGATAGTTCTTTCCAAGTTTCTGGTATTTTATTTTATTTATTTTTAAAAGAGATTTTATTTATTTGTCAGAGAGAAAGAGAGAGAGAATACACAAGCAGGGGGAACAGCAGGCAGAGGGAGAGGCAGGCTCCCTGCTGAGCAAGGACCCCCAAAAATGGACTCGATCTCAGGACCCTGGGATCATGACCTGAGCTGAAGGCAGATGTTTAACTGACTGAGCCACCCAGGTGTCACCCAAATTCCTGGTATTTTAGTTTTTTGGGTTTTTTTTTTGCCACACATTACCCTGGTTTTTCAGTTAGATGTTTTCTAAACCATGTACAGGCCTCTTGAGGTTCTTGACTTACTTAACTTCTTCAAATCCTGTCCTAACTAATGCTCCCATTCAGTCAGGGCTCCCTTTGCTAGAATGAGGTATGTAAGTGTGTTGTGGATTTCTTTGGCTTTCCGTGTCCCACCAGGATGCTGGCCTTGGTTATTCCTGGATCAGCATTTCCAGAGGCTTCACTGGCAATGATGTGACCAGTACCTGTTACTAACTATAGGCCTCCACCTTCCGTAGTGGCCCAGGATGCAGGAGGAGGCCAGATGAAACCAACGGGCACTCCATGCCAATCTGTGGTGTCAGGGAATCTGACTTCTGGCCCGTCTCAGTCACAGTTTCCCTGCATGACAGTTAGAAGGTCATTTCCCTTCTCTGGGCTCACTTTCCTCCTTTTCCTGAAGGGACAACCCACAGGAAGGGCAGGGATCTGTAACTGTGGCCCCACGGATTCAGTTTGCCTTACTACCTTTTTAATGTGCACCCTGTCCACGAGTAAGGAGTTAGATTGAGCCTGGGGCTAGAGTTTTGGATCCTTCCAGTATCTGAACCTTGGAGTCAGCATTTCGATCTGGATTGCTGGCTATGCTTGGGCTGTCTGGCTCTGGAGAAAAAGGGTCCTAAAATACCATTCTCAGTTCTTCCAGTCTTTTCCACAATGGTCTGAGGAACACTGCTGACCAAGCCTACTGTTTCTCTGAGAACAGTGGTTCTTAACTTTTTTTTTGAGCAGAGGCCCCTTTGAAAAGCTAATGAAATCCAGGGCGCTATCCACCAAAAAATGCACGTACCCACACCCACACCCGCACATTACATACACCAGTCGGAACCCAACTATAGAGTGTTCGTGATTTGCGAAGGCAGTGCATTGAGTCTGGAGTCTAGGTTAACCCCTGCTCTAAAAAAATGACTCCTGGCCTACGCTGAACTTGGCATCCTCCCTTATAGCTTGCTTGTGCTTGGACTTTATGACCAGTGTGGGTGATCTACAAACCAACAGAATTGATCCAGAGCCTTGTCAGTATCTGGAAGGAGGCATTTCCCCTTGGACAGTAATTCTGAGGCCAAGAAGTTGTGCTAAGCTCTGCCAACAATAATAAGGAGCGGGAATGAGAGCCAAGTGGGACGATTCTCCCAGCATCTCAGGTCAAGAGGCTTCTTTGGTGGGAGGGTTGCTGGCGGGTGTGGAATGGCTGGGAAGTGCTTCTGTGGTTGGCAAATGAGGAGAAGAATCCATGCTCTCTATTATATCTGTCAAAATCTATGAAAAAATGGCCAAGTAAAGAGTAAGGTGAAGAGGGGGGTATGTTCAAATGAAACGTGGTCGTTTGAGTGAGGGTGAAGGACTGATGGGTGAAATGAGGAGACTTAGAAAGCCAGTGACCTAAAAAAGAAGCGAGCCTAAGGACAAGGAAATGGTGGAGGAGAGCGAATGTTTTTCGGCAGAACCTCTCTCGCATGGATATTTTATTTCTTGGTGGAGATGGTGTGATTTCTTTTGGGAATGCATGCTCACCTGCGCTGTGGAGCTGTGGAGAAAGGTCAGGGGGATGCTGGGACCCAGAGAAGGCGCTGGGCAAAGGGCAGTGGTGTTAGGTGCATGCCGATCCAGCCTTAATGTGCCAGTGTTTGGTCCATTGCAAAGCACACCGTCCATGCTGGAGGCCAGGCTGTCCGCACACTTCGTGGTGAACGTTGATGGAGAGGAACTATCCAAGATATGGAGCTTGAGAGAGAGCTCGGGCTAGACTAGCACCATCAGAGAAAAGCTCCTTTAGGACCAACAGCCCAAAGAAAAAGAGGCCAGCTAACTGGAATTAATTGTGCCAGCCTCGGGTATCTGCTTGGCATCATGAATTTACCCTTGGCATCGACCCAGCCAAAGAACTGGAGTGGTGGCTGGAGCGTAACTGTGGCAGGACGAGAGTCCTACTTTTCATGTGGTGTATTCAAGTGGGACAAGCCAATGGGGCTTGGAGGCTCAATAGCTTGTTTCTGTTTTTGTTTTTGTTTTTTTTTTGCTCAAATGTAGCACTTTCCCTGCCTAAGGCAACATGCCGTTTCTGTGGGTGGTTGTAGGTGTGCTTGTGGGGCAATAACCTGGGAAATGTTTATAATCAACCACTTCAGAGGCGGCAGGGGTGAACTGAACTGCGAGCTCATGAACCTCGCACCATCACTTGCTTGCCCCACCGCAAGTAGGCAGAGAGAGTTCTGGCTGCCCAGACTATCCCCCCCACCCCCACCGCCTTTCTTCTTGGACCTCTCTTATCATCTTTATGGTCAAGGGCTTTCAGGACAGAACCTTGAGAGTTGGTCGCCAGAGTGAAGGTGTGGAGGACGGGTACCAGGCTGCAGAATTGGAGAACCTTCTAGGTTGCTGGGAGCTCTTTAAGTGTCTTTAGTCGAAGTTAGGTCCATGGGCCTTTCAGAAGACTTTGACTTGTTCTGTAGCTTTTCCTCACTGGTGCCAGACTAGGGTACCTGCCATCCCTTGTGCTCAGTCTTGCTGCAGGCCATGCTGAGTCTCAGACTCGCCAGAGCCACATGCAGAAAGGAAATAGCTTGTGTTCTGTCCTATAGGCCATAGGAATGGGAGCCGCATGGAATGTGCTAGTGTTGCAGTGCTGAATTTCTGCTTCTAGCCCAAACGGCCTATTCCCCGGCCCCCTTTCTCCAGGAACTAAGCTCATATCATCGTGTGTTTGCTTTTGGTTTTGTTCGTTTGTTTTGGTATGGGCTGTTTGGATCAGGAAGGGACACCTGACCCAAGAGTGGCCCCTACCTAGGCTGGCATCAAGGGCTTGGCCTCAGAGTGGCCTTGGCAATTAGCCAGGCCATGCAGACGGTGCCTTCTGGGATTTGGACTAGAGAATGTCAAGAGGCTTGGTCAGCTGGTTGTTAGAGGGGCGTGGGCAGGAGAGCAGAGACACCAGGAAAGATAATGTGAAATGGGGGGTAGCAGGTCCCCAGAGAAGCCTTAACTCCTGATGACTGTCAACGTCCATGTTTCTCCTCTCACTTTTTAATTATTTTTATTGTGGGAATTCTCAAACATATGCAAAATTAAAGACAATACCTTGATAAACCCCATAGACCCGTCACCATCAGAGCCAATCTTGTTTCCTTTAATTCCCACACGCTCCCTTCTCCCATCCCCCAGAGCACTATAAAAGCAAAATAGCTTTATTGAGGCGTAATTTACAAACTACAAAATTTACCCATTTTAAGTGTAAAATACACTCAATGGCTTTTAGCACATTTAGAGAGTTGTACTGATATCACCACATCCAGTTGGAGAGCATTTTTATCACCCCAAAGAGATTCCTTGTACTCATTTCCCTGCTCTCTCTTCCCCACCCTGAGCCCCCTGCAACCGCTCATCTGCTTTCTGTATAGATTTGCCTTTTCCAGACATTTTATATCAATAGAATCACACAACATGCGGATTTTGCATCCAGCTTCTTACACTTAGCATAATGTTTTTGAGGCTGCCATATATATCAGTAGTTTGTACACTTTTTTGTTGTTGGATAATAGTCCATTCTATATGGATATACCACAGTCTGTTTATCCATTTACTAGTTAATGGACATTTGGGTTGTTTCCACTTTTTGGCTATTACTGATAATACTATTATATATATATATTCATTCCTAGAACGTTTTGAAGCAAATGTCTGATATTTCATCTGTGAATAGCTCAGTATGTATCTCTGAATTAAGCCCAGGAGCCTCTCAAAAACAAACAAACAAAAACAATAACAACAAAAATCCCCAAAACCCCACAACCAACCACAGACACAGTGCTATTACCACATGTGAAATAATCAATGATAATTCTTTAATATCACAGGCTATCCACTGAGTATTAAAATTTCCAGTTACCTCTTAGATGCCATAGGATTTTTAAAGTTATACAGTTTGTTGGAGTCAGGAGCTAAATAAGGTCTTCAACTGTGATTGCTTGACATGTATTTAAGCCTTTTTTATCTATAGATTCCCCCATCACCTCTCTCTCCAATGGATTTGTTAAAGAAATGAGATCATTTGTTCTGTAGAGTTTCCCAGAGTCTGGATCTTACCTTTGGATCCCTGTGATGTCTTTTAATATGTTCCTCTATCCTTTGTGTTCTGCTGTAAATTGGTGGTTGGATTGACGCTCCATCCGAGACTCCCATATGCCTTTTGGCGAGACTCCTTCAGAGATGGTGTTATGTGCTTCCAAAAGGAGATGCAGTGTCTCTCTTTGTGATGGTAACAGCCACTGGGGATCATTAACTAGACTCAGCTATTCATGAGGTGGTCTGTTTTCTGAATGGATCCAGAGTGGGACTCTGTCCTTTTCAACCAAAGCACCTTAGCTTGAGGAACTCAGGTTCAAGTAGAGGCAGCAGCTCAGCACGATGGGATGGGTCTGGAAACTCTGGAGTTTCCATAGGTGTGTGTGTTTTGGATGGAGCCCCTTGGGTGGCATACCGTGGTCTGGCAAGAAGTCCCGACTCCTTTGGCCTTCCTCTGTGTCTTAGTTTGGGCTACTGTAACAGAAGAGAGATTAAACAGCAGTCATGTATTGCTCGTAGTTCTGAAGGCTTGTCCAAGATCAAGGCAGATTTGGTGTCTGGAGAGAACCCATTTCCTGGTTCATAAACCACTGTCTTATTGTGTCCCCGTGTGGTGGGAAGGGCGAGGGAGCTCTCTGGAGTCTCTCTTACGAGGGCTTCACCCTCATGACCTGATCACTTCCCGAAGGCCCCACTTCCAGATACCATCACATTGGGGGTAGGATTTTGACATGTGGATTTTGGGGAGGCACAAGCATTAAAACCATAATGCTCCATCTCTTCAGTGATCGGGCTTTGTAACATCCATACTGCCTTGTTGCTTTTCCAATTTCCAACATCCCCTCTAGCGGCCTGCCTTTTTCATCACGTTCCTTCATCAATCCTTGCTTCCTCCCCCTCACTGCTCATCTTTCCATTTCTTATCAGTAGCAGCCAGTTTGGGTTTCACATTCTGGGGAAGAGAGAGAGAGAGAGATCCAGCCCAGCACATCTGATTGCTATAGGACACTCTACCCTAAGCATATTCTAACAAACAGTGGAGAAGATGAGAATTTGCTGGACAGCAGTGTTTCCTATTAATATTAATTTGTATTTGGCTTTCTATAGAATAGATGCCTACCTGTTATCAAGATACAGGTGCAAAAAAAAAAAAAAAAAAAAAAAAAAAAAAGAAAAGCAAAAAAAGAGGGAGAGAGAGAGAAGCAACCTAAGAAACAGACTCTTTACTATGGAGAACCAAGTGATGGCTCCCAGAAAGCAGGTGTGTTGGGAGCTGGGGGAAACAGGTGGCGGGGATTAGGGAGGTCACTTGTTGTGACGAGCACGGCTGCTGTGTTGAATCACTACGCCACACACCTGAAACGATTACACTGTATGCTAACTAACAGGAATTTAAACAAAAACTCGGAGAGACAGAACAGGGACCCAAATGAGAAGAGAGGGCGCCGTGAACATCTTATTGTTCAAAGTAGATGATCCACATTTTCACAATTACTGTTGTCTTTTTATAAACTATACCTGTCAGCGGGCCTCGCTGTTTTCAATAAACAAATGTAAAAACCAGAAAAAAAAGCAAACAGGGCCCCCTTGTTCAATTGGCGGAAAGTGATGGATGTTGCAAGCGGAGATGCAGTCATAACTCAACTTCACAAGTCCCCGAGAGCTGCGACGTGCTGCGGACATGGCCTCTCGTGGCTGTGGCCAGCGCCCCCCCGGGAGGACATGCGCACCTGGGAGAGTCAGAGGCCAGGAGGGGGCAATGAGTGAGTTGCTACAGGATGGCTTCTACAGCGAGTGCTGTGGGGAGGTCGGAGGCAGGAGGAGCTAACGGGGCCTAAGGAGCGGGCACAGGCTTCTGGAAGGAGGTAAGACCCCCGCCATCAGGAGCTCATTCCAGTGTGCTCGGTGCCACTGCTCAACCACTGGATGCTTTCCCCTTCTCTGGGGCACTGAAGGCAGATCTTGCAAATGCTGCCAAGAGCCCATGCCGGAGAGTCTTCCCCGGAGAGTCTTCAAGAAAAGGCTCAAGATGTCTGGGGACCACTGTGGCTCCTGCTGGCTGTGATCACTTCCTAACTCAAGTTGGGAATTTTACTTCAACCCTTCTGAGATACAGCATTGAAAGGGTGCCAGAGGGGGTGCCTGGGAGGCTCGGTGGGTTAAATCCTCTGCCTTCCGCTCAGGTTCAGGTCATGATCTCAGGGTCCTGGGATTGAGCCCCGCATTGGGCTCTCCGCTCGGCAAGGAGCCTGCTTCTCTGCCTGCCTCTCTGCCTACTTGTGATCTCCCTGTCTCTGTCAAATAAATAAAAAATAAAATCTTTTTTTTTAAAAATAAAAATCTTTTAAAAATTTTTATTTAAAAAAATAAAATCTTTTTTAAAAAAAAGGGCACCAGTGCCCACCCAGGGGCACCTGGGTGGCTCAGTCGTTGAGCGTCTGCCTTCAGCTCAGGTCATGATCCCAGGGTCTTGGGATCGAGCCCCGCATCCGGCTCCCTGCTCGGCAGGAAGCGGGCTTCTCCCGCTACCATTCCCTCTGCTTGTGTTCCCTCTCTCGCTGTGTTTCTGTCAAATAAATAAAATCTTTAAAAAAAAAAAGAAGGGCACCAGAGGAAGGCCTGGGTTTTTTTTTTTTTTTTTTTCCTAAGTGAAAAGGGATTAGAGCCTGGGTTATTTTTTATGAATTCATATGCATACTTTTAGCTCTGATATTTCCTGCTGGCTTGAAGAAGTGTGGAAGCAACCATTTGGACAGCTGTGTTCCCCATCAGGGAGGCCTCGCCTGCAGTGAAAAGAGCGTGGTTTCTGTGTGAACTTGGACAGGTTCCTCCGACCCTGCGAGCGGCAGTTTTCCCACCCGTAAAGTGGGGCTCAGAATGCCTTGTGGGATTCTTTTGGGGATCGAGTGGGATGACAGATGTGAGAGTACTCAACAGCCACGGCCAGTAGCAGGTGTAACTTCGCAGACCGTGCGGCCGTTCTGCGGCACCCCACACAGGAAGCCCCCTTGGTGTGGGGGTGTCGTTGCACCTCTGAGGCGGGGTGTACCTCAGGACAGAGCCACCCCTGAGGGGTTGTGCGGCGCGGCGGGACGGGGTCTGACGGCAAGGGCTCCTGCTCAGCAGTTTAAAATGACATTTGGTTGAGCTCCCGTAGGTGTTATGGATGCTTCCCCCTCCTTCATTTGCGTTTTGCTGGGTTGTCAGCAGAGAGTATCTGATCGGCTGTTCCGGAGAAGTGCAGGACTGCACAGGGCGGCCTGGGGGCGATGCAGGCGACGAGCGACGGTTTGGGCAGGCGAGGGAAGACTCGCTCCCGGTCCCCACCCTCCTGCAGGCCCCCTACTCCTAGACCTTGTCCGGCTCGTGGCGCAAGCCAGCCTTGCGCACGGCGCCCTCTGGTGCCCCGGGGCTGCAACTGCGCCGGTGCTCGCGCCCCGAGCCGGCCAGACCCACAGAGGGTGATTTTGGAGACCCTGGCACCACCCCGCGCCGCCTCCACCGCCCCCTCCGCTCCCGGGTGTACTCGGACCCGGGTGGGCGCCCGGAACGCGGACCCGGGGGGGCACTTCAAAGCTTTGATTTCTTTAACAAAACTGTGCCTCTGATGGGGCGCTCCCGGGGCGCGGGGCTCGGCCGCGGCCCCCAAGGGCGCCATCTCCTGCCACTGGCAGAGCCTGCGACACAGCGCGGCCGAGGTGACCGCTGCGCCCTGACCCCAGCGGCGCTGCGGGTCCCTTCAGGAGGCGTCCCTGCCGGTCCCCATCTCGCGGCGCCCCAGCGGCTGTCATCTGCCGCCCCCACCACCACTTGCGTTTGGGGAGAGGGGGGCTTCTCTCTCCGCAGCCTGTTCAGAACTCAAACGTCATCTGCAGCCCCGGGCACAGCCCCATCTCTTCCGAAGCCGGGAAGATGCCCGCGTGTCCGTAGAGCGTGGGCGCTGCTGGTTAGAAAGCCGGGTATTTGATCAGAAGTAGAAATTGGTTTCCACCCCCACGCAGCTTCTGCCGATTGCATGGCAAACTATTAAAGTAAACTAGATTTAACAAAGGGAAAATAAATTTGCAAGGGCCTGCTGTGCCAAAATGCGGGTTGCTATCGGCACCAGCGCTTAATGAGGACTGAATTATTGTTGATACGTGGACGAAATTTATAGTGCATCATTAATACTTTTGAAAGGCAACATTCCAGGCGTTGTTACCTCTTCCTTCTGCAAATGTGGATGAGATTCAAAACGTGTGCCTGGATCGCCTGTGCATTGTGATCGGCAATCTAATTATCATTCCCTTCTGAATTTGCCCACGGGGCTTGTAACACCGGCCTTCACTTCCCCCTTGCTCAGTGCTCTTAATGCCACTGAGATCTCTCTTTGCTCCCTCCTAAGGAGTTATGTTATTGAATAGCAGAGACTGAGAGAATATGTATTCATCCCTTCAAATGTTAAAATGTTTTTAACAGCAAAAGTAAGAAGAATTATTATTGTCTCAATTATGGCATTATCTTCTCTTACTTGATTTCCACCCCCCCTCCTTTTATATAAACTCAGCAAGACAGGTTGATCACAAGTAGAGTGTTCCAATTCAGTACTCATCACCAAAAGTGTTTTCTGTGAAAGGCAGATCTGTGAGACATTGGAGAGAGAAAATGATAAGAGAAATACAATTGCAAGAAACGATTGCATGTTACGTTTAAGAAAATCCCAAGCTTACAGAAGCACTTGCATTATGTGGATCTTCTTAAATGTGTTTCTTCTTTTTCTTTTTTCCTTACATGGCCCCTATATTTTTAATTTTACTGTTGCACATGTGCAAAGTTCAGAGTTCAAACTGAATTTCTTCAGCCAGTTAGTAACTGTGTAACCTCCTTGTAATTAGGGGGAGAACTAGGAGGGAATACCAGGCTAAATAGTGAGGAAGATTAGGTTGGTTGGTAAACCTCAGGCAGGACTTCCAGAAAAGGCCACTGTGTCTTTTCATGGTGTTATTAGGACTTTTCAAGGTGGAAAGGATGAAGGGAGTGGCCTGGCTTCCTTTTGTTCCTGTTCTTGATCTCCAGGCCTGATGGTGGGGAGCTGGGTCAGCCTGACGTCACTGGGACACTGTGGGCACTTAGGAATGAAAACTTGGAATCTCAGTTCTGCCAAGTGCTAGTGCTGCGAGTACTTCTTCTCTGATTCTGAGCTTAAGTTTCCTCACGTGGAAAAGGAGTACAACAACCTGTAGAGCTGAGTGGGGATCAGAGGATCAGAGGGGTTCATCAAATTAGCAGCTCGTAGGAAGAGTTCAAGTTATTTTTGTTTTTTCTGCTTTGTTGAGATTGTGAACCCCGAGAAGTTGTATGTGTGTGTGTGCAGGAGAGGAGGAGAAAGAGGGAAAAAGAAGTCTTCCATTAGAGGAAAGACATACCATGCTCATGGATTGGAAGAACTAATATTGTTAAAAATGTCCATACTACCCAAAGCAATCTGCAGATTCAATGTAATCCCTATCAAAATACCAATAGCATTTTCCACAGAACTAGAACAAATAATCCCCAGACATGTATGGAACCATAAAACCCCCTGAAAAGCCAAAGCAATCTTAAGAAAGAACAAAGCTGGAGACATCACAATCCCACGTAGCAAACTATACTACAAAGTTATAGTCATCAAAACAGTATGGTACTGGTACCAAGACAGATGCATAGATCAATAGAGCAGAATAGAGAGTACAGAGATAAACCCACACCTATATGGTAAATTAATCTAAAACAAAGGAGACAGGAATTTACAATGGAGAAAAGATAGTTTCTTCAACAAATGGTGCTGGGAAAACTGGATGTTTTCCATCAAACTTAAAAACTTTTGCACAGTGAAGGACACTATCAGCAGAATGACAAGGCAATATATTGAAGGGGAGAAGATATTTGCAAATGATATATCCTCTAAGGGGTTAATATCCAAAATATATGAAGAACTCATAGAACTCAACACCAAAACACAATCCAATTAATAAATAGGCAGAGGACCTGACTAGACATTTTTCCAAAGAAGACATCCAGACAGCCAGCAGACACAAGAAAAAATGCTCACATCACTCATCATCAGGGAAATGCAAATCAAAACCACAGTGAGATATTGCTTCACATCAATCAGAATGGCTAGCATCAAAAAGACAAGGAATAACACGTGTTGTCGAGGATGTAGAGAAAAGGGAATCCTTATGCCCTGTTGGTGGGACAGTAAATTGGTGCAGCCACTGTGGAAAACAGTTTGATGTTTCCTCAAAAAGTTAAAAAGAGAACTACCCTGTGATCCAGCAATCCCCCTCTGAGTATTTATCTGAAGAAAACAAAAGAAAACGAAAACACAAATTTGAAAAGGTAAGTGCACCCCCTGTGTTCATTGCAGTGTTATTAACAAGAGCAACAATACAGAAGCAACCTAAGTGTCCATCCACAGATGAATGGATAAAGAAGGTGTAGTACACACACACACACACACACACACACACACACATTCTACACAGTGGAATATGACTCAGCCATTAAAGAGAATCAAACTTTGCCATTTGCAATAACATGGATGGACCAAGAGAGTGTTAAGTGAAATAAGTCAGTCAGAGAAAGGCACATACCATATGATTTCACTAATATGTGGAATCTGAGAAACGAAACAAATGAACAAACAAACCAACAGAAACAGATTCATAGATACAGAGAACAAACTGGTGGTTGCCGGGGGTCAGGGGGGAAGTAAGTTAGGAGATGGGCAAAATGGTGAAGGGGATTAGGAGGTACAAACTTTTAGTTATAAAATAGAGGATGAAATATGTAGCATAGAGAATATAGTCAATAATATTGCAATAATTTTTTATGGTGACAGATGGTAAACTAGACTTATTGTGGTGAGCATTTTGTAATGTGTATAAATGTTGAATTACTATGCTGTGCACCTGAAACTAATGTGATATTGAATGTCAAGTATATCTCAGCAACAAAAAAAGGAATCTTCTGTTAGAATTCCTTTCAGGTAGGAAGAATGAAGTGCAGTGATTCCTAAGAGAGAGAGAAGAGCATTTGTGTTCAATGAGGACTAATGCCAGGGTGAGCACTGTGATAGGATGGAGGAAATATTACTGAGTTTATTAACCCATGGACAAGGCTGGATTAGATTGCTGAGCACTTTTCCTGAAGCCGACAGGATGCGGAACCATCATCAAGTCTGCCAGTAAGGCAAAAGAAAACAATCTCCAAACCAACGAGAAGCACTGAAACCAGGGCAGGAAGATGGAAGTTAGACCCAGAAATAACTCTGTGAGGGCTGTGATCAGCGTTTGGCAAAGGAAGAAAATGAAATACTATTCTGTGGAAATACAGTACTTTCAAAGAGCCCCGTCTGGGAGCACAAGCCTCTTGATAGGTGGGTGATGCAGTGGATGTCTCTGGAAGTGTCTTTTCACTTCGCATTCTCACATAGATACAGATTTCTCCTTTCTGTTGTCACTAAAAGCTGAAATTGTTATCTTTTATGTAGGATTAGATGGAAAAAGAGAGACTTCCAGAATCAAAGTTCCCTCTTTCTTGAACATTATTAGCAGCCCTGGAATGGATTTTATTCTGAGGGAAGCTTTTTTTTTAAGATTTTATTTATTTATTTGTGTGAGAGAGAGAGAATGAGAGTGAGCACAAGCAGGGGGAGGGGCAGAGGGAGAGGGAGAAGTAGACTCTCTGCTGAGCAGGGAGCCCGATGTGGGGCTCGATCCCAGGACCCTGAGATCATGACCTGAGCCGAAGGCAGAGGCTTTAACCCACTGAGCCACCCAGGTGCCCAGGATCCTGGGATCACGACCTGAACTGAAGGCAGAAGCTTTGCCAACACAGCCACCCAGGCGCCCCTGAGGGAAGCTTTTTATTCATATGTTCACTTACAGACACATGCCAAATGCCTTGATCATCAAGAAGATTTTAATCTTCACAAGGCGACTAGCAGTTTTGGTTGCTATGGTATTTGTCAATATCATTTCCGCTCTCCAAGGTTCTTACAGAACCTTTATTTCTATAAAACCTACTCAGGGTTTCAATCCTATTGCTGCTACTTTTTTGTTAGTGGTGGTCAAATGTGTGATGGTTATAGTATTAACAGAGCTTTCTTGGGCAACACCAATTCCCTTTTTCAAGGATTAACAATACCGGGGTAGCTGTGACATTGCAGCTCTTTAAAACTCTTTATCAGGCTTTCTGTACATATGATGGCTTTGAATGTTGCATTCTTTTCTGCCAGGCTAGAAAAGCAAGCTTTTGCAAATATATTTAAGGGTAAATTGATTTATAACTAAGTGGGAGTGGGGGAGGTATGTGATATGTTATATAAGCTTCTAAAATGTCTTATTCCCTCATGGATACAATTGTGAAAATTCCCTTTTGTGATTAAAAGTTGATTTCTTCCAGAAGTGGGGTTAGTTTTCATTAGAAATGTTATGGTATGTCTTATATTAGTTATTAATTGATAGAATCTCTCTTTTGTGGTTGCCTCAAGGAGCTGGGATCCACTCTTATTCACAAATTGGTTTTGAAGTTGAGGCTGAGATCCCATACATGCACCAAGGTTGTATGAAAAAGCTATTATTTACATCATGAGGCTTTCTGGGGAGAGGAGGACAAGCTCCCAAGCTGGTCCATTTAACTTGAACAAAGGAAGGGGCTAGTGGCTTTGATTTTATCATGGTTAGGGTGTGGGGAAGGGGTGAGGGTTCCCATGCATGGGCTGAGATTTTGATGGTTTGATCTTCCCTGTCAGCACAAAGGGAGGGATCATCCAGGCTCCTCATGGGCTTCCTCAAATGTGGGACAAAAGGCAAAGGGGGAGTGGGGCTTGAGAAGTGTCAGCAATCAAACGTACAAAATGGAGTCAGACTCTATTACAATTCACCTCTGATGTTTCACAGATGCCTGAATTGTGCCCTATTTCATTTATTTGAATATGAACTTGTTTAAGTAAGCCATTGTGGTACTCTATGAGGATTGCAGCCCACCAGTAAGGGAAGTGAACATTCCATTGGATACCTTGTTCAAGAGCCCAGCATTGTATAGTCTAAGAAATGACATGAATGCCTCATTCACTATCAGTAATGTCTGGAACTCTGAAGAAGATAAGGAGTGCCTTGCTGAGACCTTGTATGGTGGTATTAAATACATGCAGAGATACATGTGACCTTGATTTATATTTTGGGTATCTGTGAGGCAATAAATTCCCAGCATTCCTTGCCCCAAAGGGGGCAACCTTGGATAAGGAATTGTTGCCACTGGTCAGACCAGATGGCCAGACCATTGGCAATAGCCCAGGAGTCTGTAAAAATGTGCAGATGGGACCGATTGTTGGCCAGGTATCGTCTAGTGCTAGGATGATTGCCTAAAGTTTGGCTAATTTTGCTGACAGTGGAGTCCTGTCTTTGATTACAGACATCCAGGTTAGATGATGGACGGCAGCTCTCCAGCAGCACTGTTGAGTGTAAAGGGTATGAACTCCCTTTTCTGATCACTCAATTGATGCCAAGGAGCTCCGCAGGTAGTCCATTGAGTATAAGAGAGAGATAATCTTTTTCAGCACTATTTTATCTGTTAAGAGTGAGGACGGGGAGCCCCCCCTTCTTGTAGGTGAGATATACCAGAGGGCCAGGTTTGGCTCCATCGTGTAAGTATCATTTTCATTTCATAAGGAAGGGTGTTGCCTCCATGATCGAAAGAGTATTGAGTCACCTATGAGGGTTTCCATCTTCAGAAGGGCCGTATGCAGCCAGCGTTTGTTGCTATAAAAGCATTTAACATGAAACTAAGGAGAACAGGTTTTTTGTACCAGAGAAGAAACCAGGTTTTTTTTTTTTTTTTTTTTGTACAGACAACTTTTAGACATCAGGGGTGGTCCAGAGACTCCAGAAGGCATGAGAGGAGGTTGCTAGAACCCCCACAGTGAAGGAATCTCTGGAGGACACTAATGGGAATGCCCGTTGTTTTGCAAAGCTTTTTGTTGGAGGGAGCACCATTCAGGATGAGCTGATTTGTACGTAACAGCATAAAGTGGGCTTAAGTTTGTAATTTGTAAATAAGGAATATGTTGCCTCCAGAACCCCAACATGTCCAAAGGATGTTTGACTTGTTTTAATGGTGTGGGTGCTGAGAAGGTCAATGGCTGTTTCCTGACAGCGTCAGGGATAAAGTGGCCCTTGGCTGACCAAATGATTCTCAGTAATTTGACTGACGGACAGATTCTTGTACTCTGTGTGGGGCATTGGCTCATCTCCTTTTGTGAGCTCCTTTGTGATGATTTGAGTGTCCTGAATGAGTGTGTCAAATGAATTTCTTTGGAGAAGATGTCATCAGTGTGATGTCATACTTTTGCTCTTAGTTTGGAAAGTTGGATGCCTGCAAAGATGGCGTACAATGTCATGGCTGTTGAGATACTGCCTGTGTAGCTGGGTAAAGGTTTATTATGTCTCTTTGAAGATGAGGGCAAACTTTAGCTGAAAGACTATTGGAAAAGGCACTGAATAGAACATATTCACCAAGTCTACGATAGCAAAAGATTTTCCAGTTGTTTATTGGATGTAGTCAATAATTTCAATAATATTGGGTATGTGCGTAGGAGGTATATAGGAAAGAATTTACCCTTGTCCCAAGACAGGTCCAGCCTTTGCCTTTGGCTTGGAATTAATATCTAAGCCCTTGAAATGACATGCCTGATGGGAATATCTTTGTTTGCCTTGGGGCCTTGAGCTATGCCAACAATATGAATTAGGGTGGGGGCTTTGTGTCATAGGGTATCAGTTGACCTCTGGAAGGGCTGGATATTGAGGTGAGCCACATGGATGGCCAACCAGCTTTATGTGATCAAGCCCCAACAAGGACTTTGCCCACAAGGCTCAAGTGAGCTTCCTTGATTAGCAATAGCCCATGTGTATTGTCACATTATCAATGCCAGGAAAGTAATGCTGTCTGTGACTCTGTGGAGAGAGGACAACTGGAAGCTCCACATTTGGAACTTTCCTGGACTTTGCCTCATGCATCTCTTCCCTTGGCTGATTTTAGTCTGTATTCTTTCACCGTAATAAACTATAACTGTGAGTATAACAGCTTTCAGTTATCTCTAGGAGTTCCTTTTTTTAAGTTTATCTATCTATCTATCTATCTATCTATCTATCTATCTATCTATCTATCTACATAATCTCTACACACGATTTATGGGGCCTGAACTCAGGACCCCAAGATCAAGAGTCACATGATCTACTGACTGAGCCAGTGAGACGCTGCTCTATGAGTTCTTCTAGTGAACTACTGAAGCTGAGTGTGGTCTCAAGAACCCTTAAACTTGCAATTGGTGTCAGAAGTGAGGGCAGTCTTGGGGACTATGCTCCTTCTAACTTTGGAGGGGTTTCAATCAGCGGTACCGTGTAGTTAAGGTTGAAGCAATCTGCTGCTAGGCACTATTCATTTTGATTAGGTTTGAGCATTAGCCAATTTGGGCTATTGGCTATTACCAATGATTCTTAAACAGCAGGGAAGAAGTTCATGCGATTCCATTTTTATCAAGCCAGTTTTAAATGCCGAATATTTAATTTTATTTCAGTTTATTACTTATTGGGTCAGAGAGTCTGTGCCCACTATGGGCATGGATGACCATGGGGAATTTAGCCAAGATGGTAATTCTGATGTTAAGCTGAGGCATACCTGTTTGTCCTTTGTTTTATGTCTAATAACTCCCCTAAGCATGTAGAGGATACCCTGTTTAACTTTAGTGAGATTCCCCAGGTATAACTGTAATTTGAGCCCTATCAATTGCTATCAATTAGGCCATGAAAGTTTGCTGATCGGTGCATTTCAGCAGAGGTAATTTAGAATGCATGTTTTAAAAGTGCAAAAGCCATTCAGAACCCTCTTATTTTTCTGTTGCATCGGTTATTTTAGTAAAATTTGGACTTATAATTGAGTCAAATTTCAGGCCTCTGTTTCAGTTTCTTTCTTCCCTGTGTATGAAAAAAATTTTTTATTTCATTTTTTGTTTTGGGTTATTGGATATACCTCATGTTGGGGGGATCTTCTCTACCCTGGTTATGTTTATAACTTTATTCCTCTAGAGAGTCTCAAATCAATATCATCAAATTTAGGGATTTTTTGGGCTATGATTGTTTTATGTGGTCTAGAGATTTTGGGCCAGTGAGTGATGGTGCTCTCTGGATCTCTAAGAGGGTAGAGATAAGGTATTCAGGGTGCATCTCCTAAAGGTCTATGCCATGGGGGTACCATGGGTTTCTCCCCCTATAATTCTTTTTTTTTTTTTCCCCCTATAATTCTGAGGATCAGAATCTTTCTTTCACCAGAGATATTTACTGATGAGTAATGAGCCATCTGCTTTTAGGGGTGTGACCTCAGCACTCCACATGGTGACAGTTTTCCCTCACACCAGTGACCACCCAAGACCATGATGTTGCAAATGGTATCAGTCTTTTTCCTGAACACTTTATACAACAGCACCAATGCCTACTTGAAACACAACCGGTGGTCACACAGTAGGTGTCATTCCCCCGAGTCTAGCATCAGTCATAGCTTGTGCAGGACTTGAAACCCATGATTCAATCTGAGACAGGGGTGTCTCCCCCAGGGCTACATTAAGAAGGGCCATAATCCCACACTCTTGCCCCTACATGCAACACTCCTGACTTGGGTTGGTCACATCTATAACCCAGGCTTGCTAGGACTTATTAAATGCAGCGACATCTCTAGAGCAAGCTCACTAGCAGGCAGCAGGATGTGGAGCCAGTGAGTAAGTGGAGAGTAATAGAAGAAAGACCTCCAGGAGCCCATGGGCATCTCTTAGGTCATCCAGTGGTCAATGCCGATTGTCTTGAGGTTCCCCCACAGAGGTCAGGATCAAGCCCCCTACTCCCACTCAAAGTTGATTCAGCTCTTGAGGCTGATGATGTCACATATACACCAAGAGGGTATGGCAAAGTTTATTATTCACTTCATGAGTCTCTTTGGGGAGAGTAGGGCAGGCAGTCAAGCCCATCCATTTGGTTTGCATGAAGAAGGGGTGAGTGACTCAGGTTTTACTTGTGAGTAGAGGATGGGGTTGGGATGAAAATTCTGGCACGTGGGCTTGGGTGTTCTTGGTTTGAACTTCCTCACCAGCACCAAGGGGCAGAGTGCCCCGGCTTTCTCACTACCTTGATAGACGTGGGACCAAAGGGGAAAAGAGAAAAGAGACTTGAAATCTGTTGGTAGTCAAATATCAAAAATGGAGGGAGATTTTTTTTTTTTTTTTTTTTTTGGAGGGAGATTTTTTGTTACAATCTTCTTGTCACTTCACATGATATCTTGCATGCATGAATACAGTTAATGGGGATGAACAATACAATGATGACACTGCCAAATTACTTCAAGGAAAAATATCACATCTTGAGTTCAGAAGAAGTCAGTTGGGAGACAAAAATGACCACACACCAGAGGAGCAAAAACAGAACTCTGGGATGAGATGACTGTGGCCAAAGCTAAAGAAAATGGGGCATTCCTTGGCTGTGCCGTGATCAGTTCCTGAGGGCCCACAAGCTATTGAGACAAAGTAAATGCCTAGAACCATCCCATTTAATACATTTTCGAGGAAGGTCGAAGTTTTCAAAAAGTCCTTTGTTTACACTTAGTCCTCAAGTTCTCTGTGTCTCTGACTCCTTTCTGTCTCTAAGCTCATCAATTTGAGGAGTCCAAATTGCTCTCTTTCAAGCTCTGCTGTCCAATATGGCGGCCACTAGCCTTGGCTGGCTGGCTACGAAGCACTTGGCATGTTGTTAGTATAAACAGAATTGTACTGAAAATATAAAACACAAAGACATGGACTTTGTATTTCTTGTTTAAGGCTGCCATAACAAAATAACACAAACACTGTGGCTTAAGCGACAGAAATATATTGTCTGACAGTTTTGGAGGCTAAGAAGTCTGAGATCTAGGTATGGGCAGGGTTGGTTTCTTCTGAGGGCTGTGAGGGAGAATCCTTCTGGGCCTCTCTGCTAGCTTCTGGTGGTTTGCTGCCAGTCTTTGGTATTTCTTGGCTTCTGCTGAATTGCCCCAGCCACTGCCTTCTTTCTTTACATGGCCTTCTGTCTTCGTGTCTATCTCTGCTTCCAAATTTCCCCTTTTAATGAGGACAACTGTCCTATTGGCTTCGAGTCCACCCTCATGATTTCATCTTAACGTGATCATTGGCAAAGACCCTGTTTCCAAATAAGGTCACATTCACAGGTACTCAGGATTAGGACTTCAACCTCATTTTGGGGGTCTACAACTCAACCCATGACAGGTTTCATAGATGTGGTATGATAAAAAAAAAGAGTGTAAAAGATCTTATTAATAATTGTTTTGTTCATGCCATGTTGAGATGATAATATGTTGGATACATTGGGGGCTAAATAAAATATACATTAAAATGAATGTTACTATTTTCTTTCGATTTTTAAAAATGTGGCTGCTAGAAAAATTTGAAATGACCTGTGTGGTTTGCGTTCGTGGCACAAATCCTATTCGATAAGACTTCTCTAAAGCAGAGGTTGGCAAACGGTGGCCTCAGTCTTGCTCACTGCCTATTTTATAAATAAAGTTTTACCGGAGGACATCCATGTTCATTCACGTATGTGTGGTTTATGGCTGCTTTCATGCTACAGTAGCAGATTTGATTTGTTGTAACGGAGATCCTATGGCCTGCAAAGCCCTAAAAGTTACGATCTGGTCTTTTACAGAAAAAAGTTGCTGACCTCTGCTCTAAACAATGGCTCTGCTCCTGTCACATCCCTGCTTCCAAACCAATGGTGTCTCATTGCTCATTGGAGACCCTCCATCCAGCCCGCCCTCTCCACTATCTGGTGCTCTAGGGCGAGATGTTCAGAGAATTAATCGCAAATTGGCACTTGGTAGGGTGTGGGGAGAGTTGCCTTGGAGCAGAGCTGAGCTTTCCTGGCCTTCCACTCCCTCTCCTCAGAGGTGCACAGGAAAACCCCCATCAAGGCAGTTCTGGGTTCCGTCTGTCGGCACTGTAGGGTCTGTGGGTTTGAGCTCTTATTGCTGCTTTTGCTAACTGCAGCATCTTTTACTGGGAGCTGACCACGTGTCAGACCTCTTGCTCAGTCTTTATTCATGCAATCTTCTCAAGCCGAGGAGGTCAGTACAGGCAGTTCCACCAGAACTCTTGTTTGGAAAAATGTGAATTCGTTCTAATGCGATTGATTTGTTAGGGGACAATTTGAGCATCACACGAACTTTATGTTTGCTTGTGCATGATTTCTTCCACATGGAACAGTAGTTGAGCGCAGGGAACGGCGCCCTGCCGACGTGAACCACACAGGAGTACGCAAAGTATGCGTGTGCAAGCGCATGTGTGCACAGACGACCCTCGGCTGTCCGGCAGCCTTCTCAGTTCCCCGTGTGGGGTGGGAGGCACACCCGTCCACAGTTGCCGTTACAACTTCTGTCTCATTTCACATCACCCTCCTTCCACCACCTGGCAAGAATTCACAGGCGGTAGCTCTTCCAACTTGTTCGGCACCAGCAAACTCCAGATCTTTTTGAAGTGTCACCTTTCTTGTAGTATTGATGTGTTCCTTGACCACTGAACATGCATGAAATTGTGATACTCTTTTTATTCGGTTCCCATCTTTGAAAATACATTGCTGATGAAAGGTTCAAGTGTGGTGCCTCTAAGCTTATTTTTTCCCCATAAGTCCTGTGGCTTTTAATGCACAATTTGACACAGCATGTGATTTTTAGGAACACAGACATCACATTATAGCAGAACTGACTGGGCTATGATCACTCCCATTTTGCAGCTGGTAAAACTGAGGTCTGAAGAGGCAAAGTGATTTGTTCAAGACCACATGGGTTGGAGCTGGATTTTGAACCTAGGTCTTTCTGACGCTGTAGCTTAAGCTCTTGACTACCCCCACTGTATTGCTTTACAGCCCATAAAATAAACTACTTTCGGCCATCCAAGTTTTTCCAAACAAAAATTGGAGACTTCTGGTGAAAGGCAGGCAAGAGCCTTTAGTTTACTTCTTGTGATTGTTTTGTCTTTTTTGCTGTTGTTCAGGGGTTTAACAAGTAGACCTCAGGGTTTTGCGGCTTTCTACACTTTCCACTTGCCATACTGAGGGAGGGTGGAGATGGGGAGCAATGAGTGAACAGGAACCTCTTAGAGAGGGCTGGAGAGGAAATCAATTCTCTCCTTGCCTGGAGATGCAAACATAATGGAAAGATCTGGACGTCATAGGAGACCATAGAGTGAGTCAGCAAATCGATGCTGGTTTGTTTTTTTGAGAGCTAATGTGATGCCGTGATGTGTAATAATAACAGGAATACAACTTGCAGGGATCATAAAATATAACTCCTTAGCATTGATCAGGACCTTATTCGAGTGGTGTGATCAGCTTGGGTCTGTAATTGAAGAGGGACAGGAAGAAGTTATGGACAAGGACTCTGCACATAGACTTTCCCCCCCACCTGCCGCAGTGGGTGTTGCAGTGATGCCATACTGAGCCTCTAGGCTCTGGGAGGGGAAGGTGGGGGCAGGGATAGGGTGGGGATGGTTTTCCAGGAAGCAGAGAGCCTGGGTGGCCAAGGCAGAAAAAGGGCTTAGAGCAAGGGAAGCCAAAAAGCTAGACACTAGGCAGGGTAGGTGCAAGGGTACACAGAGTTAGCTCCAACCTCAGTCAGGAAGCACTGTTTACACTTGCAGTGGGGAGTCGGGGAGGGTTTGGCAAGAGAGAATTGGAGCCTATGGCCAGGTTAGGACCAGAGTGTGGTGTTAGGACCAAGGGCTGGACTTGATCGCTAAAACGCCAACGTTCTTGGTTGGTTAAAAATGAAAGTATTGTTTCCAAAAAAATCTGAATACAAAAGCAATGTATACTTACTGTGGGGCTTGGGAGCATAAAAGAAAGCAAAAGAAGAAAATACTGATTTCTTCTTAACCTGTCGCCCAGAGATGAGGTACTGGTGACATGCTGGGGCTTTTTTGTCCCCGGCTTTATCCCAGATGTGTGCAAAGGTATACATGAACTATTACTGTATTGTTCCAGAGCTTAGCCTCTGGAATCAGACTTTCTAGGTTCGAATCCTAGCTCTGCCATTTCATAACTCTGTGTCCTTGAGCAAAATCGCTTATCCTCTCAAGCTTTCAACTTTCTCACCTGTCGAAATTGGGTTAGTTTCAGTAACTGTCTCACGAGGACTGTGGTAAAGGTTAACGGGGTAATTATGCTGCAGGAAGCTTTAGTGTAGAGCTCGGCACATTGCAAGAGCACTCCATTATTTTAGTCATTCAATGACTGAGTTATATATGTTATATGCTATGTGTGTGATACACATTAATTTAGTGATTATTTACTGAGCCAGGCACTGTTCTAGGCACTGTGTATACAGCAATAAACAATCATGTAAACATGCCCATACTGTGTATGTAGTTTGATGTTTTGCTTTATCCACTAAATTATATCATGAACATTTCCCCATGTCATTAAACATTCCTTGAAGATACCACTTTCATTGACTGCATTGTATTTTCTTATATTAGTTACCCAGCCTCCCATTGTTGGACATTTCGGCTGTCCATTTTTTTTTTT